>JAPQRP010000013.1:20326418-20346551 GCA_037367295.1 Apogon hyalosoma
GGAGTCTCTTTTACACTGTATAAATATGTTACCTGGCCTGGAACTCTAAATGCATTTTAGTTGTTTATATTGTTATTGACCTGCTTTGTTTATTTATGTATTTATCTATTTATTTTCTTTCCTAAAATATATCAAAATGCACTGTTTTGTTATGCGTGTTTTGTTTGTATTGCCTTTTTTTTTCTCTCTCTCTATGGGTTCTGTTTGTTTATGATATCCGGCGTCAATCTTTGTATTATGAACACATTACTTGAAATTATAAATGTTGTATTAGTTAAATGTTGAAAAGTTCTATAAATAAAGTAAAAATAAATACATACATTAATAAATAACATTGGAATCTGCATCCCAAGATTATTTAGTTTAATACGTAGACCAATAAATAAACATTTAATAATTAAATTCTTTTTTTTTTTTAATTAAAAATCTATATTCAGTCCAATCTATTTTTTAATTATAAAGCGCACATTTAAATAAACACAAAGGTTTCCAAAGTGCTGCACAGTAAAATAAACCAAATAAAAGCATAATAAGAAAGTAAAATACTAAAATAAAAACACAATGAAACATAATAAACAAATAAACAGACTATCCACCTCAGATAAAATACCCGTGCACATAAAATCAACAACCTACATCGACATACATGGGACGGATGGTAAAACATAATGTGAAATCTGGAAAAGGCAAAAGCAGTGGAATGAAAAAGAACACTATTTGTCTCTGAAATGGAGTGGAGTGGAAGTAAACAGCTGCGTGAAGTGGAAATATTCAAGTAGCGCTAGAGTGCAAGTATTTAGTTAGATTCCATCAATGTGTACATGTTTGTTGTACACTGAGTTTGGAACAGCATGTGGCTCGACAAAAAAAAAAAAGAAAAAAAGAAAAAAAGAAAACACTGTATAATGCTGGTCTTTGCAGAAAGAATCTGCTTTTTGCTAATCACTCATGGTGGGCTACGGAGTTTAGAGTCCATGCAGAGTCTAAATCGCTGGCAGATGGTGGTTGATAAGTCTGCCTTTTGTGGATAAGAGGCTTGAAAACTGAGAACAATACAATAATAAGGAAAATATCTATCAGTTTATGAAAGGGGGAATAATAACTCATAGTGCTTTTGGGAATTAGGGCGTTCTAAATATTAGAAATGTTCTCTGGGTCTGTGGCAGAGTGCTTCACTTCTGTAAAATATATGTGATTTCTGGAAAAAAACACTTGAGATAACTAAATAAATAAATAAAAAATAAAAAAAACCTTGCCCGAGGCCCCCTAGAGGCTCGAGCCAGTACTGTTCAGTTCAAAGATGTTATTGGCCTCACTGAACTCTACTGGACCGGGACTGTGAAGGCGATCAATATTTATATCTCTGCCAGATCAAAGATTCGCTGGATCACAAAAAAAATATAAATAAATAAATAAACAGTCTGTCCATGCGCGCTCCGACCGTTTCGGTCTTTACTTCACCCCGACAAAATCGCAGTTTGCAGCGATGTCGACCGACTTCCAACCGAGAAGCGTTTGAGCCTTGGCTTCTCAGCGGCGCTCAGTTGGAGGCTTTCTATTTACATGTGATGAGTTCAAGTGAAGCAGAAAAGGTCAGTGAGCGCCGACGCTCCCCGGAACCGGAGAAAGTTAACACCCACGGCCGGCGGCTACTTGTTCGGAGCAAACTGTTTCCTCGAGCCCTTGTTTTACTCTCCGTGCTTCGCTTCTACGCTCTTTTAACGTTCGGTTTGTGTTTCGCATGTCAAAGAAGAATCTGGTTTTATCCTGAGGAGAGACGTGAAGACGAGGAGAAAGGTCGCACTTGTGTTGTTTAGAAGGAGAAGGAGGATGAGGCTGTTGGAGGTGAGAGGATCTCAGAGGTGGATGAATGCAAAATGAATGCTTTTGTTGGTCTGGTAATAGACAGTCATCAAGGGCATCACATTAAATATTACATCCAAATAAAAGTGTGTTTTCATATATATATATTTTTTTTTTCCCAAAGTGCTTCTCTGTGCATCATTATTTCTAGAATTCAAGATCAAAACTTAAATATAGAGGCATTTAATATTTGGCGCTAATTAAGTCTGACTGAGTTCACCTACTACTAATGTGTCCTAGAGCTGTAAAAACAAGACAAAAGGCTGTACGAACACCTCGCAAATTTGATACGGCAGGTTGTAAAACACACAGAAAAGACCCTTTTACTTCCAGAAACGTGTCTAACAAGTGATGTTAGAGATTTTCTGCAAGTGGCACCTTTCTGACGTTGGTGGTGTTTGTTCCTGACTGATCTAAACTGTTTAATACCTGATGCTCCATTAATATTTAAAGTGCATATAAGGGCAAGGCAAGGCAAGTTTATTTGTATAGCACTATTCATACACAGGGTAACTCAAAGTGCTTTACAAAGGCATAAGAAAAAAAATCACAGAAGAATAAAAGACATTAGAAATGCCAAAATGAGTAAAAAAAAAAAATAAACACAAATAACCCCCATTAAAATCATCAGACATCAAATGTGCTTTTAAAATGCATTTACAGAGTGAAATAAATGCATTAATTATATTAAACCATGCATTCAAATTAAAATGGAGTAAAGCAAGACATTAAAATAATAAAAAAAGGTGCATTTAAAAGACAAGATTATAGTTTATATTAAAAACGGTTGATTATGCAAATCTGATTGTGTGTGAAGTGACTAAAAAAGTGTATGTGAATGGTTTGTATGGATGCTTTGTGTTATTGTAAAAATATACAGTAAAAAAAGCGCGTTAAAGCAAAGTAAGCAGATTTAATTTAATTATTAGTTTGTAATAAGGGGTGGGAGTCAGTAAGTTATGCTTCTTCTCACTCCTTTTCGAGCACAGAGAAATTGAGTTTGACCATGTTGTATGGTTCTTTGTTATCTGATGATTCGATGTGCTCGAAATAAAACTACACTACTACTAATCCTATTAATACTTTAAATAACTGGTGTAAAATGCAGTTTTTCGTCTTTTCATGGTCATCAGATATGACCCATTTGGACGTTCAGAGGTAGTTACCATGGAAACACCGTCATCTTCTACAACACTAGTCGTTTTTCCATTGGACATCTGCGCAACACTTTATCGATATTTACTAAATGTCGCAAAAAGCAGAAGTCGTTTTTTCCATTAAATCACAAACGCGATGGTTTGTTTATTTATTATCGCGAGATGACACGAGATGTCATTCCATAAACATGGTGACCAACAGAAATATCGTGTTGATTTACAGATATATTCATTATTATTATTATTATTAGTAGTAGTAGTAGTAGTATATTTTACCCCTCTATCCTGTTCTAAATTTAAAAATATTCAGTTTCATGGTGTGTCCACACATACTGCACCATGTTTCCTTTAAAACTCTTCTTCTTCGCTTGTAAAGTGTAATCCACAAACTCATATCGGGAGCTGTGAAGTGTATGAAAGAGCAAAAATTAGGGCTACGACCTTCAGACGTTCGTATCGCAGAACATCAGAGCATCAGATCACACTTCTATTTTTTCCCGTGTGAACAACTATTTATGCAGAGTACATCAGTCAACGTTTGGGGTAAATTCTACACTGAGACCGATGATATCAACAGCTTATTCTGACTCATGTAAAGTCCCCTGTTGGGAATCTTTAAAGTCAGGGTTTGATGCCCCATGTGCAAACGTTAAACCAAAAACAAGCCCACTGCAGCGCTGACCTGGTGCTCCCCAGGACAAGCGTGATCGTGACGGAAGGTTTCGAAAAGTTCCGCTCTGCATTGACTTAACTGTCCATTAAGAGGTTTTCGCTGTTATTGAAATAGATGTACTGTAAGTGGCTGTTTATAGCTTCTCACACCAGAAACTGTGTAAATGAGCATAAATTAACAGTAGGCGACAGAAGGATGACGTTACTAAGCAACCGCCAGTAGGTAATAATAAAAGAGTCGACACTGTAAAAGAAGAAAAGGCTGAGAAAACTCATATCATAAAAGTGGCACGATCTAATACGGTGTTGATTTTTCTTACATTTCATCTACTGTCGATGTTTATTTTTGATAATATTTAAGGAAAGGGCAATAAATAAGTGCAACTCAAAAAGCCTTACGGCACTGCTTTGGTAATAGAAGTGCTGCTGTTCGATACTTTGGCTTTTTTCTTTTCCGATTAACTGATTTGAAAACTGTGACGATATTAGCAATTGCTAATGTTGATCAATACACTCTGACTTTTCCAGATTTGTGACCCGCATGAGCAGGATGGTGGCTTATTACCCCGACCCCCGAAGGGGAGGCAAGGGGTGTGGTTTTTGGTTCGTTTTGTTAGCAAAACTATGAGTTGAATTCATACCAAATTTGGTTTGTAGATTGCCAGTGATCCACACTAGATCTGATTATGTTGTGGGAACAGGAGGTCAAACTTCAATTTTTTTTTATGATATTTTATTTATTTATTTATTTATTTTTCCTCAATTTACTTATAATGGGTGACATTTCAAATGTCTGTAGAGGCAAAACTATTGGTTGAATTCATACCAAATTGGGTTTATAGATTGCCAGTGACCCCAAATAGATGTCAATACATTTTGGGAAAAGTAGGTCAAAGTTCAACTTTTTTAAATCAATTTTTAACCCCCCCCCCATTTACTTATAATGGGCGAATTTCAAATGTCTATAAAAACACCAATTTTGTTTCAGTTTACTTCAAAGTTGGCACATATATAAAGACAATTGATATGATGACATCTACATGCATAGACACGATGGCATCAGCTGGATCGATGCCAAAATAAGCTACAATTCATGTGAGGGGAGGGGTTTGTTGTGCCTGGAACCAACCACTTGTTTATTTATATATTTGTTTGTATATTGACTGATTTATTCATGCATTTATTTATGTATTTATCGATTTGTAATATTGATTTAAATATGTATTTATTATTTTATTATAAATAGATAAGCAAGGTTGAATGCATGATTTTTTCTTCGCTTTATAAATATTCACAATAGACATTGCTTACATTTAGCAACACTAACGTTCACTACGTTGGCATAAAGTCAATCTGTTTCAAAGCTAATGACAAATTCCTTGAGAAAATCCTTACTCACTCCTGAGTACTTTAATGCCTCCACAGCAGCAATAACAGCTATAGTTAGCTTAGAAATAAAGCTGGTTACTGTCAACAGTGGGTAAAACACAGACTTCATGCACAAATCCTGAATATTGAACATTTGAGGAGGACAGTGGTGAGAAGGAAGAGGATTAGATGACTGGTGTTATGTTGAATGTTTAGAGGGGTCTATGGGACTTAAATTTAGAAAAAAAAAAAAACTGTGAATGTCTATCAACTACAAGAGATAGATTTAAAAAAAAAGGTGATCCTGTTTGATTTGAATTCCCTTTTACACATATGATATTGTCGTATCATGTAAGTTAAGACACTGATATATGGTTGCGAAGACGAGGTAAAATAACATCTATGAGTGAAGTGGCTCAGTGGACTGCATCTCATTGTATCATTAAAAGGAAATGGCTGTCACATATGCTTCAGCATATTTCACCTTTACATTTAAAAAAAAAAAAAAAAAAAGCATAACTCATAAAAGTCAGGTCACATTGAAGCCGCACAGACATGTCCAGCAACTTGGACTGAGAAAAATACAGCGGCGCATGTTCCATCACTTCAAATGTGTAGTTTTTCCATTT
Organism: Apogon hyalosoma; assembly: GCA_037367295.1. Classification (NCBI taxonomy): domain Eukaryota; kingdom Metazoa; phylum Chordata; class Actinopteri; order Kurtiformes; family Apogonidae; genus Apogon; species Apogon hyalosoma. Next base: position 20,332,108 of record JAPQRP010000013.1, read on the forward strand.
ATGTATTTTCGTAGTCTGATATTTCAACAGCTTTACAACAAACTACAACTTTCTTGGTATGTAAAAGTATCTTAAATTGACAGCCTTCACATAATTCAGATGGGATTAAAAAATAATAATAATAATAATTACCTGTCTCTTGATGTTGACTGCAAAAAAAAGAAAGAAAAAAAAAAGGGGGGGGGGGTCTGGTGTAACCTTATTACACACTTACACTATTTAAAGTGACACTAATTACTTGTAATTATGTGATGTGGACGTCTGTTCATGGGTGTATCTACGTATGTAAGGAAACAGTGGAAAACATGTCATGTGATATGAATATAAATCATTTCAGCAGCAAAAACACAGCCCTTAACAAAGCCCATTGACAGTGATATGTAAACAAGGGCTCCCCCTCCCTACAAAACCCAATTTAACCACTGAAAAATTAGAGTAATTATGTCAGCCAAGGACAAAACAGTGATGAAATAAGACCCAGCGTCCCAGAAAATGTCTTGCCACTGTGAAACATGGTCACTGACATCATGCGCAGATCAATAGACATTCACTGGACTAACTCCCTCTGCAGGCCTAATCAAAATTATAACAATAATAAGAATTATAATAGCCCAGTCACACTAATAATGTCCATAACAATTACAATAAATTACATGCTGTCCTGTGTGATGCTTATAAACGTCATTGGCTATTTAACAGAATTAATCATGCTAGGAGGGAAGGGCTACTGGGCTTGGGGCATAACAAAGCACGCCTGTCACCTACAGATAATAATAATAAAAAAAAATAAAAAAAGACAAATGTATAAATTATGTGTTTTTTATTGTCTCTGATCAAATGTAGGGACGGACGCGGAGTGGACCCAGAGTCCATGAGCAGGGGATAAGAAAGAAGGAAAAAAATGTAAATGGGTTAGGTGAGGCATGCAGGGAAAAGTAGCATTAATACCCATTTAATGGAGTGTGTCAGAGTGCTGGCTGACTAACTGTGGATGTGAGAGGTCCGTGTGCGTGAGTGTGTTTTGTGTAAGCCGCTGGAGGGTGACGGGTGTAGAGGTTCTGTGAAGAGCCATTGTGTGTTAGTTTAAGCCTCAGATTTAACCCTCCTGCACAGGGAATAAGATCAGCTATTACTGTCAGCAGAGGTATTACAGCTGCGCGGCGGCTGCAGGTTTACACTGCATGCGAGTTCACCTGCGCAGGAGCAGGTGTTGAACACAGGCGCTTTACTGGACACGACAGAAGACGCACCGGTATGTGTTGTTTGTATTGCGCACGATTACACAAGGAGTAAAGTAAATTCACATGCAGTTGCAGAAAAAAGGCATTAGACCACCCTTGTTTTCTTCAGTTTCTTGTTCATTTGGTCCATTTGTTTGGACAAATATAATAACACCACCCAAAATAGCTCATAAGAGTTTAATTTCAGAGCTGATATCTAACTACTCTATTTTCCTGTTATTATTTTACTCTATTGTCCATGTTTTATTCATAATAACCAAAATCAATTCAGTTCTTACACCAATAGTTATGGCAGTGTTTTTCAACCTTGGGGTCGGGGCCCCACGTGGGGTCGCCTAGAATTAAAATGGAGTCGCCTGAAATTTCTAGTAATTGCTAAAAATAAAAAAAATTAAAAAAAACATTAAAAAAAACGTGCTAATAAAAATATATGGTGAGTTGAGAGAGGCAATTACGATCTATAAAAGACATGACAAACTGAAGCTGAAACTGAAGCACTGTGGTACTGTTTATCTGTCAAATGTTCACTGTGGTCCTGAGCTTTCCGACACTATATAACACTTTACGGCAGTAACGTGGGACTCTATTACAAGTAAAAGAAACTGTTTCAGAGGTTAAAAAAAAAAAAAAACACCCGGAAATAACCAAAAATATGAAGCCATAATATGGATACTGAACGTTCAAAACCAAAAAGCATGTTTGATCAGTAAAGTTAATGTTTAGCAATCTCAAAAAGTTTTGTTATGGACATTTACAGTTGTTTCTGATAATAAATATGCTGAAAACAAGACTGTTTTTTTTTCTGTTTTACTAAAACACACTGTTTTAAGCATTTATTATTTACAATAATGATAATTAATGGCCAGATATTGAAAGTTAAGTTCTTCCTGAAAACAAAGGTGCAAAAGAATTGGTAAAAAAAGACATTTTCTGACATTTTTATTGCGAAGAAAACATGAAAACACCTAGGCGGCCTGATATAATGACACACTAACCTTTGACTAACCTATTCATCACGTTTCTTATATCGAAATATTTTGTCTAGAGTTAGAACTTTTTTTTAACCTCCTTACTTCCTACACTGATCGAACAATGAACAATGCAAGATAAAAAAAACAAAAAAAACAAACAAAAAAAAAAACAATAAACATAGCAACAGCAACTAAAAAAACAAAGTGAAACTGAAAAATGACAATTATTTTACGACGGTGACAATTTATTCCCTCATTTATGTCTGACTCATCCTGTTATTTTGCATTTCAGCAGCATTTATGACAAAAACAAAAACAAAAAAAAAAAAAAACAGACCAGACCTCTTTCTATCATATCAAACTATTTTTTCCAATTATGGTGGGACTGCATCTAAAACAATGTAAATCATAGGCACAATCCCTTATTGCAAGCCGTGTAAGTGTATTTAAAAACAAAAAAATAAAAATAGGGCAATGACCTTCACACATTCTTAAAGCAGAACACTAAACCTCAGATCACAGTTTTTATTTTTTCCCTGTAAACATACAAAGTAACTCTGTAAAGTGTATGAGCTGACCAGCTGTCCTACATATTGCTGCACATTGGACTGACAGTGACAATTGAAGCACCGTTAAGAAATAAAAGGTCAAATTGCGGATGCTATTGATGTTCAAAGTAAGACTAACTATTGAAGATCACCATATTGTACAAAATAAAAGCACACATGGATCAATCGACCACTGGCTTCGACCGCCCTTTTAGATAAACACAGCTTGTCTGCGTGGACGCGGATGTTTCTGAGTCTTAAAACACTAAACCGGTTACTGAAACATACAACACACGGTGCTTATTTACCCACAGGATACATGTGAAAATGCTGTAGTACATCAAGTAAAAACACATGAAACTGTATGAGATGGAATCCTTGCTTGACCTGCTTTTTCGCGAGCCTTTAAACTATAAAGGGAGGGTGATTTTTGACAGACCGAGAGAATTTCATCAAGATGAAAAGAAATTCATGAAGCTTTAATGCAGTAAGGCCGTGTAGATTGCTTTTCACATCTTCCCCGAAAGTTTAAATACGCTTCAACTGTGGGACAACTAGTAACAAGTGAGTGTTGTGTTGCTGATTAGCGAGTGAAAACATCAATTAAAATGAATTTAACCCAGATAGAAAGTGTTTTGGTTCATTCGCGTAATGATTTCAAAAGAACACCTGCGGCTACGTTTCAACATTTTCATGTTCAGTGGTATTTGTTGGCAAAAACTATTAAAGAGTAGTAAAAAAATATAACATCATCAAAATAATATGATACATCCCAATTGCTAGGATTAGCTGTTGTTATTGTATGTCGCTCCAAACCACAGCTAATCTCCAACCAAAACACATATCAACATATTTAGATATATATGTATATTATTGTGTTTAAATTGCTTGTAATTATAATAATACGTTTTATTTATAAGCGCCTCTCAGGACACTGTGCAACAAGATAAAACAGACAATGCATAACATACAAATACGCAAACAAATAGATAAAACAATAATTACAATATATAAAAACAAAGCTGTAGAATGGGAAAAGAGTAGTTTAACTTGGCCCTCTGGATCGGAAATTTGAGTACAAAAAAAAAAAAAAAAAAAAAAAAAGAATACTGAACAGCTGCTTCAAGTAGTTTTGTTGAAACTGTTGAAAGTGTTTACTAAACACATGAAGTGCATATATAGTTCCTTCTCGAGTCTGTTTGCTCATGCGAACTGAAACACAATTAGTATAGATTAAAAATGAATATATTTATCAAATATCAGTTAATCCGCAGCAATCCTGCGATTAATCTGATTAAACTTTTGAATCGTTGGACAGCACTAATGTATATATAATTATATTTTAACGATTTTAATTTTAACTCTTTCTTCTTACTGCAACAAAATCACATACAGCTACAATGAAACGCGTTGTACGTACTTCAATATCATAATTGAAGGTTCACGATTTCAGATTTGCGTGGACTTACGTGAACTTTGTATTTGTTGGTTTTCGTTGCCTACGTAATAACAACAGCCAGTGGTTTCCACTCAGGGTCTCTATGTTTGTCTACACCTGCGATGTACTACACTAGATACCATTACTTTAGAACCGACTTAGCCAAAAAATAAATAACCAACTCCTAAGCCAAGATAATCACCACCATAAACACTGTGAACCTTTAAACCAAAACACGTTTATTCCCAAAGTATAAGCACCTATTGGAGTCAGGATGAACCTCCTCTCAATGGAAACCAAGTCTTAGATTATCTGCTATCCAACCCAACTATTTAATGACTCATTATTGATAAATGACTCATGATGATATTATGTTACATGATATATTATGAGATTATACTGTACTGTTATTGTTACTTACAGAAACGTATACAAACAACATTTCTTGTTTTTGGATAAATGCATAGATCCCACTGTTTTATGTGTAGTATTTGAAGTGCCAGTTATAGCCATTATATCGCCATGTTAGAGCCAGTGACCATATTTGGACATATGGCAGTGACATTATGCTTAGGCCTGTTTGCTTGACACAATGTAAATCTTTTGACGAAGAAATGTCGCAAAACAGTGTTTCAGTCCTTAATTCACTCCTGCAGACTTCTACACTTGCGGAAAAAAATATTAGACCACCCCTTGTTTTCTTCAATTTTCTTGTTTATTTTAATGCCCGGTACAACTAAAGGTACATTTGCTTGGACAAATGTAATGATAACAACAAAACTAGCTCATAGTGGTTCAATTTCAGAGCTGATATCAATGCATTTTCCATGTTTTCTTGATAATAACCAAAATCACTTCAGTTCTTACATCGGTACTATGTCATTGTACTGACAAAAACAGCGCTTTTAGGTATTCCACGTTTTCTTTTCTGTCCGTTTTAGCCACATGATACGCACAGGAGTTAGTACTTGATTGCATAACCGTTGTTTCTGATGATTTTTGATGGTCTAATAATTTTTTCCGCGACTGTAATCACACGATCACAGGCAGTACTGAAGCTTCAAATGTCAAGTGTATGGACGCAGCTGTCTCAAAGTGATTCACTGCTTCACGAAGCTTCGTTTTCACCATCGCCGCATATGGGACAGGGCGGTGGGAGCGCAAGGGGCCGGTGCCATCTGCAAGGGGTCATAAGTGAGGTAATGCTAATGCTAGCTCACCAACACAGTTAGACGCTAAACCAAAACGATAGTCGAGCTGTCTGTCAGAAAACTGATATGTTTTATTCAATAAACAGAAGCTCTTAAAGTCCAAATTGGCTTTAATTCGATCAAAGGCAGATCAAAGCCCAACACAGCAGACATCGAAGCACTCTATTGTGGCCTACAAGTTTATTAATGGAACAATAATTTAGAGACAGGCCACTACATCATTTAGAGGGTCCAAACAAAACAAATAAAACAAATAAAAAATCAATGCAAGTCCATAGTAGCTTGGGTTTTTTTTTTTTGGGAGCTGGCCCCTTGTAAGATCCCCCTGTATTAAGCCTAATTTTGCAGTCGAGGTCCTTGCCACTTGATTGGATTTGAGTAATAAGGATTTGTTTTCCGTCGTATATTCTGAGTCGTCTCTTTGTGTTCATTCAAACATACTTTACGCTCAATCAAACCAAAGCGATACTTTCCATCTGTAATTGTGTATGTGACCAGCAGGCATTCCAAGTCCTTGACCTAATTATTGCACGTTACTGCGAAACCACCTGACCCAACACACATAATTATCCTTCAGCTCCTCTTCAGCCAAGCACTCTACTTCTCAGAAGCAGACATAATGCATCCTTCCCGAATCCTCCAGGTAAAATGGACTTTTGCGTCTGGCTGTTCTCCTCTCTCTTTTCCCTCTTTTCTTGTCTCTTATCTGCAGATGTCTTGTCTCCTGGACCCCCCTTGACTCTTTTCAGAGCTGCTATTTTCAGAGCGAGTTGCACGCTTCGATCACGCTGTCCGCCTGTAGGTCCTCCAGACGACAAAGGGAAACAGAATCCGTCTGTCCGTGCAAGTGTGTGTTTTTGTGTGTGTCTGTGTGTGACTCTTTGTGCCTTTGTGTGACTATTTAGACAACCTACACATCCCAAGTTAAAACAGCAGACCAAAACAGAGTGTTTCCAGATGGAGACACTATGTAAACCACAGTGGCCCATCCCTTTAACCACAAACCACACACACATACACACACATAGCGTCCTGCTGGGGCATACCATATCTCACTCTCCCTCTATGTTTATCTCCAGTGACAACTTTCTAGGCCAGGCTATTGTTTCACTGTTTATCTGAACCTCAGGCTGATTCAGTGTTTCTGCTCCCTTTTATAGACTGTGGCTATGAAGTTGAAGGGAACGCGGTTTACAGAGGAATGAATTGAAGGAGGGAGCATGCTAAGAAAAGAGTGTTTTGTTCAAGGTCTTTGCAAGGTCCTGTCATTCTAAATACACCTAAATGAGTACAGGCAAAAGAACTGAAACTAGGAATGAAATCGTTCTGGTTTGTTAAGTAAATTAAAAAGTCATTTCATCCAAAATATTTTGGATTTGCAGTAAAAGTTTCAGACCAAGGTGAAGGTTTTAGTGTGTGTAAAAAAAAAAAGAAAGAAAAAGGTTACTAAATAACATTTCAAATGTGTAAGGCAACAAGAGCATCATTTGGTAAAAAGAAAAAAAACAAAAAACAAAAAACAGTTTCACTCCTAAAGTAACAGCTTGACATCACCAGTAAAACTGACAGAACTGGTACAGACAGAACAATCAATAGGGGTGGTTTCATATGATGCGCCGTAACAAATACATATCAGATTTTACCATGTGTTTTATTTTCAGCAAAAGAGAAGAAATGAGACTACCAAAGCTCATAACTTAAGAGTATAGTGATTCCATTCCATTTTTCTGAGTCAGTTTGCCAGCTGCTAATACACACTGACTAATGACAAAAAGAAGAAGCAGGATTGGCTATTGAAGCAGCAACAGAAACAGATTTCTCATTATTACCCTGCCCCCCCAAAAGGGGAGGCAAGGGGTATTGTTTTTGGTTTGGTTTGTTTGTTTCTTTGTTTGCTAACACTCTAGAAGAAAAAAACTATTGGCTGAATTCATACCAAATTGGGTTTATAGATTGCCAGTGACCTAAAATAGATGTGATTACATTTTGGGAAAAGTAGGTCAAAGTTAATATTGTTAATGAATTAAAATAAATAAATAAATAAATACAAATTCTGCCCCATTTACTTATAATGGGTGAAATTTCACATCTCTATAAAAACATCAATTTTGTTTCAATTTACTTCAAACTTGGCACATATATAGAGGCAATTGATATGTTGACATCAGCATAGACATGATGACATTGGCTGGATCAATGCCAAAAATAAACTACAATACGTGCAAGGGGCGGGGTTTGTTGTGCCTGGTACCACTTGTTTTTTTTTTTCTCCCTATTTCATTTATTTGCCGCGTTGTCAACATTTTGCATCACAATTCTTCCTTCAACCTCAAATCGGCTTCATTACCATTTTTGTACCAAAGTAAGTCATTTAGGATTCACTGGGTACAAGTGACTGTTAACCTGTTTGGGAAAATACAATATATAACAATAAAAATAATATGTTTAAATAATCTAAATACATTTCTGTTTAAGCACCAGACCAGCCAATCGGTGTGTATGTGGATGACATGTTTGGGTTTTGTGCAACATCTAATGGTCATTTGAATAAGAACATGAAAAAGAATGCGGTAAGATGGAGCAATACGGGTTCAATGATGTTAAAAAGGGACAAATGTTATAACGAGGATGTGGTTGTTATGGTGGCACGAGAAACTCTGTGGTCCTGTGTCATATTTGTATTCACCAGTGTAAGTGGTAATATGCTGCCTCTTCAGTTGTGTTGGCCTCCTCTGCATCATGGGAACAGCAAAGATCTGAGACATGTGTCAGAAAGTGAGGGGGAAAGAACATTTTCCTTGCTCTGTAGTCATTGTGGTGAGTAAGGATTCTTTTGTAATCTAAGTAAACCCAGCCCTGACCTAGCCACAAGACAGCGACAGCAAACTCTGGCACTTAGAGCAAGTAATGCATCTTCTTTTTTTTTTTTTTCTTTTTTTCCCCCCCCACTCATTCAGTATTAGGTGTAATATTTCCAAGATATTTTTCAATCATTTTTCTTTCTTGTACTTGTTTTTATACCCTTCGTCTTCTCTTCAACTATCCCACAAGTCTCGTTGTGGTTGGTAGATTTTAGAATTCTTTGCAATCCGAGCTCAGCCAAGGACAAGCCCATCAAGAGAAACACTATAAACAAGGACAAAATGAGAACATCTTGAAGCGTGGAGGCAGCTCTCTCCCTTTCAGCATCAGAAAAGGCAAGAAAAAAAAATCATGCAAATCTATAAGTATGCCCTTTGACAAATTAATTCACATTGTTTGAATGTTAATAATTAAACAAGGGCAATGCAGCTAATGAGAAAACAGCAGTGGACTATAAAGAGAATGGGGAAAAAAAGAAGAATTACGACTCTCATCCTCAGTGGATGGTAAGCCCACTTTCTGTTCTTGGGGAGCTCTGGCAAGCTTAGAGCCCATTTCGGTCTGTTTCGCTTCGACAAAGCGGATGTCCTGAAAATCCCTCCTTCACTCTACACTGTCCATGGGCCTAGCTCAAAGCCCCAGCACTGACTAAGAACCCGTCAGAAACACCACACATTCTTTTTAATCCCCTTCTCCTTGGGATTTGCTGTTACTCAATGCATCTCAGAACATGCAAGAGCATTAACTTCTGGCTCAGGCACTGGTTTGGCTATTTATTTAGTCCAATAGGCCAACATACAACAGACATGGCTTCCATTTGGAGGCTGTTTTTATTTATAATAAAGCCAATTTGTTATATTTTTTCTATTCCTTTCCATCCTGGATACAAAGTAAGGCAGATTCTGCTTTAGGAGATAACAGTAGCCTTCTGAGCTTCAATACATAGAAATCTGCCACCAACATTGGTTCGAAAACACTGCTGTGCCAGAGTGAAGTTCTGTCATTCTGTCCACATATCCTGCAGGCTTGGTGATTCATTTTATACACTAAATCCTTACAGAGTTTTCTGAGCACATCAACAAGTAAGAATTCATATAGCCGCCATCTCTTTGCTTTTAGTTTGCAAAGCTGAGGCTGCGGCGGATCAAGCTGCAGGTGGTTTAATCAATCCGATCGAAAAAACCTAAGAGCCTAAAAAGAAATGGTTTGTTCCATGCAAGATGCAGACGCCCTGCTGGGTATTCTGTAGGAGATTGAGAAAATCTTAGCTTTCACTGAAGCTTGAATGCTTCAAGTCACTGAACAGAATGGTGGTGGTTGTAGAAGGAGGAGAATATGAAGCTCACCAATAATAATTGGCAAAAATGCTCATGAGCACACACAAAAATTTGAATTATCTATACAAGATATAGACATCCTGTTAGGTATAAAGGGGGGATTTAGAAAATTGAAGCTTTCACCAAAACTTGAAGTGAACAGAAAAGTGCACAGCCTTGGACCAATATATTTTTATGTTAATTACAAATCAGCAACTGAAGGAAGTTGGGCGGCAGTAGATGTGAATAACGTGCCAAATATGTTTTTGATATGTAGACAATAGGTGGATTTAAGTGTAAAACTGAGGTCAGTACATGCTGTTCATGACTTAAATGTCTGATTGCCAGGATCCCAATGCTTTTGCATGTAAAATGTAACCCTGCTCCTTTTAAAGATTAACAAAAAGGAAGGATTTGAGTACAGGCTGTAATACAAGTTCAAATCCTTTACCGCTCTGGGAATATGAGAAATGGAGATAGACAGTGGGAAAAAAAATTAAAAAATACAGAGCGCAAATGTAATGAGAGTTAACTGACCTCCTCTCTGAGTCCTTGTTAGTAGGTGCCAGTAACCTCACTATTCCTCCATCCCACACTAACTGGAGCCTTGGCAAGCCAAAAAATATTAGATTCTTCTAGTTTTCCTTCACCATATCGCCACCGAAACCTGCATTTGTTTTTACATTTTGTTGCAATGAATATGCATGCCGTTAATAGTTGTTATAATATGTAGTACCCTGGGTCTCTCCACCTTACCCAAACACCAGGGAATGCCCCGAGGTGTAACAGCCATATTAACAAAGTAGGATAAAAGGCTAAATGAAAATACAGAGGAAAAACGCCCGGAGGAGATTCGCCCTCGTAGTCTTGCGTCTAATCAACCTGGAGCTCTGCTGTTGAAACTCCAGCTGCATAGGAGGAGCTGTTAGTTTGGGCTCCTGTGATGAATCATGATAATGAGGTTAAGGCTGCTCACTCACTCCCAATAAGGTGAAAAAAAAAACACAACACAGTCGAATGTAAACGCAAACTCGCAACGTAACAAATGTACCCATTTCACATTCGCTGGCGTTAGATCATCCTTTTGGATAATTGATAAAAGCGCGGGGTATCACACAGAGTGTCAGATAAATAGGATGAGAAGGATTTACCTCTGAGCTATTAACCACCCGTCAACCCCAACCTCATTCCATTTCCCCCTATTTAATCATATCCCATCATCTGCAAAAGGTAAATAAGTCTCCTCCAGGCGGCTATTTACATTTCTCAAATCTGCGTGTCTCTAATCTGGTTCTTCTAGGGTGAAATCTAAGTTATCTCTGACTAAATCGTTTCCATGCACAGGATGGTGAGCAGAGGGCGATCCTGAGCTTTTTTTTTTTTTTTTTGCTGCAAATGGCTTCTGAGCTTCAGGCTTGCCCAAAACACTTAAGATCTTTATTACAGGCACTTAACCATAGGGCGCGTCAGTGTTGGCGATATGCTCTAAGTCACAGATAATGGGCAGACACACACAAAAGTGCACTTACACACACAGGGTATGATATCATTATGGTATCATCATCTATTCTCACTCAGCAGTGTAAACTACCACATTGTGAAGTTAGAAGATTACAGTGTGGATCAAAGGGGTTTTTTTTTGTGTTGCCATATGAGGTGTGTATCAGTTGTGTTATTGTGAGTGTTTCTCCAGTCCTTGCAGACCTCTTTACAGAAGTTGTAAATAGACTGCTGCTATCAGTATGCACAGTAACCATGCAAAATATTGGCACATATTATCCAAATGGGGAGAGAATGTGTTTATGCTTTGCACATTGCATGCATGTGTGTGTAAGTGTGTGTGTGTGCACGCGTGTGTGTGTTTGTATGCGTGTCTGCGGGCTGATTTCATTTCTTATTGCTTTCTCCAGCAGTTGCACAGGACAATTAGCATTCTAGCCCATTCCTCTCATCTCCTATGAGATGTCTCCTCATTTGAAGATGATACATCCCCTCAAGCTTGTGTGAGTGTCAGAAAAGAGAAAGTGAGGGAGAGAGAGAGAAGAGAGCCACTCAGTCTATGATGGAGGGTCGCAGTAGGCGAGCTGAATATGCAGTATTCCTGCGTCGTCAATGCTTTGAAGTGTAACTTTAACCTCATCCCTGACCCTGATCTGATGTAAAAACGCATCTTTTTTTTTTTCTTTTCAAACTACACGTTAGGCCAGTTAATATCCACCTGTATCTACATATGTGCTGAGGTTAAAGTGTGCCAGAACCCACTGGAATTAAGCTCCGCCTCCTCACATCAAATTTTGATTATTTTCAAATCTCCCTGTAAAACTTAATAGCGTATGGAGTCTTGATGAGCAATTCTCCAGATGACGCAGACTGAATAGATGTGTGAGGGAAATTCTACACCCAGAGTAATTTAACAACAGCTTACTAGGTTAGAATAGTGGTTTTCAAAGTGGGGAGCTGCCAGGGGGCACAAGGGGGTCCTCAGAAAATCGGAGGAAAGATGAGGGAGAAAAAATGCAAAACTAAGCAACATAAAAACTAGATGCTATTTATCAAGGATTATTTGGAATATAAAGTGTGGAAACATTCATTCATTCATCCACTGAACCGGCTTTATCCTCACTAGGGTCGTGGGGGTCGCTGAAGCCTATCCCAGCTACTTATGTACGAAGGTGGGGTACACTCTGGACATGTCGCCAGTTCATCGTAGGGCTGACATATAGAGACAAACAATCACATCACATTCACACCTATGGGTAATTTAGATTAACCGATTAACCTATGAGCTGGGGCGCCGATGAGGGGGGCTAAACATGACAAATTCATGGGGCCCAGCATTTGTCGGGGACCCATAGAGCAGTGGCGGGGGCCCAGTGGATACAGGTTAGAAAGTGTGAATATTTCATGCAAGATCCGTTGCACAAGAGAGGTATAGAAGTCAGGAGGTGAATGTTGAAAGCATGTTAAGTTTTCACGCTATCGTAAGTGACGTTGTTTGTGGACCCCCCCCCCGTATCAAAACACATTCTAAAAGTCATTGTTTCTTGACATATTCTGTTGTATTGTCGATGGGGACCTTGGCATGGAAAAGTTTGGAAACCCCTGGGTTAGAAAAACAAACGCGTGTTAACAAGTGTACACTCATGCAGCCTCTCATGGCTGTCTGTGTGGATTAATAGCACTCCATTTTGCTATAAAAAAAAAAAAAAAAAAAAGCAGTTCACCAACATTAAGTGGGATTAACTTTGTGTGGCTGTGTTTAACAAGACACACTGTGGGTGGCCAACGTAACAAATACAATGTCAATGAGCATAAATAACCAGTAGGCAAAGTAAAAGATGATGTTACTAAGCAACTGGCAAAATACGATAGGGTGATCAAGCCCTCAAAGTTCAACCTCCATAAAACTTCTGGTAGTTTAATTAAACAGAGAAATGGATTGTTATCGTGTGGATATCTTATGTATGATACTGCATATATTTACTGCTAAGGGACCTCGGTGAAACGTGTTACAGCAGCCGTTCTATGGAAGGTACAATATGTAAGATTTGCACGAGCCCATGTCTTCGTATGATGTTTGTGTAATGAGTCAGTGTTGGTGATAGTGTGAGCCAAGCCGAGTGCATTTCAAAGCTCACGGCATCTACGCCTGCATATTTTGTCAGTGTCAAGGAGCAGAATAGAAGCTCTGATGAATGCTGGAGTGGGCATCGGGGACTTCGCTGCATATTTAGCCTCCATCAGTGAACAGGCTGTTGACATGGATGCTGACAAGTGAGACAGTCAAGGTATATGTTCATTTAAGATCAGATCAGATCAGTTCACACTGAAGTGAAAAAAAATGAACAGTGTACCACGTTGCTCGGCCACAATTTACCATCTAACATAAATTTCGCACAAAATATGCATAAAGAATGAAGGAAAAGAGGACTTAATGCATCTCTTAACATAGACATGAAGACGTTTTGAAAGATATGAACCAGTATGACAGTAAAATGGAAATATTTTACATATCAGAATCAATCAGAACGCTTTATTAAAGCGTTAGAGTGGCTCCATTCAAGTAAAATAAAAACCTAGCAGGAAAAAAATGATCAATACGACAGAAAAAGAAAAACATATAAATGAATATTAAGATCTAAATATACAAACATATATACAGCTCTGAATATATACCAAATATACATATTAAAACACTCATATGTACCATATTGGACACATATGAGCTTAAAGTTCACGAAGGGTTCGGAGACACTGAAGCGCGTACTTGCAAAGAAGACAAAAAAATAGCAAAAAAAAAAGTACCAAATGCACATCATACACAATTCAATACATGCACACAAACCTGGCGTACATAAAACACCCCCCCCCCTGCATGCGCCGCATACCCGTATCGACCCTTTGTCCCATGAGTCATCCACTGCACCCTCATTCATCAATATTAGCACTCCGCACACACTCACAGTTTTCCATCTTAAAAGGTAAGTGGCGTAACATGCACACGCGCACGCGCACACCTCCCATCTTCACATTTACTCCGTCGCTTCCTCGTCACGAGCCCGGCAAATGGGCTGAGGGAGGACATTAGAGTAACAGAGGACACAGAGGCGCTGTGCAGTTTCTTGCCAAGCGGTTGACTTTTAAGCAACTGGCACCCGTGGCTCAAGCCTCCCCTGATGGAAGCGACCTGATGTGAAAAGAATTTGATTATTCCCTCCGAGCCTTTTTCTCATTCACTCATTTAATTTTCTCTTCTCGTCAGCAACTTGCACTTAGTTTCTCTTGCTCTATTATCCACTACCTTTTGACTTCTCTCGGTCACTCCCCTGTTTCGGGGGGGGGGGGGGGGGGGGGGGG
>JAPQRP010000013.1:20381899-20405674 GCA_037367295.1 Apogon hyalosoma
GGCCCCCCCCCCCTCTGCCCGAGTCTGTAGGCCGAGAAACATTTGTCTTCGGAGTCTTCAAACAAGCCCGGCGCGAAACTTAATCAAAGGCAATAACAGAACAATAAAACAGCCGTCCGTTCAGGATTCAACCGGGTGTGTATCCGTGTTGTCCGAAGGGCTACAACGCTCAGCTTCATACGTCAGCGGTTTTTCAAAGTAATGTCTTTGCTTTGTGTCCGTCCTCAATCTCCACTTTCACCGGATCAGCTGATGCTGTTAATGTGGGAAATAATCCACACAAGCCAGAAATGCCTTCTACTGTCGACTTCAGTGTTAAAGGGGTCATATTTTATTAAACCCACTTATATTAGTCTTTGGTTAATATATTTGTATATTCGGACCCTAATAGTTCAAACATTTTTAATTTGAACCCTCCAGGTGCTGCAAAGCTATATTTATATTTATATTCATTCTGGCAAAAATCAAGTGGATTTCTACAACCTGTTTTAAGTCCTTCTTAACCCTGTAAAGCCTGAACCATTAAATCATTGACAGAAAATTCCAGTTCTTTGAAACTGGAGCCTTTATTGGTCATTCTGACAAAAACTTTTTTTTTTATATATTAATTTCCATATATGAGTTTAAATTTTGTATCATATTTGATACATCAGGTCTCAATGCTCAAATATTATTATTATTGGACAAACAAAAACACAATAAAACACAAACTCGTCTAAAATAATTAGTAATTCCTTTTCAAAATCGGCAAAGTTCTTCCTCATTAATGGCAGTCTTGTAGTGTCACTGGAAAGGCCTCTGCTAATCGGACTTTAATCTGAACTTTAATGAACATCTACATGATCAGTAAATTAAATATGGGAAAGTACCAGATTTTTCACTTAAAAACACAAAAATACAGAGGATACTATTATAATAAATGCTGATAAATCACTTAAAGAAAGGTTAAACAGAGAGAAATATTCATTTGGGAATTCCTAAAAAAGTATGGGTTAAAATGAGGACTGCACTAGTTTTTTTTTTTTTTTTTTTACAAATGACAGCTGGTTAAATGGAAAAAATCTACATCTGATAGAAGTCCATCACTTTGCTATGAATACTCCATGTATGTATTTATCATTATTTGAAAAAAATAAATAAATGTAATCTGGCAAGTTCAACCTTTAACATTGATGCCTTTAGCATTTACTGCAATCGAATCAGACCAAATAATTGATGTGAATTGTTTATTTACAGTCGAGTATTTGCTCTGCTGGGTCCTGTTTGACAGTTGTGCTAAACCACTTAATTCCACTTAGACGGAATGCTCATATCATACTACACAATACTGCTTTGCACAAAATAGCGTGCTACCAGCATTACGGCGATCTGAGCAAAATGTTTGTTTGTTTTTTCCCTAATATGGTAGCTCCCACAAACAAAAGCAGCATCAATAATTCATTAAGCCGGGGGTGATAAAACTCGACTGGCCTGTTCAGAACTACAGACCAGTGTTGGGTAAGCAGCTTGGAAAGTGTAGAGAGCTAAACCACAACTTAATCCACATTAAATGAAGCCTCACTACCCTGAAGCAAAGCTATAACAACATGGTAAAAATGGTAGGTTTACTCTCTTAGAGGGTAGTTTTTTATTTACAGACTGAGCCAGTTTCAGTGACTGCTATCTCATAACGAAATAGAAACTGTCAGTCAAACAGATGCAGGTAAAAATACGGTTCATCTGATATTAAACAGTGACACTTATTAAATCGGTGTGATACATCTTGGAAGTTGAAAGCAGCTTCTTTAAGTGACTGCACTTGTCTTCTCAGTTAAAGATTCAATGCGTAAGATTTGCAGATGCACATCTTTTGTATGTGAATATGCTGTATTTTAAGTATTGTGGTTCTATTCGTTACAACTGCCTATGTTGCCTGTGCATCCTTACATTTAGTATCACAAATGAGCATCTCCCAGCATATCACTTTTATTATTATTATCATTATTATTATTTAGTGCTGTCAGACGATTAAAAATTTTAATCAGATTAATCACAGGGTTGCTGTGGATTCATTTCGATTAATCACGATTAAATATCATTCGTTTTTAATCTATATTAATCGTGTTTCATTTTGCATCAGCAGACAAACGCGACGCATTAGCTGACGTGCTAGCAGAATCCCCGGCTAACGTATGCTTCACATTAATGTGGTATTTTAAGCTGGAAGTGCTTCGGTGAAAAGAAAACTCCTTCCTCCAGAGTGTGCATAATACTTTGTCGGCCGACTGTTCCATCTTGGTATTTTTTTGTTCTTATATTCCCTTCCAGAGCCAATGTGCTGTTCGTCGTCTGGGTTGGTTCTGCTGCCTGTTACTACTGGATCAACTGCCCATTTGTTCATGCACGACTCTAACTCTACTTGGATAAACTGCCCCAAATGCGTTGGCAGAGACGTTCAGAGTCATTCTGTGCTGCAAATGGGTTAATTGCGTTAAAATTTATAATCTGATTAATCATGATGATGGATTCATCTGTGTTAACATGTTAATTTTGACCGCCCTATTATTATTACAATCTTTATTTAATCAGGAAAAAACCTCATTGAGACTGAAAATCTCTTTGGCAAGAGTGTCCTGGCCAAGACAGCAGCAGCAGCAGCAGAAGATACACACACAAAACAGAAATCCCAGCCATACATCCACACTAAAAATATACATAAAACGCAATAAAAGTCAGTTCTAAAACCATACATAAAACACTAAAATAAGAAGACAAATAAAACACCACCATTATTTTAAAAGGTACTAAAAGTATACAACAGTGCTCCTTAAAAGCATCTCAAAGTGAACTCCAACCTAAGTTTACAGGCTGGGTTTTCTATCTTTCCATCTAGGAATCCCAGGCTTGTGTTGAAGGAATCGACACAAGGGTTGGCGCGAGTTGTCGACATTAAAACAGAAGTACTTTGGCTCCCAACTATGAATATAGCAGAAAGCTACAGCACAGGGGTCACCAATCCCGGTCCTCGAGGGCCGGTATCCTGCATGTTTTAGATGTTCCCCTCTTCCAACACATTCATTCAGTCGTTATCAGGCTTCTGCAGACCTTGATGATAGGCTTATCATTTGAATCAGGCGAGTTGGAAGAGGGATACATCTAAAACGTGCAAGATACCGGCTCTCGAGGACCAGGATTGGTGACCCCTGCGATAGCATGTAGCAGACTTTAACGGAAAGCTCCACTGCGCTTGAGCTTCAGAAAGGCTACCGTACACGAACATCGCAACTGAAAAGCTGTTCGAATCAGAAAAAAAACAAACAAAAAAAAAAAAAAAACATTCCCACTTTATTACCGTGAAGTTCAATTAAACTAACAACGCTGCCAGCTGTAGTGATACTACACCCTAATATTGCCCTCAACTACAACTCCATCAAACACCAACTTCAAGCCGGTGCAACAATTGCATTGATGTAATGTTTGTTTATTCATATTGTTTTTTTTCCCCTCAGTGTAGTGAGCACTGTATGGATCAAAAAGTGTTACAAAAAGGGAGAATAAATCAAATATAGACAGGGGAAGAAAAAAAAAAGTATTACTGGAGGGCACAGGAAAGAAAAAAACCCAATCGGAGATATGAGGGAATAAATCAAGAAAGAGGGATGAATACAGCACAAGGAAATGAAGGTGTGAGTGGATGAGAGGAGAGAAAGAGCCTTAGTTATTCTTTCCTTCCCTTGCTTTGTAGTTCTCAGACACAGAGTGGAGAGTCCAAGGTTGGAGTCAGCATTAAGTGCATTCGACAAATGGGTCCCTGCAGAGAGACCTGTAGGTGTCCAATCCAAAAGTGGCCGTACATTAGGGGCTCTCTGTCATTCTCTCTGCCTCTATCCTCCCTCTCTTTTTCACAAACACTCATTCTCTTTCCCCCTCTCAGGCACAGGAACGTGCGCATTTACGCCCACTTTGTGGCTGCTGCCAGTAAGACTTTTGCTTCGTCAGTAAACAGTTGACCGTCCTTGTCAGTAAAATGTTTATGTAGCTGGCCATAGTCCTGGTGAAGCTGGCACGAGGAGCTGGCTCCGTAGATAAGACTACAGATGAAAGAGGAGCGCCGTGATAAATAATGACACGAAGCCACCAAAAGAATAATTACACTAAGAAAAACACAAAGAAAATAGGATCTTTAAAGTCACAGCGGAGAGATTAGCAAACTGGGGGGGGGGGGTGTTAAAGTCTCAGCCCCCCCACTCCCGCCCGCCATCAGATGAGACTGATACGTATCTGGGGTAACTGCTGTTCGAACAGATCGCACTGCCCCGAGAGTGAATGAGTATGCATGCTGCAAGGTCAACCCACTGTGAAAGCATTTTGGATGACGCTGCAGAAAGTGTGAATATATATTCTCCCGCAAAACCGGCACACATAAACATTGCAGTCCCTCTCATCTACAGTCAGTTTTATTCATCTTCCAGTGTTACCCTCCTCTCACGTTGCCTTTTCGTCTCCGTATCACACCTGGTTTCTATCTTTGGGTTTTCTCGAGCCATTTAGTCGAATATTACGTTTCCATTCTTTAAACAGCATACCTTTGTGTCTTGATCGCGAGGGAATCCTGCTGCTTACGTTTACTTTTGCTGCATTGCACTGTTATCTCATATACAGTTAACCCTTTCAAGACTGCCGTTATAAGATATATTAAATTACTGGGACTCGCTGAACACAGGTGTTTCTAGAAAACGATAACGACAAATGCAATAACACAGTTTGATACTGCGCTAAATATCATTGCAATAAATGTTTTACTTGTTTTACGTGTTTTTCTAAGTCACGTTCTGATCATAAATAATCATTATAAAACCACAAGTAAACATACGGTTCCTTCAGCTCTCACATAATCATACTTTAACCCCTTTAAGACTGCCGTTATAACAGCCCGCCTAGGTGTCTGCATGTTTTCTTTGCAATGAAAGTGTAAGAAAATAACTTAGCTTGCAATATCTGGCTAATAATTATCATTATTATAAGTAATAAATGTGTAAAACAGTGTGTTTTATTAAAAAAAAAGAACAGTAATCTAGTAGAGGGCTAATTTATTGATACATTCAATTACTGGGTGTTTCTAGAAAATGATACTGACAAATGCAATAATACAGTTTGATATTGTGCTAAATATCACTGCAATAAATACTTTAGACTCATCTTTAGGGTTCATGTTGTTTTCATTGCCCCAGACGTTAAACTCATCATTATAATGGTTTTCTAAGATGTTCTGCCTCTAAACGTCTGAAATACTTGTCACATTCTCACCATGAATAATCATTTTAAACCACAAGTAAACATATGGTTCTTTCAGCTCTCACTCTGGAAGAAAAAATCACGGTTAAACCTTTTTAAGACTGCCATTATAAGAGGTCGTCTAGGTGTCTTCGTGTTTTCTTTGCAGTAAAAGTGTCTGAAAAGGTCTTTTCTGGCCGTTAATTATCGTTATTATACATAACAAATGCTTACAACAGTGTGTTGTAGACTTGAAGTTTTTAGCATAATTATCATCAGAAACAACTGTAAATGTCCATAATGAGACTTTTTGAGATTGCAGAAATAAATGTTCAACTATTTCACATCTGCCCAAGCATGCTTTTTGGTCTTGAACATTCAGTATCCATGTTATGGCTTCATTATTATTTTTTTTTATTTCCAGGCGTTTTTTAGTCTGTGTGGAAGTCTCTGAAACAGTTCTTTTTCTAATCGTAATAGAGTCCCACATTGCGGCCGTAAAGTGTTAAACAGTGTCGGAAAGCTCATTTCGTGGATAGCGCAAACGGTTCAGGAGTCACAGTAATTTGAATGCTGTTAAAGTGTAAAATGCAGCGCCGGAGATACTGCCGTTGTTAAAGGGTTAAAACTCCACAGATAAATGGTATTCTTCCTGTAAAAGTGGTGCATCTGAGCAGCTTAATACCTGGTTTTACATAAAAATTTTAGAAGAGAGAACGTTCTTGTTATGTGCTTTTGGTATTGCCTTTTTCGAGTGCACCACGAACGCCTCATGTGTATTCAGCAGTAGTACCCGAGGCAGTGTGAATGGACTGGTTATCGAAGGCACTGATTTTTGGAAAATAAATAGAACTTGTTCACCTGAAGGTAAACCTCGGTATCCGTTTATGTCTCTGGCTGCAATATGATACCTGTGTATCAACTATTCATGGTTTTAACTGTGTGTTAGTTGCATACACATGTAACTTCTTTTTTTTTTTGGTCATAAATGTTTGGAATACTTTTTCAGCCTTTTTTTTTTTCCCCCCAATTTATTAATCGAACGTTACGTGAACTATAAGGCAATCCTGTAGGAGTCACCGTTGGACAATCTTTGCCAGGACACCTTTTTAAGTTCAACAGGAGATAAGAGTAATGCATCTGTCACACAACCTATCGTTAAGGCTCATTTATGCTCGATTTACGTAAATAGGTATATTTGTTTTTAACGTTATCAAGCGTCACTGCCTTCACACTTCATGCATCCAATGTGTTGGAAGGAACATTCTCAATTAATCCACCAGAGGGCGCCGCTCGTAATTACCATATGGCAAAGAATAGTTAAATTTTTTGAGAAGAAGAAGAAGAAGCCAATAGTGACAAACACGGCGACGACAGAGGAGGATTTACTCATGTGGATAATAATGGTAGTTGTCATAAATATGCCGGTAGTTTTTCACTTACACACAGTCGCTCTTAGAGAAGTTCTGCTATTTCTGGAAATTATTTTCTTTAAATCTCAACACTGCCTCCGTGGTTCCCGGCGGTACTGCTCCATATTCTCCGTCTGGGTTCGAATCCGCAAACTCCCGTAAAACTGACAGAATTACGTACGGGATGTCGGCAGAGGACGGACAGAACGCTCCGCCCGTGTCCGTCTGCGTCTTTAACGTAGAGCATAAATGATTCCTTAAGAGGCTCATCCTCTGCCCGCTAGCCCAAAAATAATATAGCTTGGCAAGTGGGTTCATTTAAGTCTTTTTTCCAGTGACACTTGAGACTAAAACGGATCACTTTGGTCTTTTTCGTTGCGTTTAGTGTTTGCTGATGCTCAAAATGTGTTCGGATCACGTTTATTGGCGAGTAAATGTCACAAGTGGCCATGTCCGAGACGGCATTAGTTATATTATTACGCTTTATCACATTACATTGTTCTGTGATCGCTTCTCTTCTACATCATGATATATATTTAAATGTATGGTGAGTTGTCAAAACCGAGGCACCGTAAATGAGAGTGTTGTATGGCTGGTATAAATATACAACCCTATGAATATTCAGGACTGTAAAGATTGTGTAAATTATACGTACTCTCTCACGGGGCTTTTCCACTAGCACCTACTTGCCTCTACTCAAATCATCTTGTCATTTTCCATTACAATTGAGTACCGTCTCAATGTCGGTGGAATCGTCTTAGCTAGGCGGCGAGAAACTCCAGTGACATCATTTGTATGCGACACAAACACAGCACAATAATGTAGGACAGAGGTATTCAACAGGCAGCCCCACCCACAAACAGGAAATGAACAGTTCAACAGCCGCTAAACAGTACGTTTGCGACGCTTTACGCCATTTTACAACACTTTGCATCATTTTGCAGCACTGCCACTGTTTACGGAAGGCCAGAAAGACCAGGTTTAATATGAAAACATGGCACATTCAATGGAGAAGAGACGCAAAGTTGACACTGTTAGTGTTTGGACTTTAATATAAAAACGTGTGGTTTTTTTTGTTTTTTTTTAATTGATCAGAAAAGAAAACAATATTGACGGTCATAAATGTTACGTTTACATTTCTTACTTGCGCTAAAAGCCAGTAGTTACAGTGACTGTGATGGTATGTGTTGTACTATGTTAAAATGGAACACAACAGGTTAACTGTTAACTAAAAATGTTGAAAATGTGACGGTAATACAGTCATGGAAAAAATTATTAGACCATCAAAAGTCATCAAAAACAATGGTTATGCAATCAAGTATTGACTCCTGTGTGGATCATGTGACTAAAACAGACAAAAAAAGAACACATGGAGTGAATAAAAGCACTGTTTTTGATGTAAGAACTTAAGAAATGTTGGTTATTATCAAGAAAACATGGAAACTGGATAGATATCAGCTCTGAAATTAAACTACTATGAGCTATTTTTGTTGTTATCATTATATTCGTCCAAAAAAATGTACCTTTAGTTGGACCAGGCATTAAAAATAACAAGAAATTGAAAAAAACAAGGGCGGTCTAATAATTTTTTCCACGACTATGTGTCACTGTACATCCAATATTAGACTAATACTACAGGGGTTTGGTCCACAGTCCACAGCATTCTGACAAAATCCAGTGTCTGATGTCACATTTTCAGCTCAACTCAGCTCACTTGGATCCAAGCTGAGTAGGTACTAAAAAAAAAAGTACCTGGTACTAATAGAAAACCCTAAAAACCGAGTCGAGCCAAGTAGGTGCTAGTGGAAAATTCCCATTAGTTGGGCATGCGCTGTGTGAAAACTCCACATTTATATCAATGAAGAACTTCAAATATCCAGTGTTAATGCCGGAAATAAGCGTTCAGGACCGCCATGATAATTTTAGTGGTTCGCTTGAGGCTGTGAGGATGGGGAAAGAAAGCAAAAACCTGGTTTAATAAGAAAAAAAAGTCTCTAAAGTAGTGATGAAAAACCTGCTTCTAACCCTAACCAAAGCGCTTTTATTGCCTAAACCTAAAAACCCTCAGGTGTGGGGCTCCAAACTCCTTATCTCTCGAGGAAAAGTCTTGCATTTTATACATCTTACCCCCACCTGCAGACTGAGCAGGCTCTCTTTATTCCAGTAGTATCCCAGACTCCGGCTGGCATTGTTTAAGATGATAAAGTGACCAATCTGTGCATATTCTCAGTTTGCTTATCTTCCAAATTTTCCATTATACCATTGTAGTAATTCTTCTTGAGATTACAAAGATAGAAGACCATGTTTAAGTGAAAATACAGTGTTGCACAATCCCGAGTCCATCTCTCGGAGATCACACATCCCGCTCTCCTCTTCCTCCCACCTGTGATATTTCCTCACTCTCACCCACACTTTTCTCAGACTCAGCCATCTTCCCCCTCGAAAGCTGATCCATCTGTGTCTTTGCTCCAGGTTGTGGCTGTTGCAAACCCATTACATCAGATAAAAGAGGGGACAGAAATCTGATGCTGCTCAGATCCCTCGTGGGCTTGACAGAGAGGGGCAGATGAGAAATGGGGGATTACTCCACACTCTCCTTATTAAGTCTCCACAGAAGGTGGTTCGTTGGAGCCATATGTGCCCATCATCGACTCTTATTGTAATCTGATTGAATGGTGACGTGTGTGTGTGTGTGGCGGGCACGCATCCTGAAAACACACACACACCCCCGTCGCCCACCTTTTTTTTTTTTTTCTTCGAGGTCTCAATCTCAGTCAACAACAAGGACAAATCCAAAATAACAGAGGCTTACAGAGAGCATGGCACCTTACATTTGTCAGGCCCCACAGTGAGCAGAAGGCCACTCAGCCAACTAATAATCCCCCATTTGAATAATGGCTGTTATTCAATTTCATTCCCAGCTTCTCTCTATTTAGGCTGGTTGTAATTTCCTCTCTTATCTATGGCTCAGCTCCCACAACTTATGAGAGTTCAATCTGCATCTCTCTGCAGACCCATTGAATGCAAAGTGAGAGCAATCATATATCATTTCTCCCCCATCCTACACCTTCCCTTCGCTCTCTCCTTGCTCCCTTTGTTTCCTTTTTCCCCTCCCGATCCCCTTCTCTCTTCTGTCATCTGTCAGGACACATACTCAGCCACCAAGTCTACCCACTCCAGCCATATCACACTGTCACTGCAGACGTTTTAGGTCTAAGGCTCTGAGACGAAACAACCCAAGTCAGGCTACATTACCCCTTTCTCTATTTCCATTTAGCTAACGCATCAGAATCCTTGGAGAGACGAAGGGATGGAAAACGCAGCACAGTTGGCGAAGGAAGTGCTGCCATTCTACATTTCTGCACCATGTGGACATGTGTGAACCAAATATATGTTTCATGTCAAGTCAATGTTTTTTCATGCACTGCAAAAAAAATCTAAATCTTACCAAGTGTATTTTTCTCATTTCTAGTCCAAATGTCTCATCACACTTAAAATGCGACATAATCACCTGACTTATTTCTAGACGACAGATCTCGAAAATCTTATTTCAAGAAATCTTACCGAGATAATTTTCACTCGTTCCACTGGCAGACTTTTTTTTTTCTTGAACTAAACAAACAAAAAAAAATCTTGAATTAAGCAATAAAAAAAAAAAAAAAAAAATCTGTCAATGGAACAAGTAAAAATGATCTCGGTAAGATTTCTTGAAATAAGATTTTTAAGATCTTTTGTCTAAAAATAAGTTCTTATATCTCACTGAAAAGTTACTCTTTCGGTGATTATGTCTTATTTTAAGTGTGATGAGATACTTTGACTAGAAATGAGACAAATACACTTGGTAAGATTTAGATTTTTTCCAGTGTACATGTAAACAGCCTTTTTTTTTCTAACCAGGTAAGTGAGTTGAGAACTGATTCTCATTTTCACAACCTGAACATATAGGCTACGTTCAGACAGCAGGTCTTAATGCACAATTCAGATTTTTTTAGATGAAATCAGATTTTTTTTGTGTGCTTGTTCATATTACACATTAAATGCAACTTCTATCAGTTTTGACTATGAGCTGAATGCGACCCTGAAGTGACGCAAAGATGTGCAAAAGAGGTCATGATATAATACGTGACCACGCAGGCACGCGCTATGTTTACGGAAGTAAATGTGTTTTTCCTGCTGCTCCTCCACCTGGGACGCAGAATTGTGATGTTTGTCGCACTTCAATGACGTAAACGTCGGATAAATGTGACCTGGCTGATCTAGGGGGACCAGATGTCCCGAAAAATTTGGGACAGTCCCGAAATCTAAGCTGTTGTCCCGAATCCTGAATCCGGCCCTAAATGTCCCGAAAATTAAACTCAAACAGAACACTGAGTAGCTTTTTTTCTGATAAACATTAAAAACTAATTAAAAGCCCCGGCTACAATGTATCTATTTTGTTTATTTTTTGCTGTTCTACATTTAGGCGCGAATGCAAATTTTCATTCATTCGACATGGCTGGTGTACCAGAACCCCAACACGCCCCTAAAAAGCAAAAGAGTCGATGCAGGTACCGGGAGGAGTGGGTTCCTATGTGTCAACAGTGAGTCCCCCCCCCCCCCAAAGAAAAACAAAACACCGTCCTGAATTTCAGCCAATCTCATCTGGTCACCTTCGGTCGATCAGACTTAAGTCGCATTGCAAAATATCAGGTACGTATTGGATTTAGGACAACATATGAAAGTGGCCTGGGTCAGATTTGAAAACATCTTATTTGTGCTGTTCAAACTGTCTTTATCAGATCGCATAAAGGTCAAATATGGGAAAAAAAAAAAAAAAAAAAACAACAAAAAAACAGATTTGGGCCACATGTGCCTACGTCTGAACATAGCCATAGAGATGAACAACCGATCGCTCTCACATTTATGCCTATGGGCAATTAAGATGAACCACTTCACCTATCAGAGCATGTCTTTGGATGGTGGGAGGAAGCCGGAGTTCCTGGAAAGAACCCACGCAAACACAGAGAGAACTTGCAAACTCCACAGAAAGGTTCCTGGTGTTGGACTCGAACTCAGAACCTTTTGCTGTGAGGCGACAGCGCTAACCACTGCACCACCGCATAATGTTGCCGAATCTGGATTTGACCAACTGAAGCAACCCCGGATCGTAACACTGCCCCCACAGGCTTGTACTGTAGGCACTAGGCATGATGGGTAATCACTTCACCCACCTCTAATCTCATTCTAATGCATCCATCACTCTGGATTCTTTTTTGCATTGAAACACAGATTAATCTTTATGCGCTCATATCACACGTCTGCAGCTTAAACACAGTAATCGCTGCAATACTTATCGTACATATTTGCTTAGTTACATCCAGGCACTGACTTTTATTTCTTTTTCCTTTTCTTTGTTTTATTTTTTGGGGGCAGGCTATGTTTATCAGTGTTTTATTCAGCATAGTTGTTGAGCTTTTTACCCTTCCTTCCACAGGCAGGAGGCGGATGGTGGATATAAAAAATCCAGGACTTTTTACACCAGAGAGTACTGTTCACATCCTGATTCCTGGAGGTTTTTAAGTTTAGGAAGTATAGGGTGAAGCAAACTTTTTCTTTATTATATCAAGCCCTCATATTTTCTCCTTACCTTGACCAAAAAAAATAATAATAAAACTTAAAAAAATAATTAAATACTTACATTTATTACAGTAAATATTATTAACTACCATTAGTTACTTGCTTAAATAAATATGGACGCATTACACCTGTTTTGGTTTCTTTACACTGGCTCTGTTTGTTTTAGCCTTGATTTTAAGATTTTATTCATTGTTTTTAAAGCTTTTCATGCTCTGGCTCCAGATTGTATTTTAGACTGTTTAACTCCGTATCCTCTACATCATGGTTGTCCGAGTCGATGCCAACTATTAAGTCACTTACACATGGTTTTTACCAGAGGACGCACCACGGTTTTTATCTGAGCTGCTTGTTTATTATTACATATCAAACTAAATCAGTGGTGCAACGATTGATTGACTGGCAACCAGCCATGACCCAGTGACCGGCCGATCACTCTCAGATATAGCTGACTCACCATCGACCACACACATCCAGACATACGCGTATAATCAACATGGGTGTCCTTTACGGTAAGTGAAGACGGCACAAAGAACAAAACGAGTAGACATGACTTGCCAAGTGAAAAGGTCATGCCTCTGCAGTCGGCTGCTAAAGTCAACCACTAGTCTGTTGACCCAGGAGTAACAAGTCAGATAAAAGTGCGATACACTGCAATTCATTTTCAGTAAGACTGTATTTGTACAAAAAAAAAGCTCACTTCGGTAACCTAGAATTCTTTATTTGGATATTGTCAGTGTGTAAAGTGTCCTTAAATGAATGGGATTCCTGAGAGAACACTTAATATTGACACCCAGGAATGCATAAATGTAGATATGCAAAGTATTTGTGGCTGAGAATCATTGAAATGTGGGCTTTTCAGAGACGCAATATTAATATTTCAGCATTTTATTCGGGTGATTGGGTTGCAAAAAGTGACAGAATGGGGAGGAAGAAAGTAGTGCAGATTAGTTCAAGGTGGTTTTTTTTTTTTCCTTCTTAAATGTTACATGGGGGACAAAAACAGAAGCCTAACACCATGACAACTGAAAGTAAAGTTTATCTGCCCCTATTACAAACCCAACAGATCCCACCCGGAACACATGAGGCTCACAGACACAGGCAGACATGCTTCCAAGACTTACCGGTAATGGGATTTGAAGGAGCGCCGCGCTACAGCTACGCTTACAACTTGGAACAGGGTGTAGCTCTCTTCACAGGTTGTAAGTAATCGCCTTTATTTTCTCTCTTGGGAAGTACATACTTCCACGAAACAAACAAAACGAGATCATACTCAGTAGCTCAGCGGCGTCTTGGATGCACGGCAAATAGAACAGAAACTTCTCCGGGAAAAAAAAAAAAAAAAAAAAACGACAAAAGTTTAAAACAACTGGACTTCTTCTGAATGTTTTCCTGACTGTGCCTGTGTTTAATCCAACTTCTACTTACTATGCAGCGCTAATGCTACCACTGGGAGTAGCGCTTGAATGCTTAGCGGTGTCACAACAGCCTGCTCAGACAATGTACCAACAACAACTTTAACCTCTTAACATCCACCAGGAAACCAGTGACCGGTTTAAAAGGTTAGGGCTACATTCCAAAATGACAAACTGGGTTAATTACCAGCAATTCCCAAAATAATATGCACAAATTACCACAATTATACAATAACACACTGTTTGCTTTAAGCTGTGACAGTGCCGTGGCACCAAGACTAGTTGGTCACTGATGAGAAAAGATCATATTTAGGGCTAGAAATACCAACATGACATTGTTTTCATGGTTACAGTAGAAAAACATAATTAGGTTTTAGCTCCTGAGGCAACGTAAGGTTGTTTTTACTTAGGTTAGGGGAAGCCTGTGGTATGGTAAAATAAGAAACTTGCATAATGGACCTGAATGGACAAAAATGAGCGCAGTACTTTAAAACTTACTTTAAAACATGACACAAACACTGGTTTCCTGTGTTTAAATACAAAGAAGGGGTTATTTTACTATATGTGTCCCCAACCACCTTGTTTTATTTATCAGTGTGGCGCTCATTATGGCTGTATTACATCATATTGCATTAATTTCAGAAAGAAAACGTCCTTGTTGACATATTTTTGAATGCTAACGTCGGTAAGTCTTATTGTTCCATTACCCACTACTGATATTGCTTGCACCTTCTGCAGAATATCAAGCTAAAAGACCATATATATGCAGGGAAAAAATAAATTTAAAAAAAGGAAAATAATTGGTGTATGATGATTTTCTAGCAGTTTCTTTGCACATGTACAAATTGGCTTATTGGTTCCCTGAGGTAGTAATTAAAAGGATGAATACGGGTTAAAGAAAAAGAAAAAAAAAATCTACCAGAATTTGACATGTTTCTGGTGCGGTCCTGCTTGAACTGGTGTCATTTACACTGTATTTTCTGCTTTTTCTTCCCCTTTAGCTGTGATTCCTTGAGCTAGACCATCAGTGGCTATGATGTCTCCTTATTTATCTTCCTCTGGCACTGAATTAGATGCGGCTCTGTTTGTCTTAGTTTCGTTTCTGTGCTTTCTGTCTTGTGTGTATACGGTCTTGTGTCGTGTTTGAGTATTCGGTTATACTGTCCTTGCATCACAGTTCTTTTTCTGGATTCGTGAAAGGTTTTGTACCAGTTACTGCCGGAATGAGGCTCATCATTGTTTAACACATACCTTCTGTCGTGCCTAAAATAGACAAATCTTCAGTATTCTTTGTTTATCCAAATATCAGTACACACAACACGTAGTACACTATCTGTTCCTTATTGAACTCAGAGGCTGTTGTGTATTATACACACTGCAAAAAAGGCCTGTAGAAAAATAAGACAATTAAACTCATTATTGGGTTAGAATGTCTTATTTCAAGTAAAATTATCTGCCAGTGCAGTAAGAAAATTGCACTTTTCAAGTTTTCTTAAAATAAGAAAATATTATCTAAGGATCATAGAATGATAAAATTCTTATTTTACACAGAATAGACTTTTTTCAAGTCTTCATAGTAAGATTGTTTCATCTATGGAATATATATATATGTATATATATAATCTTGTTTTGTTTGTGCAACTTTCCTTCTTGTAAATAGGGTAGGCATAAATCAGTTGTTGCTTCAGCCTACGTATGAAGATCCAAACTGTATGTATGTATATAATATCATGTTCTGTTAAATGGACAAATAAAATTACTATTACTACTATGAAGATATATGTATGTATATGAAAAACTGCATAAAACAAGTAAAAAGTTCTTGAGGGCAAACAGTTACTGTGTCCACCATATTCAAACACCCCAACAATGGAGCTTGTTTTGTTATAAATATTACTTAAAATTAGTTGTAATATCTAAGTGGGGTAGGTCAAGATGAAAATTCTTGGAACAAGTCAAACAAGTGGCACCAGGCACAACAAACCCCGCCCCTCGCATGTACTGTAGCTTATTTTGGCATTGATCCAGCTGATGTCATCATGTGTGCTGATGTCAGCATATCAACTCCCTCTATATATGTGTCAAGTCTGAAGTAAACTGAAACAAAATCTATGTTTTTATAGACGTTTGAAATTTCACCCATTGTAAGTAAGTGGGAAAAAAAAAAAAAAGATTTTCAAAAATGTATTAAAAAATTGAAACTCTGACCTACTACTCAGATCTATTCTGGGTCATTGGCAATCTATAAATCGATTTTAGTATGAATTCAACCAATAGTTTTGCTGCTAGTGTTAAACAAAGAAACAAAGCGAACCAAAAACAATACCCTTTGTTCGGGGGACGGGGTAATAATCTTAAGATTAAGTCTGAATAAGTAAATAAATCTAAAAAAAAAAAAAGATCTTTCAATATAAATATTCCATTTTCAAGTCAATCCATGTAAGATGTAAGTCAGATGTTCCTTTTTTGCAGTACAGATTGTAAAGCTCTTATATATATCTGCAGAGCACTCATGTTTCCTATATTTTAAAAGTGCCATAAGCGTCTTACTTACCCTTTACTGTGAATGCCTCTTTCATCAGCTGCTTGGCAACCAACTACTTTGTACATTTGTGTTCGTACATATGTACACAGCGACCTTCGTAAAGCTCCACTTCTCAGTCAATACCCTAATGATACCTTGGTGTTGCCACAGAGACCCGTGCCTCCACCTCATGCACGGAGCATTTGCTATTGTTGATTCAGCTAATGATCGTGTATTGTATGCATTTGATGGGTGATTACTTCCTCCAGCACAATCATCAGGGTGAGTTAATCATTTACATAAATTATCGAGCAAAAGCGACAAACATTTGCTCTTATTGTTGTTTTCTTTTCAGATATTTATGAATGTATGTGATGATTATTTTTGTCCTATTTATTTATTTATTTATTTAATTTTTGTAAGTTGATTCTCTGGGAGGGATTGGACTTTTTGTTCGAACAAAACAAGCTGTCTGAAAATGTCACCTTGGGCTCCGCAAATTTATGACAGACATTTTCTGCTATTTTCTGACATCCTGCATAATGCAACATTAATTTATTCATATAAAAAGTGACATATAAATAAGAGTACTTAATTGTGAGCGGTTTGACAACCTTTCCTGTAGCAGGAGTCATCGCACTGAATGTTAAAAACTGAATTTAAAGAGTATAATGTGTTTACTTTATCTGTCATTATCACCTTTTTCTTTGATGTATTCTGACTCTTGATAGCCCCCAACGCAGGCTGCATTTCTTGCTGGATTTGACTCAGTTGGAAGTCTCAAATATTACCGTTATGCACTGCTGCTCTTTTCCATATGCAACTCACTGGATCAGAAGAGGCCACATCACAACACTGCACCAGTTAAATATCAAACCAAAGACGAATTAAACCATTTCTTCTTCTGTCAGCCACGTCGTCTTGGTGTTTTAACTAACCTTGAAGTTTTTAATAGATTTTTTCAGTAATTAATTAAGGCATAAACATTAGTAAAGTCTAGCTCACCAGACACTGGCCTCTGCTTTCTGGTGGTCATAAGAGAATTGAAATTGAGACTCTGAACCACATCCCCCCGTAACCCCATCACTCTTCTTCTTCTTAACAATCATTTATCTGAGCTGACACAAAGGTTACTGAGACATTAAGATATTGAAGAAAACATCAATGTTCGTTAAATTGCCTGAGACAAATGACTGTTTGAGTAATCACAGAGTGAGCTCAGTGGAGAAGCTGGATTTGTTAACATTTTATCACAGTTGCTAAAAGCAAGCACTGTGTCAGACACCACAAGAACCGCAGTCAAACAAATACAGCCCTCTGAACGTCTTCTGGTATATCTGGAAAAATATGCTGTTATATTAATGTATGTTACGCTATGTTATGTTATGCTGTTATGTTACGCTGTATTATGTTATACTATTTCATGTTATGCTATACTATGTTATATGATATGATATGATATATGATATGCTGTGTTATGTTATACTATTCTATGTTATGCTACGTTATGTTATACTATGCTACGCTATGCCATGTTATGCTATGCTATGTTATGATATTATGTGTTATGATATGTTATGCCATGTTATGCTATGCAATGCTATGTTATGCTATGCTGTGTTATGTTATACTATGTTATGCTCTGTTATGTTATGTTAGCTATGTTATGCTATGCTTTGCTATGTTATGTTATGTAGCTAAATATTGTATATTACTATCACATTTAAACTCCCAATATATGAAGATGTAATTAGAAATAAAATATATATATATTTATACATTTTATATAAACTACCCAGAAAAAAAAAAAAAAAGTCATCACCTGGATTTGACTAAGCAAATAAATAAAAGCCTTCCATTGTAAAACTACCATTCAATGACCAGGTTTTTCTACCAGTGGATCTCTTCTGCCATGATGATGAGGGATCCATCAGGTTCAAAGTGAGAGAGCGGTCCAGGGAACATGGACCATCATTCTCACATATGGATTGGACATCCCCTGGATCCAGGCCTGAGAATCTCCCCTCCCCACTGAGAATCAGGTCTACTGAAGAGACTCCACTGAGAATCTTTGGGATGAAATGAAGACTTTACATGACCCGACTCTCTCATCATCAACACACAATCTTGGTGCAAAATGAATGCAACGATGGACGGAATTATGTGGTGTGACTTTTTTGTGACATTTAATAAGCACTGTGTGGCATAAACAACAATACAGTGAACGTGGTTTGTAATCAACGCTAAAGGCCAGACTTATTTTTGGCCATGCACTGTATTTTTATGACTTAACATATTATAAAATATTAAAGTGTTAAATTCCAATATGCCTCACAAATAGCTTGTATACATATATGTACTTCATATGCATATGTAGCGTATTTTATATATGGAAATTCACTGTATCACTTCTGTGCATGGGATGGTTGCAGTTTGTTTTACCTAAAAGGCTCGTAATTCAAGTTGTAATAAAGATTTTTTTTTTTTTTTTTTTGTAGGCGACTAAGGGATTAGGGTGCCACAAGACATACTAAAAGAATTTACAGCACACAAATGATCTTTATTTTACTGATCTTCTTGCAAATGTGTTTCCATGACTATATTTTGAAAGCATGCAAACATATGGGAGGAAAATGTGCAGTAGAGTAGAATCTTTTTAAGCTTTTTTTTTTTTTAAATAAGGGTTATGTTGAATTAGTAAATTCGGAAAAATGAACTTGCTAACTAACTAACTAACTCTCAGCTATTTCCCCACTGTCGTTCCAGTCCTGTAAGGGGTGAAAATATGCCCAGTGGTCGTAACGTGTCGTGTGTAGTGTCCCTTTTCCACTTCCCTCTGGGGGAACGGCTACTGTTTTAGATGTAGCCGCCTGGGCCCCAATGACGACAGGACCTGAGGTGACTCATCCGCGCCCTGTCCTGACCTGTGAACCCGGACCTCCTCCCTCACCCGCACCTGTCTGGATGGACCTCCTCACCCTCATCTCACTAGATCAGGGGTCGGCAAGCTTTACAACCTAAAGAGCTATTTTTGCCTCGGAAAAAAAAGAATGAAATCTGACGGGAAAAAATATTGAAACCCATCTACATTTTACTCTGAGGTGGCTGCTCTGCTGTAGCCTATTTGGGATTAGTTTGCTATTTCCTGTTGAATTTCCATTGTAATGATGCAAAGTCTGGTGCGTTTATGAAATTATACAACTACAAGAAAGAAAACATTCAAGATTTGTACTTTTTTTTTTTTTTAAATGATGGACATAATTACGTTGTGTAATGGAGAAAAGGCGCAGCTTTCATGTATAAGCGGCTTACTTACAAACTACAAACAGATGCAAATTGAACGTCTTGTACTGAATTTGGCAAGAAAACAATCCATTTTGTTTTTTTATGCTATCAAAAAATTATTTTAGCCTTTGCATTTTTGTCGACGGACAAAGTTAGAACAGTTTTAGGCCTATAACAATGTTAAAAGTAATGACTCATTCAGTTCATTTCAAAATGTTTTTGACCAGAGGAGCCAAAGAGAGATGCTAAAGAGCCGTATGTGGCCCTGGAGCCACAGGTTGCAGACCCCCACCCTACTGCATCTTTACAGACTGGAACTACATCTGCAAATGGACGTCCATCAGTCCTGGTGCATCTACAGTCTGTCCGTCCATGGGAGTGGGTCTCCTTCACTGTGGTTCTCCCCGAGGTTTGTCTTTTTCCCATTGGGTTTTTTTTGGAGTTTTTCTTTGCTGAGAATGAGGGTCTAAGGACATGTCCTTCATCAATGGTTTATTTGATTGTTATTTTCATATTCAGCTAATTCTGTAAAGCCCTGTGAAGCAACCTGGTTGTGATATTAGGATCTACAAATAAAATGCAATTGAACTGAAGAAGCCAAGGTATTCCTCTGGGGAAAAAAACTAAACAAAAACCCAGCCATTTAAAACGGAAAACAACAAAATGCCACTATCAAGATCTCTACTTATTCTAGACTCGTGTGTACATACTAACGACACAACACACTCTAGTTTATTCACTCCAAACCAGTCCGTCTGCATTTAGGCTTTGCAATATTTCAAGTGAAAACTGTGTTCCTCTGGAGCCTGCAATGTATTTGTGTTGTTACAAAAGATTACCGCTTAAAAAAAAAAAAAAAAAAAAAAAAAAACATGGACCCAGTGATCTATGTGGTGTAAAATATAATTCTAAAGACAAACGGAAGAAAAAGTAGATTTCCATCACCACAAAAAGAACATTTCAACATTTTATATATTAAAAGAAAACGTATTGAATACATAAAACATCACATACTGAAGGTTGAGTGTATAATGAAGTGAGAGTATCTGAGAGTGCACTTTTCATTTTTCGCGTGTTCACGTTATGGACCTGTAAGTTGCTTTGTATAAAGGCTTCAAATAAATGTACTGTATGTTAAAAGGCTTGTCGCCTTGCAGTCTTTGGATTCATGCTGAAGTTCGCAGACTGCTGGGCTGGCATTTTATCAGCATCATGCACCGGCTGCTTTTATGTGAATTATTGAATTTTTTTTTTTCTTCCTTTTCTGTGTGTGAACAAGTCGAGAGAGCTGATTCAGCAAAAGCAAATGCAGTACATGACCCCCAGTTTGATTGAAGACTTCTTTTTTTTTTTTTTTTTTTTTAAATATGGAGGAAACAAAGAAGGTTTTTGCCCAAGTTACCGATTTACTTCCAGTTAAATGCCTTTCTAAATGTGCGGGTGCTATCTTCGCTACGCTTCTCGGTGCAGTCAGGATGTGTGGTACGTTGTGGTCCGACAAGGAAAAGATAGGGTTGACAAAAGCTTGAGGGGCGTAGCATGAAGAGGGGAGATAAATGTGGGAAAGGAAACAAAGCAGAGGGCAAACACTTCAAACCTACCTTCTATTTGTGTGCCTTAGTTGTTAATGTGCCAGCTCTAATTGTTAAATCGCTGGTGTTCATTTGCATTCCACTCATTAGTTACCCTGCATAAACGTGTGCGCTTGTTTGTGTATTTTTTTAAAGATGTGGGTGGCCTCGAGTCTCAACAACGCACGCATAGAAGAAACTGGCATCTGTTAGTAATTAGACAAAAATAGATAATGCAACAAGTGCCCTGAGTGAGTAGGACTCCGATGTGATCAACAATCAAAGACAGAAAGAGAGAGAGAGAGAGAGAGAGGAAAGAATAAGAAAAATCATTACCTGTTTGTGTCCAACGGTGGCAGGGAGAGCAGCAGCAAATGGAAAAAAAAAAAAAAAGAAAAACATGTCATTAGAATAAGAAAACTCTAGAAAACGTGTGGCACATGCGAACATCAGCTGTTAATTGTTGCATAGGGTTGCACATTTCTATACCCACATCATTTTCAAAGACGTCTTTTTTTTCTTTAAATCTATTTTGCAAATCTCTTTACTCGTGAAACAAAGGAAAAAGCTAAACCAGCACGTTGGATTGCTGCTCTCGGTAAGCTTTACTCTCGCAGCTTTTCATCTCAGTGTGAGTCCACTGTGGTTCCTTACATGTTGTATACGCTGGCACAGTCCCATGTTAGTGTGAAGCATTGCCGGAATAAACTTGGGACCGATATTCAGTTAGCCGTTGCTCTTTGCTTCACAGTTAACATAATTACAGCCTGAGCCGGATCCAAAGTAGTGATTCATGGGCAACGATTTGCGATTGCGGGGATGCACTAAACTGGCTTCCACTTGGTGGGGACTTGGCATCATTAGTCATAAACGACTGTGAAAGAGATAAAAATAAATAAATACGATTGTGTCGTGTTGAATAGCTGCTTTTCAAACTATTAATGGAAGAAGATATTAAAAGAAGACAGTTGGTTCAATTTGGAGACGGCTCGAGAGGGAGATGTGCGGAGGTTTCATGGTGTAGGGACTTCGATATCGACCCATAAAGACCCAGTGCTTCTTGTGTGGTAGATGAATTTTTCTCTCTATTTCACTTTTTATAAGGGATTTATCATCATTTATTATACTACTATCCTCTGAATTTTGCTTTTTTTTTTTTTTCGGTGAAAACCATGTACGTTCCTCTATTTAATTCACCGATCATGTAAACGTTCATAAAAGCTCAGATTCAAGTTGAGGGTTATTAAGTCAAAAACAGAGAGAACTGAAGAAAAAGGGACTTTTTCAGCAAATATGTCAATAACAACATAAACCAAGTGTCTCCGTCCACTGTCATTTATCAAACTCTATTAATTTTACGGGTGAATCAACGTTGTAGAAGATGACGGTGTTTCCATGGTAACTTCGGAGCCTCTGAACATCCAAATGGGTCATATCTGATGACCACGAAAAGATGACAAACTGTGTTTTACACCAATTATTTACATGTATTGATAGATTGAATGGATTAACAGGTATTCAGCAGTTTAGATCACTAGATGCTTTTGGTGGCCAGTGGCTGTTTGGGTCAGTGTATCTGCACGCAAAGTAATATTCCACTGCTAATCAGAACACAGCAATACTTGGAATACGCAGTTCAGATTTAGCATTTTCCAAAAACAACACGGGGTATGCTCATATTTGATTCAGATTTAGGAGTATTTCCTGGACCATGCGAGCGCGTTTAAATAGAGGTTTTTAATTAGTCATATTTAGTCAGCTCTGCGTGTTGCGCACAAACCAACCAGCCAATCACTTTTCAGAATGTGGTGGAGACGCACGCCCAATAGAAAAACCAAAGAAGAAAAACATCTACTTTTAAAATGTTATCGGGCAAGTGACTATTTTTGGTCATTTCCGTGCGCATTACAAGACAGTGACAGCAACAGTTCCAGTGAGTCAACGATCTCAGGTCCAATGTGGTCTCCGGGGTCTGTGAGGTCCACCTCTGCATGAACAGTGAGTGGACCTGCTTTGTTCGGTACCATGAAGTAATGGTACTAATGGAAGGAATGATGTTCAAAGGGATCATGTGGATGTGGACAGGGGTCTGGAGCAGCACGCATGTTGGTCTAATGTTCCAAAAGTGATGTTCTAATGTTCTGAAATACACGTTCCTTTCACCTTACATCTCTTTTTCTTGTATTTGTATCCCCGCCCCCCAAAGGGGAGGCAAGGGGTATTGTTTTTGGTTTAGTTTGTTTCTTTGTTAACATACTAGCAGCAAAACTATTGGTTGAATTCATACCAAATTTGGTTTATATATTGCCAGTAACACAGAATAAATCTGATTACATTTTGGGAGCAGTTGGTCAAAGTTCACATTTTTAATGATTTTTTTTTTTTTTTAATCTTTTTTTTCCCCGTTTACTTATAATGGGCAAAATTCCACATATCTGTAGCAGCAAAACTACTGGTTGAATTCACATCAAATTGGATTTATACATTGCCAGTGACCCGCAATAGATGTGGTTATATTTTGGGAAAAGTAGGTCAAAGTTCACATTTCTTACGAATTTTTAAAATCTTTTTTTCTCGCATTTCCTTATAATGGGCAAAATTTGACATGTCTATAAAAAACATTCATTTTGTTTCAATTTACTTCAAACTTGGCACATATATAGAGGCAACTGATATGCTGACATCAGCACATGTATAGACAT
>JAPQRP010000013.1:20457190-20471250 GCA_037367295.1 Apogon hyalosoma
CCCCCCCCCCCCCCCCCCCCCCCCCCCCCCCCCCCCCCCCCCCCCCCACATCGTCCATCTCCCCTCATCCTCTCCGGTTTTCGGGGGCAACAGATAGTCAGTGATAAGGAGTTCACTTTTACTTTCTCACAGCTTCATGCACACATCCTCCACATACAGGTCCATCGCGTTACATGTAGAATTACATATTGAGGTCTGATTGGAGTTCCGGGGCGGGGGGGGCAGGGGTCATTGTCCGGCACATCAAGTGTGTGTCCCCCAGTCACAAATTTGTGTTTGGGGGGCAGCTGGTTGTCAATGATGAGGTGAGGGGAGCTCACTTTCACGCAAGTTCTCCACATACAAGTCCGTCGCGTTACTTGTAGAATTACGTAACCCCCCTCCCCCAAATTTTTTCGAGCATGGGGGGACGCCAGCAGACTGATGATGCCGACCTTGACTTAGAGGGCTAAATATTCACTCGCTGTTTAATATCTAAAAGCACTGACATATACCAGTGGAGTTAAATAATCAGGATTATTAACACTTCATCTGTCAGTGGTCCTAATGTTATGGCCAGTATTTTAAGTCACATAACAAAACGTGAAATATTTGAAGCTTGTGTTAACTGCAGAGCCTTTTATTTCTGGTCTCTGATCTAAAATCCATTCAAATAACCAGATGAATTCAAGACAATGGAGCATAAAATGCTAACGCTCTTTCATCTTTTAAGACTAATTCCTGCTACATTCTATAACAGAT
The DNA here is from genome assembly GCA_037367295.1 of Apogon hyalosoma. Taxonomy (NCBI): domain Eukaryota; kingdom Metazoa; phylum Chordata; class Actinopteri; order Kurtiformes; family Apogonidae; genus Apogon; species Apogon hyalosoma. The sequence goes on from JAPQRP010000013.1 coordinate 20,457,932, forward strand.
GACCGATGCAATGATGCCCGGCAGAGTGTGAAGACTCCAAGCCTCTGTAATAGAATAAAACCTATTTAAACTCAACATATTACACAAAGCCCATATATCCCCCTTACCCAATGCCGTAAGTTGAACAGCGTGCCTCACTCATTGCCTGTGGCCCTGCTGGAAAATATGGTTTTGGCATGCAAGGACGAAAAATGACTAAAATCTTAGAACCTAATTTAGAAAGTGATCCAATACGCGCGCCACTTAGAATATAAAGGGATAAAGGCGATCGATACAAAATGCTAAAGTGTATGCTAAATGTGCACAAGAAAGTACAAGAAACATACCATAGAAAACACAGGGGCATATATGGCCATATTTGATCACTTTTTGGTAGATTAATTCACATGTAAATTAGATTCTAAAGAAAACCCTTGATATATATATTAGATTGGATATTCTAAGTATTTCTTTTTTTTTTTTTTTTTTTTTTACAAGGGATTTAGTGTAGCAAGGGAAATGGAACATCAAACACGCTGTATCTGTAAAGTGGAATTTTTCCGCTGTTATTCCTACGTAATGAATTCTGCTTTCCCACATTAGATGTGCTATCTGCTCCAGAGGGCATGCAGAGGGGACAGGAGGGCACTGGGACAGCCTCAGAGACGCAGGGATGGTGTATGTGTGAAAACGACAGGCTGGTCTGGGAGGCTGACATAGGCACAGAGGTAATTAGATACTTAGACGTCATGTTAAACATGCTCGCCCTCTCTGCCTGCTTTTCCCCTGTCCGCCCTTACTCCTTTCTCCCTTTCCGCCTCATTCTGTTTCTGTCAGCTCTCCTCTCTCTCAGCTCGCTAATAGCGCATATTGGGCGACGATACGAGGACACCTAAAAAGCCCTGAAATCACTCTTTAACAGATAGCCTTATTTTAACCTCTTCAACCTTCACAGACCCAAATCTCACTGTGTTGACATGCCCAGTAAAAGCCCACACACCTTCATTACAGATTCTACTCAAGATCATTTTTCCAGTCAAATATGTCAGAATGAATTACAAGCAAATGTGATGTGAGTGCTGGTGCTAATGGGCAGTGGTTCATTGTGTTTTACAGTCACGTCCTCCCACTGCCAACTGTCTGTGAGGCGGTCAGTTTTGGAGGAACATTTTCTCTGACTATTCCTATGTTTCGGGCTGTCTTTTACACCTATCACTACTTAACATGATGCTGTTTAATATATAATTACATGCTGTCTGTTTGCATGGCTGATGTAGGTGCTGCCACTGTGTCCCAGTAGGAAACGGATCATTTGAGCGACATATTGTTCAGTAACATCCAGCAGTCCCACCTCAAACCTGTCATACTCAGCGTTGCTTCTCCAGTCGTTTAAAAATACCTTAATGTGCAATATGGGTGCGTCTATGAAACCGGTTCCTAAAAACAGGACATGGGGGGCTAGAAATTCAAACCAGGTGTAGACTAATGTTATAAAGCAAGTTTGGAAGCACTTTGGGTCTGTTTTGAAAATAAATACTTACTGAGATAAAACAGAAACTATTTTTTTAAATAAAACACATTTTTGTGTTATTTTACATTATATTTAATACAAAAATCAGCATGTAACACGGTAAAAAGGACAAAAATTACATGCTACTATTTTTTGAACTATCTTTTTATTCTCTCACAAGTACACTTTGGGAATTTAACTAATTATGCAAGGCAGAGTGTTTCACAAAAATGACCGCTGTTGCAAAATCATTCACGATTTGTATGCGCTTAAATGGGCAGGTTCCGCATGTAACGCGAATGGACACAATAGGTTACACATGAATAAGACCATTTCAAGCCATGTTTTCCAGATCAAATGCACTGACACCTAAGTAGCTTTTGATGTCATAATTTTGGTCCCAATATTTTATCAAAAATTCATTAATTTTGGAATGGCTCAGATAAATGCAAAAAAAATTATACTCTTGCTCTGAGATCATCATTAGGTGCATCCTGGGTGGAAATATGTCTAAATTTCTCTTTTATTATTGGGTCTAAAAAAAGCTGGCAAAGTGCCAGATACCAAAATGTACCCAGTTTCATAGAAGCACCCACATGACAGCAGCCTACAGTACAAACAATCTGTGCAGCAATTAACACTGTTTTGTCTACATAACAGTCGGTTTCCACAAAGAAAAAAAAAAAAAAGGCAAAATAAATCAAAATAAAATTCAGGATTCAGGACGACCACAAAAACTTTACATGAGCTCTTGCTGATAGGATGGATGTGATTTCCAGGACGATTCCAATGATATGACAAAGTTAGCGCAGATGCTAACACCTTGACTTCAACCTGATTTTAGAGATTTGGGCCGATAAATTGTAGCTTGTTTTATATCGTCTGCACATTTTGTTGTTGCATTTTTCATCATAGTCTTTTAAACATGAAACTTCATTCTTTTCTTTTTCTATTGCCTGGTTGAATGGTAACCATGATTGGTTTTAATTCTCGAATTCTGAATTTGCATTAAGCTTTTGATCAACTGTGTATTCTAACATTTCCTGAACAAGGAGAGGCATGAGACTGAAACGTTATCATAATCCTTGACTAAACTGATTAACTGCTTGACTAATACTGAAACAAGGAGAAAATATTCCTGCATGTTCAAGTCCTGAGAGTATAAACCTACTTCATAAGTGTCACTTAAACAAAATCAACAACTATAATGATCAAATATCCTGTAACATATTTGTATTTTATTTTAACCTATCTTGGTGTGCAGCTGAAATATATGATTTAACTGCAGCCTCTGCTCATAAACACACCATTCCATACATTGAAATAACACATTCTTAATTGACCCTGGTTGATTACCGTACATTGTCCTCCTCTGTCCTACAGTGCCCTCAATAACTCTGACACTTTGACTATATTTTTGCATCACGGCATGGGTATTTTATGCGTTATGTCCAATCAATTAACTTGTCAGATCAGACGTCTGAAAATGGGAAAAAATGAGGTTCCACTGTGGTGGATATGAGCACACGCAAATGATCAGCCCCCCCCTTCTTCTTCTTCCTCACTCTCTTGTACAGTCCTTTGCACAGACCGCGAGTCATTTTCTCAGCCTCAGGGAAGGGAGTAATTGAAGCCTGGTGAAAGATAATGTAATTTGGAATAGATCATAAATAATGAATAGTCAGGACCCAACTAAAGTATATGGGAGGAAATATTATCTGGTGTTTTAACTGTAGGCTGGGTAAGTGATAAAGTGGATCTATTGCCAGTTAATACTGCTGTCTAGCCAGTGGGCAAGAGGAATTAAAACAAGTAAAAGAGTGTATGGTATTAAAACCCCTCAAGCCTAAAAGAGACAATAAAACATTCAAACCTTCTGTCTCAGGCTTTGTTTCAATCGTGACATAAAAGACTGTAAAATGTTGCCGACTACAGAACAAAGAAGCCCTGAGCGGACAAAACACGCCCGTGTTTTTCACTCCGGGGCTTTTTGACCTCTGCAACCAGAGATTACAAGTCCATAAAGCACAAAAAAGCCTTTTGACAGTGCAGACTTCCAAACTCCCACTGCGTGTGATGGAACCTGCTATTCACCATCTCTCCCATGTCAATCCTCAGTGCAAAGTCATACATCAAACTCGCACAGCGGTCCGTTAACTGCCGCCTCTTTCACCTCTCTTAGGTCAGCCGGGGAGATGAGATTCCGGGATAACAATGGCTGCAGGGGTGGGTCCAGGTCAGCAATGACTGACTGCAGGGTTTAGGCCTTGTGACAAGGTTGGAGCCCCATGTCTGACCTCACTAGCAGCGGCGTCCCTTGAGCTACTGCCTTCCCGTAGTGATCCTCCCTGCTTAAACTGATGGACAGGAGTGGGGTGGTGGGTTTGAGAGGCACCGCTGATATCTGCCTTTTGACAGCGATCCCTGCTAGATATCACTCAGCAGACAAACTCCCATCATCGCTTTCTCCCCTGACTCCTGCTGCCCTCTTAACCCATTAGCTGCATTTACTTGTTTCTAGCTGCTTTTAATTGTTTTTAGCTACCTCTATTTTGGGTTTAGTGTACGTTCCCTTTTTACTTGCTTGCACCAATCTGAAGAGCACCTTGAATTTAGTCTGTCTGTCCATCATGAAAACCCAAACAGCCACTGGAAACCAAATTTGTCTACTGATATTAAATGCTTAATACCTGTTAATCCACTAATCCTATCGATGCATATTAATAATTGGTGTAAAATACAGTTTGTCGTCTTTTCGTGGTCATCAGATATGACCCATTTGGACGTTCAGAGGCTCCGTAGTGAACGTGGAAACACCGTCATCTTCTAAAACATTGATTCACCAGTACAACCCATAGAGTTAGATCAATGACAGTGGATGGAGACATGTGGTTTATGTTCAGTTAATGATATATTTTGCTGAAAAAGTCACTTTATTATCTTCAGGTTTTACCCCTTGGCCAACACTTTTGTCCGTCTGTCCATTCAACAACGTAATGGCATTATCTGAAGAATGCGTTGAAATATCTGCACCAAATGTAGAGTGTGGATGCATCTTGGCATGGAGCAGAAGCCTTTTGAAAATCACCTTGATCTGCTTTTTCAAGGTCAAATGGCGATATGTCCTTTCAATGACGTAATCGCGTTGTCTGAACATATATCTGCACCAAATTTACACAACAAGGGCAGTAACTTTCAACAAAATTTGACACTATATTTGGCCGAGGGGTTTTAAAAGTGAGCAGCATGTTATGTTCTGTTTTGGATATAATGACCGTCAACTTTAACCTGAGCTTTTAGGAACATCTACATGATCAGTAAATTTGATTTGGGAAAAATACCTGATTTTCACTGAAAAAAAACACAAAATACACAGGATGATATTACAACAAATAGTGATAAATAATTGAAGAAAGGTTACATATAGAGAAAAACTCATTTATGAACGGCCACAAAAGTATCACTGGGTCTTTATGGGTAAATCTGCAGTTGTCCTGCTCCCTTCGTATTGTTTCACTCCTCTTTCCTCTCTGTATCGGTCCTGCTTTCACTGTTGTCCACCCACCGCTAAGATGCCTGGCAACCCAGAGTCTCTTGACCTCACTCCCTTGTGCCTCGCTCTGGATGAACAAACAAAACGAGTGGGGACACTTGAGTCCAGAAATATTTTTGGCGATGAGTAATTTTCAGTACACCGCACACTAGAATTAAACACAGCCAGGGCCTTAGTCCAGACCACTGAAGAGCACTGACAGCAAAAGTACACAGGAGGAATTTAACCAAGGCACTTATCGGAACTCTGCACTACATCAAGCAAATCCTAAAATAAATGGTAGATTTGGATAAATTGGGATCTGATCTCATAATGATTCATTTCACATTAACAGACACGTGAGCGGCATTGTTAAACTACACCAGGGAGCAATTACACAAAAGTTAAAAAACTTTCCACTGCAGCTGGATAACAAGTCAATAAGTGAATAAGAACATAAATCCATGTCTGTAAATGATAAGAGCATTATGTTTGGGATCGAATTAAATTCAGTGAGATTTTAGGCTTAATATGTTTGTGTTCAAGGATGAGCTCAAAATCTGCGGTAGAAAATCAACCTCTGTAAGCCTTTAAAATTAGTCTATATGAGAAACTGAAGTTTATGCATGTCAAAAAAAGATCTGTATTTGAAAAAGACGGAATAAAGTAACTTAGAACAGGAGTGATTTTGTGAACAAATACATACAAAGCACTGTGAGTATAAAGTATCTATACTATGTAATTACTGTTGTGGAAATACTGGAAAATAAGGATCCGAAGCTTAGTCTAACTGTCCAATCAGAGGCCAGGCGGCTGAATGACAGCTAAGGCCTGGGCGTATTTATTTATATCATTAAATACGATCAACTACATTTAGGTTCTCAAAGGTAAATGTCGTTCTGTATAAAGTTTTCGACAGCAGAGGATAAAAAAAAAATCAAGGTAACCAGTTGATAAACCTTTAGAAGACAAGTGGCAAACTTAACTCATCCAGGTGAATTATACTAGAACCAAAATGCATCATGCACAGTTTAGGGCTGACAAACCTACACTATCATCCACAGTGTCAACAGAAGTCCACCAGAAACTATAGCTTGTTTGAGCATTTATACTAGTTTGAAGTTGTTTTGACATTTAGTCTGGGCAGAAGCTCCTTTTACACAGCACTTTTGCACCGGGAATATTTCACCTTTATTCCGGAAAAACGTCTCTGTAAACAAAACGGTGGATCTTTTAGTCCCGCCTAAATCACGGCTCTGTAACACCTCCGGAGGTTAAAAAAAAAAAAAAAAACAGACCCGTGGAACACCTCTCGTTCCGCGACCAAGGTGTGACGTTTTGATGACATATTGCGTGTGCGATTTAAAAATGGGGGATTTAAAAATGAGCGCGGGCCGTGTACAGTAAACAAACATATCAACGTAACCGGAAAGATGTCGAACTGCGGAGACGCTGAGATCCGCAAGCTGTTGTCACTTCAGGCGGAGGACTCTATCCATGCTAACATTTATGGAATAGTGAAAGACGGGCTGTCTCTAGAGAGGTTAGCTATGCTATGCTATGCTTGGGGTATTTCCAACGAGCAAGGTATACTTCATACTATTCGTTGCGCTGCGTCACTGCCCCTTTGAACGCAGGTCGGCTTTGTAACAGTCCAGCCTGTCTCACCTCTGTTACTCCTTTGGCTTGGCTTTGGTGGAAAAAAGGTGGGATCACCATCTCACCTTTTTTCTGGGATCTCTGTGTAAAAGTGGCCAGAGATACTTCGTAAAATAAAAGATGAGTGGATGGATTTAGAGAAATATCCGTCAGTGTGTTTTCAATAAGTTAACAATAACTTGGTGAGTTTCACCCTTTGCTCTTTCGCAGTCCCACCCTCTAATCCAAATATGGGGAATTTCATCAAATATTATAGAATAGAATAGAATAGAATAGAATAGAATAGAATAGAATAGAATAGAATATCTTTATTGTCATTGTAACAAATACAACGAGATTTAAAAGTGCCATCCAATCTGTGTTTAGTTTGTACGGTTCCGCACAGTAATACTCCTCCTCCTCCACTTCAGACTTTTACTACAAAGACAACCAGAGCAACCATAAGAGACGATCATTCACAGAAGACGAAGGGCCTTTAGCCAATCAGCAATTTCCATAAAAGAATCCAAGGAATGGACTTCATTACCGGTCTACATCTGAGAGTTAAACTCCAATCATCCGTTCTCTCGTCAGCTGAAACTGTGGCTCATTAACAACCAAACGTGAACCCAGAACCCAGCGGCGCAGCCATAGTGTGTTTTTATTTATGTATTATGTATGAAGATTGTTATGTATTTTACAGTGCACCATATTTTTATGTAACTTTTTCACATCATTTCACAAATTATTTCAATGTTAACATCAGGCCAGTGATAAAAGATTAAAAAATTACAGTTCATTTATGATTAATTTACGTTTTTTTTTTTTTTTGTGGTTGTATCAGTTAATTAGCACTGTCTCTGATAGATAAATAAAAAAAAAATGAATAGTTCATCACATAATGGATGTTATCAGGGAGAATTCATCCAATTTTTACATACAGTCTGTAGAAAACATGCATATTTTCTCAAATCTCTACAAATACAGGCCTTTTCTTTACAAATACAAATCTTGCAAAATTATTTGACAACATTTCAAGCTCCAAATCTTCCTGACCCTAATCTGAAATGCTATTGCGAATTGTTTGCACTCGGTCTGTATTGTTGTGCACACTGGCAGAGTTGTGCTTGTGTCCTCTAAAACTCAGCCAGCCCTGTTGTTGATAACAATACTGCCTGGCGCTCGGCCAGTTTTTACCCCACGAAATGCCACCATTTGTCCTGAGTTGACAGATTCCAGACCCCGGGGTGAAAACAAGTAAAATAAAAACACACCCACGGCCCACTGGCCCGGCCCGCCGTAACATCCTCAACCTCCATCACACAGCGCTGACTAGCATCTGTGGTTTGATCTTTGCATTCAGGGGGGCCTGAAAGGGCTCAGTCATCCAGCAATGACAAGCACTGTTCCTTTGCTCGCATCCATCCTGCCTGGCGTGGAATAAAGGAGCACAGCACATTGCATACATACAGTAAACAGACTCAGAGTGTCAGCATTGTCATTGACCTGACCGTTGTAGTCATGCACAGCTGACCTGAAATTATGCACCGATAGGACTGTGGCTCAACAGTAATTACGGTTTAGTCGTTTTATTGACTGTAAGTGAGCTGTTGATTGTATCCCCTCTTCCCTATGTGGAACGCTCATCTTAACCCATAAAGGCCCAGTGCTACTTTTCTGGCAGTTTCCAATTAATTTCTCTCTGATCAACCTTTCTTGAGTGATCTGTCACCATTTTTACCCCCCAAAATGGAGGCAAGGGGTATTGTTTTTGGTTCAGCTTGTTTGTTGACACTCTAGCAGCAAAACTGTTGTTTGAATTCATACCAAATTGGGTTCACAGATTGCCGGTGATCCAGAATAGATGTCATTACATTTTGGGAACAGTCGGTCAAAGTTCCATTTTTTTATGAATTTTTCAAATCTTTTTTTTTTGTTTGTTTTTTGTCATTTTCTTATGATGGGCAAAATTTCTAAATTCTGTAGCAGCAAAATTATTAGTTGAATTCATTACTAATTGGGCTTATAAATTGCCAGTGACCCAAAATAAATGTCATTACATTTTGGAGAAAAAAGATCAAAGGTTCAACGTCTTTCTCCCGTTTACTTATAATGAGCGAGATTTCACATGTTTATAAAAACATCAATTTTGTTTCAATTTATGGCACATATATAGAGGCAGTTGATATGCTGACATCAGCACACGCATAGACATGATGACATCAGCTAGATCGATGCCAAAATAAGCTACAGTACGTGCGAGGGGCGGGGTTTGTTGTGCCTGGAACCACTTGTTTTAATATTATCCTCTGTATTTAACATTTTTTCACTGTAAATCATGTATTTTTCTATATTTCATTTAGATGTTCATGACAACTCAGAGTTAATCCAAAAAGGTTATTATATCAAAACAGAAAAAAAAGGACCCCGCCCCCTGATTTTTTCAGTAAAAATATCAATAACTGAACAAAAAACAAGCAACTCCATCCACTGTTGTTGATCCAACTCTATGGGTTTTACTGGTGAATCAGTGTTGTAGAAGATGACAGTGTTTCCACGGTAACTACAAAGTCTCTGAATGTCCAAATGGGTCATATCTGATGACCATGAAAAGATGACAAATTGCATTTTACCCCATTTATTCACATAGATTGATAAGATTAATGGATCAACAGCTGTTAAACATTTTACATCAGTAGATGACTTTGGTCGCCGGTGGAGGTTTGGATTTTTATGAGTTAAAAGGATAGACCTTTCTTTCTGAGAAACTACATGAGAACTGTGCTCTCACGCCGGTCAGACAAAAATTCAACCTGATTTCATGATCGGTAAAATTGATTATACAAGTGAAGCATCATTGAAGAGTACGTTTATAGATTTTCTAATTGTACAGACATTAATGAAAAAGCAATAAATGCCTGGAACTGTGGGTGAAACACAACTGGATCCAAAGGCACGATGTGCAAAATGAGGCTGAAGATGATCACAACTATTAGATTAGTAGTCTGTCTGGGTTTGCAGGATTTTCATTTTGACACGAATCCTCCTCAAACCGTAGTCCAGCTGAACCCTGGGCTGGTCTCAGTTCGGCTCAACCTGAACCATGGTTAAGCTCTTTTCTACTCCAGGTCTTTTTAATGGCAACTGGAATCACATAAAGTGTATAACGTGAATGAGTGCATGTGTCATCTTTATGCTAAAAAGTGAGTCCATGTCATTGTGTTGTTGTGTGTGACTGGGACTGAGGCGCTGTTAAAGGGGTAAATGTGACAAATTCATGGGGCCCAGCATTAGTGGGGGGGGGCATAGAGCATTGGAGGGGGCCTAGTGGATATAAGTAAGAAGAAGTGAAAATTTCATGCAAGGTCCGCTTTATAATAGAGGCACAGAAGTCAGGAGGCAGACGTTGAAAGAATGTAAAGGTTCATATTCGTTTTCCGCAAGCACCAGCTACGTTAGTTATGGATCGCACCCCTACACATTTACCCGTACACCCCCACATGTGCCCCCCACCGCTCCAAGAGATCAAGAAAATATTGAATTTTATGAAGGCTTTTAGAAAGTTATCCTAACTTTTTTTATTTAATTACTTAGTTTTTGGAATCGTTTCGGGTCAGGGCCTTCAATACAACACGGAGGTGTACTGAACAAAGAACGCAAACACTCGCCTTAATTTTCCACATGAACCTTGAAGCAGAACACACACAGTATGAGCAGGGTGGCCGCAAAGGAACCCATGTGCAATATTTGATATCCTAGACGGCCGTCTAAGCGGTCCGCGCACCAGCCACATGCCGAAGGTGAACCAGTATGGCAGCTCAGAGCAGCGTCACAGGTACAAAGCCAGAGTTGGAAGACCCTCCGTCTTCTCTAAGGTCTCCGATTTGGGAGCATTTGGAATTCCCTGTCAGTTACGTCAATGGAGAGAGACAAGTCGACAAAATGGAAGCGGCGTGTCGGCGTTGTTTCGTGAAGAGCGGTTATATTTCTGTTAACACGTCAAATTTCGTAACGCATTTAAGACCGAACACAGTAGTGTAAAAATTTCAGCTGTAGAGAAATTGGTCTCCTTCACTGTACCGACAACGAAAATGTATCAAACCAAAATTTTTCTGTATCGTTACACCCCTACCTAGGATTAGTGCTGCCGCGATTCGTCGGCTGAGTTGACGTAATCGACCACGAAAATTAGTCGACGGCAATTTTTTTTAGTCGACGCGTTGTTTTACTATTGACCACAGTCTTTTAAGACCCCCCCGCCTTATAGGCATCTTAAGTTTCATTCCTCCCACTCTTACGGTTGACACCCCCCTCCCCAGGCCACGGATCCGTGCGTATACGTTCACCCCCCTTGAGTTGCATTCAAAATAAAATGAACAACAAAATAGCAAGCACTTGATTTTTTTTTTTAATTAGTCATTTTGATTAGTCGACTAATCAAAAAAATTAGTCGAAAGATTAATCATTAGAAAATTAGTCGTTAGTGGCAGCACTACCTAGGACAGAAGCAAAAACGAAGCAGCATTCGTGTTATTTTCAAGCCAGGCTTCAGGCTTTAATAAAGTCCTAAAATGTGGGGGAAAAAAATGAGTCCAATCTCCATATTGTACCATTGATAATCAATCAGTTTATCATGAACGTATATTGAATAAATTCACCAGCACTGTATGGTGCATTCACTGTACTATACTACCACAGAATCAGTTTATCAAGAATGACATGGAAATGGAAATAAACTTAGAGCAAAAAACTGTAGGTGAGACAAAAAGTAAATGCATTATTAAATAAAGCACTAACTTTGAAAAATGGATTGAAAAATATCTCTAAAGCAAATCAGGTTCAGCGACTTATTACCTGACATTAAATATAGTTATATGCTCTAATGTTAATATAGTCTAACAAAGTGTAAATACTAATTTTGAATATGCCTAAAGAAGTTCTGCTGCTGGTAGTTATAATAATATGTCATAATAAAAATAATATAGTGACAGTAAGATGAGTTCATTTATTTCCCTGCATCACCCGTCTACAAACCAATCACTGTCAAGTACAGGAAGACAGCCCACGACAGTGACGATGATGATGATGATGAAATGCTCTTTAGTGAGGTTGAAAAATTCCAATATGAAACCAAAACGAAGCAGATCTAATGAACCTGTTCGGATTTTCTGGTGTGAAAACGTTGCAGAAGTGTCCCTTTCAACCAAATAAAAAAAAAAAAAAAAAAAGAAACCTTCCGATTTTTTTTTTTTTTTTTTTTTAATGCAGATCTCAAATTTTCATCTTCAAAGATAAATAACTACTTCTAAATATAAACTGTTGAATTGGAAAAAAAGAAAAAAAAATACGATTTCATCTGTTCATTAACCCTGAGCCTGTTGCTCGGAGTCTGTTGGGGGACGACTAATTAAAGAAAGGAATCACGGTTTCTTTCCCAGGAGACGTTCGCAGACTGATGGTGGATGGAAGAAAAATAATGTCAAGACTTCACTTTTTCTTTTGGAGATTTCTGCACATCCCCTTAAGGACCGCCTCGTATCTACAATCAGCAGCTTCGCGTGAGCCACTTGGAAAACCAACTTGTTTACTATCCATTTATATCTCTCTCACTCGCACACACGCTTCCCTCTTGCTTCCATTTTCTTCTCATTGCACAGATTTATTTACATTTCTCTCTCTTAAACAGCAGCTTGTTTACATCTGTTTCTCCTCACTCACTCGCTCCCTTTTTTCCTCCCTTATCCCTCTTTCTCATATATATATATATATATAAGCTTATTTACACACCACTGTGTTCTCTCACTGATCCCCTTTTGAAAAACACTTAATTAGAAAAGCCTGCGAGGCTCTCATACCCCCCCACCCACTGCCACACACACCTCCTACCATCCTTTTCATATCACCAACTCTTCGGTCCTTTTTTTTTTGTTTGTTTCAGACATCTTTTTTTTTTTTTTTTTTTTTTTTTGTCTTCATCCACCCTGTGTTTCTTTCAGACATATCTTGTGTCACTCCATGCTCTACCTGACTAATTACACAGAGATTAGAAGCAGTGGCCCGGCCTGGTAAACAAGACAACAGCTGTAAGGACATTAATATTCATCCACGTATTAATATAAGGAGTGTGGCACAGGTAGGGCGAGCAAGGGGGAAGGCGACTGAGTACAGGACACAAGGGAGAAGCTGTCTGGATCAAATAAATAAATAAGCTAGATCAATGTGTCCGTCCATGACAACACATTTTTAATTAAGGGAGACAATCTAAGACACAATTTCCGCTGATTTAACACATAAAGACCCAGTGTTACTTTTGTGGCTGTTCCCAAATTAATTGTCCCCTATTTCTACCTTTCTCAACTGATTTATCACCAACTTTTTTTCAAACACACACACACACAAACATATATATATACAGTTGTGCTCATAAGTTTACATACCCCAGCAGAATTCATGATTCTTTGTCCATCTTTCAGACAATATGAATGATAATACTAAAACTTTTCTTTCGCTCGTGGCTAATGGATGGTTGAAGCCATTTATTATCAAACAAATGTGTTTGCCCTTTTTAAATCCTACTGACAAAAGAAACTATTCAAATGACCCTGATCATAAGTTTACATACCCTAGTTCTTCATCCTCTGTATTGGCCCCGCCCCTTTA
>JAPQRP010000013.1:20491416-20512474 GCA_037367295.1 Apogon hyalosoma
TATAAGCTGGCCAACATCCACAAATGACAGGCACTACACAGACGACACAATAGCACTCAAACGCCCAAGAATCATCCACATTTACTCAAAAAACGTGTTTTTTTTAGTTCGTATCTGGATACCAAAATGATGTGTTATAAGTAATAAAGTTAAAATCAACAGTAGGTTAAGTGTGCGCGGCAGTGTTTTCTGTTTTGGTTGTGATAGGATTAATTGCTTCCTTATTGTTTTGCCTGATTACAGATGGCCTGAAGGAGTTTCTTAAACAGTCACACATCCAAAACCATTACGGGAAATGGATGAGGTTGAGATTGTTTCATTGATTTGTTGAGGAAATAAAACAAAAATTGTAGTTGTGGATATTGAAATGCTGGATAACTGAGCAAGCTCTGCCTCATATAACTCATAAAGACCCAGGGCTACTTCTACACACTGGGTCTCTCTATTTAACCTTTCTTAAGTGATTTATCACCATTTATCATAATATCATCCTTTTCATTTTGCATTTTTTGAGTGAAAATCAGGTATTTTCCTATATTTATTTTACCGATCATGTACGTTCATCATCATGCTGGGATTACATTTGAGGGCTATTATACCAAAAACAGAGAAAACTTGAGAAAAAGTGACTTTTTCAGTAAAATATATTATTAACTGAACATAAACCAAGCATCTCCATCTACCGTCATTGATCAAACCCTCTGGCTTTTACTGGTGAATTAATATTGTGGAAGAAAACAGTGTTTCCACGGTAACTATGGAGCCTCTGAACGTCCAAATGGGTCATATCTGATGACCATGAAAAGATGACAAACTGCATTTTACACCAATTATTTACATGAATTGATGGGATTGGTGGTTCGAAGATTATTAAACATTTTAGATCAGTCGATGGTTTTGGTCACTGGTGTACATGTGGGTCATTATAGGTTAAACCCATTTTTAGAGCATTTCGGTTTAATGTATGGCTATATTAAAGAGTTAAAACTGCTGTTAAATCCAGTTCTCACAACGCCTTTCAAAAGACAGATCTATGAGGTACCTTTGTGTTGAACTACTACTACCTTATAGTTCCATTATATTTCCATTAGCTGAAAGTAAGAAAGAGAGGGAGTGGCAATCAAGATGGAAAATAAAAAAAAGGATCATTATTGAAGATGAGGAAGAAGCATTAAAGTCTGAGAAGGTGAAGAAAGGCTGAAAATGATGAGCTGAACTGCATACAAAAAAAGAAAAAAAATGCATATTTCATCTTGTCAGCTTTCTGCAAGACTCAAACTCGGTAAACTAAAAGCAACAAAGAATGAGCTCGGCCCCTGCATCACAACTATCATCTCCCATGAATTGTGAGTCAGTCAAAAAAAGAAATAAGAACACGTGAAAGTCGGAAACACTGAGGGGATATGCATGTTGAGGAAAGACAGGAGGCGAAAAAAAAGGGAAAGAGGGAGGGAGGAGAACATCTGCAAAACCCTGAGATGAGTACGTGTTCAGGATCTACTGACAGCTCGAAATAAGGTGTTTTTTTTTTTTTTGGTTTTGTTTTGTTTTTTTAGTTTTTTGTTTTTTTTTCAATTTTCAGCTGTTGAAAAGTGAGAGAACTGAGAGATGAGCTGCGTTCTGGATATGTTATCTTTGTTCAGCTACACTGACAAATTACATTAGATGATACGCTGTCCCAGTCAGTCCCACAAACCTAAGGTAATGTGAACTGGATCTGATACATTAGCATCCATTTGGAATAATAAGTCCTCACACTATCACAGAGTAGGATTGTATGAACTTTAAAAATGCATTTAGATTCATAAGGCTTTGTTCCTTGGGCAAAAAAAGGAATTCAGATTCAAGAAGAGGATGAAGAAGAAGATGAAGGAGACAAATCAGATGAACAAAAAGACGAGGAGGAACTACAAGATGATGAAAGGGGAAAAAGAGAAAGACAAAGTAGACAAGGAAAAAATGAAGATGAAAAATATGGAGACAAAGAAGAGAAAAAAAAATGTTATTTTTCGCATACGTTTTTTCTTTGCAGTTTTTGGTTTTAAATTCGAAATAAACAAAAGATGAGGAGGAAGAGAAAAGAGGGAAGATGAAGAAGAAGAAGATGACAAACTGTAATTGTACATTTAAAAAAAACAAAAAAAAAAAACATGAAAACTATTTTCCAGCTGTGGCCCAGTGTCCTTGGAGTGTTATTTTTTTTTTTTTATTTCATTTCCCAGAAATACTGACATATTTTCTCTACACATCACTGCCCTGTGCATTTAGGCTGCTGGACTTCAATGCCTACAATGATACAAAAATAATTCCCCTCAATAATATTTAAACTAATGAGCCTCTTAAATTATAAGGTCTGCACAATACGGTTATCTGAGTTAAAATGGCTGCTTTCTATGACATAAAATGTTTGTTGTTTTTGTCAGGAGTCTTTTAAGAGCGCCTCGGTGCTTCAGTTCTCGTTTGGAAACTGTCTACTGGCAGGTAAAGTGGTGGGAATATTCTAAATATAGCGTACACTTAAAGTGATATTGATTTCTTTCAGCTGAATTAAATACATTTCGCTGCTGTTCCCTTGTCCACATCAGTTTGTTTCTCCAAATTGGGGCCATGCTGAACGCAACCTACTGAAGTAACACACAATCTATATGTAGAAGTATCTTATTAAAAAGGGCTACGAGTTTTTCTACTTTTAAGTATTGGGGAGAAAAAAAAAGACCTAAATTTATCATTAGTGTTTAGAATGAGGTTCTACCAGTGATATCAACAACATATTAGATTGTAGATATGCATTGAATATATAGATACTCATGGTGGACTGATTTATGTGACCACTAGAGGGAGTAGGGAGTCACTCTGCCAGTTTTCCACGGTGACGAAAACTAACACCACAGGGCCTTTGACCAAAGCGTCAGAAAGAGATGAGACTATTAAAACACAAAGAGGCTAAAAGCTAAAAACGCTGTTGTTTCCACCAGCGGACACAGCTCTAAATGAAAAGAATGGAGTTGGACGCAGAAATCAGTGTTTCTTCTACATGGGTGAGTTTGATTATGAGGTTTATTTAAGGTATATGGTTATTATGTGACGTTATTATCTTTGCTAAGTTGCCGTTTGTTGATCTAGGGGTTTAAGCCAAACTGTGACAGTTCTGACCTTGCCTGGATGATTCACAACAAACCACTAGCACAGCTACCGAAAACTCAATTTGTTCAGAAAATGGAGGTGATTTGTGGTTTTACTGTGGCTGTTTTCCGTCTGAAAAGACAGCCAAGCTAACAGCTATAATGTAAACTATCAGCTGCCACAGCCCATGAAGATTGTAAGACCATAATGTTATTCTGACTGACTGTCAAGATTAGTGGCTATGACTTTTAGTTTGAAGAAGAAAACGAGATACCATTAGGGAGGGGAATTGATGAGAATTTAATGATTCCAATTCCATTATTGATACTCTTATCGATTCTCATTGGCTGAGGGAATAAAAGAGTACAAACGGTTTTGTTTGCATTAACTGTCTTTTATATTTCCATCTGCACAGAAAATATAATAATATAAAAATAATAATATCAGATGACGCCAGGCCCGGTTCCAGATAGTCATGTACGAGGTGGCAATCAGGAATATTAAAGGGTCACATGCCAGCGATGGAAGCGGCAACGGGGATGGGTGGGGGCTGGGGTGTCAGACCATACGACCATACAAAGTGAAAGTGAAACTTAAGATGCTTTACTAATTCCTCCATGTCTCCCATTGTTGTGCACCTCATTTCCCTTTTCAGAAACTTTTATTTTAGGGGGCAGGACGTTTGCCCCCCACCCCAGAACCAGGCCCGGATGACGGATGAGATTCACAAGCGTTGCTATGAAGTGTGTCAAACGTGAACTGCAGGCTGTGTGGACAAATATGTGAGCATACTGGAGGGATTTCCACGCTGGTGTTATCTTTTCCCGTGAAATATAGCCATACTTTGAAGCGTTTCTGCCTTGACGCCATGTTGGCTACGTTCCAAATCAAAACAACGCAGCATACGTGTGACGTCATCGCGCACGTATAACGAAGGCAGAATCGATAAGCAGAACCTTTAAGCAGGCGGGTAAATTATTCCTAGCAACTGAGCTCCTGGGAAGCCGTTCTAAAAAAGACCCGATTCTCGATTCTCATCCCCTGACACCATAATACAGATGTAAGTAAAGAATGAGCGTCATACTTCATTCAGTTGATATGTAACGTTGATTTGTTGGTGGTTTTTGTAGCGTGAGTGTGTGCTCGTACAGGACTCCCCCCTGCTTTTACGAGTTTACAATATCAATACTACATATAACCCCTGTAAAAGAAAAAAAAACTACCTCTTTAAATAGTCAGAACCACTTTCTCCATCTTCCAGCAACTGAGTTAACATACACATTCCAGGTTGAAAATAAAACACCTAATTTTCCTTGTTCCTTATGCATAATGCATGCACTACAGTTTTTAATTTACACTGTCAGCCAGAGTGATTGCATTGCATTAGGCCCGGCCATGCAGATAATAAGGAAACAATCCCGCTAAGAGAAACCCCTACAACATTAAATTAAATACTATGAATTGTCTGAATCATCTTAAAAAATAATTGTCACTCTTTGCCACATTGCACAGTGGCAAGTGTTTTAGCATTCGTCTTAACGGTGTCGTCTATGGTCAAGTCTGAAGCGTTAGTTTATCAGGAAGTAATTGGAACAGCTTGGGTTGTAAAGCAGGTCTCTGCTTAGCTTCGCTTCTCTGTTAAAGTCCTCGCCAATGAAGCACTCTGCCAACTCTCCTCATGGTAGCAATCCAGCTTTATTGATCCCATCATTCCTATTTTTATTAAGACTGCTCCTGTCTGCCATATCCAACTAGCTCTTTACAAAAGAGGCACACTTTACACACACACACATACAGTACTGTAATAAAAATAAAGCAACAACAAAAAAAAAAAGCGGTTTGGCTGGCGCAAAAGTTACTCGTCTTTTTGAAAAGTGGCAAGGAAAGAAAGAAGAAAAAAATGTCTTCAGTGGCCTGACTGCTGTTGCAAATGTAAGACTTCAGAGGTCACAGAAGTAATGCAATGTCTTGATTTCACATCAAGTACAGATTTTTTTTGGCTTACCACTAGTTTGGCTTTTTTTTTTTTTTTCCATTGAAAACTGTGTGCCTTAAACTAAAGACGGCCTCCTGGGTCCCATCACAGAGTTGGTTTGCAAAAGACTACCATCAAATTGCTGTCTTTCACTACAGGGATCCTCTCCTTACATGGACTGTTTCAAAGTGTCCTGTGTGGTTTTACACACATGGACAAAAAAAAAAAAAAAAAAGGAACTGGAGGGAGAAGAAAAGCTGGAACGATCTCTTTAAGTATCAATAGGGCAGAGTCAGTATAGATGGCATCGTTAAAAAGCCTTTGCATTGTGTGGGATGTTTGGAAAGCATGTGTAAGTTGAAAGCAGAGTTCATATATACAAACTATTTCACACATAAACTCCATTTAGTGTTCGTCCTATTCAGGAGGAAACTGTGCGCAGTATTCAGTTACACAAGTGGGTCATCATCATTAAGACATGACTCGCACAACACACAGTTTCACCACTGAAACATTTATAACTGCGCCGAGCATGTTTTGTATCCAACTTTTTAGTTGGTGTGATACACACAACATATACAGAGTTACATAGGCTGGCTATTGAAGGACGTTCAAGTTTTAGAGAGAATAAAAAGCTTTTTTTTTCTCTCTGTTTTTGACATTGATTGGTTCCTAGATGGCCGACGTCTTGTCAGTTCTTTGGGTAGACACTGCTTCCTCAATGAAAAGACATTTTTTTTATATCCCACCCTTTCCCTGAAATTATTTTCCAGGACTTTTCCGGTACATTTTCAGCCGCTACAGAGACAAGTTATCACGTCATACAGCAACACGTCCCCCCTCATTCTTTGGAAGTGTTCGTTTCTACAGTTGTAACTTGCATTTACCCAGATTGTGTCTATGTTTATTAGTCAGACATTTGATGTGCAGTCTATGGCTATAATTTATCTATGAAAAATAATTAGGACAAATGTAGCATCGAATAACGCAAACACACCCACAGATTACAGCGTAGCACTTCATTAGCAACAAATTGGACAATTCCCAACTCAACTCTCTCTTCTCTCCCACTTTCTCTCCTGCACTTCCTCTAAAAATAGTTGGATATTTTCAATAAATCACTGAAAAACTATTTCCTTACTTTACACATCTGGCACCTGCATTTCTTAAACATAATAAAAATCAAAATCGCTGCCAAGATTGCCAAACAAAACATAAATTGTCATAAATATAACTAAATAGCTCAATAAAATTTTATCCTGCGGTGCAAAAAGGTCAATATAGAAGGAAAGAGAAGAAGCACTGGGCCTTAATGCTGCCCAGAAGATAAGGTGACAACAGACATGCATGTGCAACTTTGAACCTGTTTACATTCTCTCACAAGGCAGGGGGAGGATAAATCATTTTCCAGGATAACTTAACCATTTCCAGGACATCTGACCTTTTTTTCTCATTTTCTATATGTTTTCCATGAGTGGAAATTGGATCATTTTCCAGGTTTTCCAGGACACATGGGAACCCTGTCATATACAGTCGCAGTAAAAATGATTAGACCATCCTTGTTTTCTTCAATTTCTTGTTCATTTTAATGCCTGGTACAACTAAAGGCACATTTGTTTGGACAAATATAATGATAACAATAAAAATAGCTCATAGTAGTTGAATTTCAGAGCTGATATCTATCCATTTTCCACGTTTTCTTGATAATAACCAAAATCACTTCAGTTCTTACATCAGTAGCTGTGGCATTGTACTGACAAAAACAGTGCTTTTATTCATTCCATGTTTTCTTTTGTCTGTTTTAGTCACACGATACACACAGGAGTTGGTACTTGATTGCATAACCGTTGTTTTTGATGACTTTTGATGGTCTAATAATTTTTTCCGTGACTGTATATACAGTATATTTCACCCAAATGGTGGTATATGAAAAATATATGTGGGTTAGAATTTCGGTTTGTAAGACAAAACCACATTACATGTCATAATTGCACTAGCAGCGGCAGAAGTCATTACCCAAACTGAAATTTCAGGTTGAAGTGGACTACTACACAATAAACTGAATGAAATACACTCACTGCCTTAGCAACATTAACGCTAAAAATGAGACATTGTGGTATGCTCTCTGTGAAATACCATATTACCCTCCTACCCTTCTAAAATGAGAAAGGTAATGTGCACCGCTTTTTTCTGAAGCAATGTTACGATGAATGAAGTGAGAAAGACAGAACCGGGGAGGAGAGTGAGGAAAGTGAAATGCCAAAGTGAATGTCACGCTGTCAACGTGAGAAAAGAAAAAAAGAATGATGTCACAATTTGTAGTCGATGGTCGTGTTATGATCATTTACTTCATCCGACAAAGAAGAAACGGCGAACAAACCGGTCTTAGTTTGCGCACACGCGTGAGCGCACCGGATAGTTTCATTGTCATTGCTGATTGTGAACAGCATGCTCCGAGTATGTTCCAAAAAATCCTGGCACAGTTAGACTCTGTTTGCCACATTATTTTTGGTTGATTATAAGACTGTGGTGGAGCAAAATATAGTACGGCTGGGAAGCACAGTCATTCCCAGCAGCGATGGGAAACACCGAACTATTATAATGGCAGACTACCAGGAGATAACAGATGCACTTCAAATTCATTTGTATCCTTTGTCGCCACATATTTTTGTTTCTGATGGCATTTCTACTAAAAACTTTAAACTTATTTTGCTTGATGACTAGGGCTGGGTAAAAAAATCGACTTGATCAATTTTGGATCTTTTTTTTTTCCTTCGATCGATTTTAATTTACGTTATCAATTAACAGTGGACGAGATTGATTGTTCAGAGCAGGACCGCGAGTACCTGACCCGGGTACCGCCGAAGTGCAGCCTGCTCCATCTCGCAAGCCCCTGGGGGACAGTTATAGTGTGGGAGGGGCACGGACGAAGGGTGGGGAAAACACCTTCGAGGGAGGTCCTCCCAGCCTCAAACTTGAACCAGCAGTGCGGAGGAACTGGCCGCCCGGACCGTCTGGTGGGCGGAGGCTCTCCAAGGCGGGTTGGAGAAGCCGGTCGTTCTGGGAATATTAACTTGGATGGTTAAAACAATGTTTCTCAACGAGGGTGGTACCATCCCCCAGGGGGCGTTGGGACACAGTCAGGGGGCGTTTGGAATGAGAAAGCTCAGAGGGGGGTGCTAGTCTGTATAAATATCAATATCAAGCAGTATGTTATGGGGGGCTCATGACAACGGAAACGGGCATTTGTTCAAAAAAGGTTGAGAAACACTGAGTTGGAGGAATAGCAAAGCGGCTTCCATTTCACTTTCACCGCTCCGGGAATCACAGAGCTGGATTCTGACCACAGGCCACCTCCTCTCATTCGACCGAGGTCCGGTGGAGGTTTCACACCTGTAATTTTACTGCTAATCAAAGTGAAAATTCCTTAAGTCTAGACAAAATGACTAAGGTGACGGAGCACCCTGTGGTAACCATTAGACCTCTGTGACTCCAAATCAGGCTTCCAGTCGAGATTTAAAGAGCAAATGCTAAGGAGGAATGAAAGAAGAAAGCAAAGCTGTAATCATATGCAAACAATGCAACATCTGCATGAATCTCAGGAACTTCTTCTACCTCATCTCCATAAATATGCCATCAATTATTCATGTTTGAACACCAACTGCAAGAGGGTTTATTCAAGTACTTTTTTTACAAGAAAATTATCAATTTAGAGTGAACATCTGCTGTGAGCCAAACTTCTGCAGTAGGTCTTTGTCAACCAGATCCACAAGGATGCTATTACTTGTGAATTCCCGATATTTCTTTACAATCACACTTTTTGCAGGCACTTCTGAACACACACGCAAATACATACACCTGTCTGCTATTAATACCACTTCTACTCTTTACTCTCTTAATTCATGGATTCCGGAACATCAGTGTTTCTCAACAATGCAATTATTCCAGGGCGACTAAACCAACTATAAAATGAGAGAACAGTTAACACGCCACAGAAAGTAGGAATGAAGTGAGAACTTGCAAAGGAGGGGTGTAAAGGGGGAGTGAAAGACGGTAATTGGGGAAGAGCAAAGCCAGGGAATTAATATAGCTTTAACCACAGTTTGGTAAAGCAGTTTCCAATTTTGGCAGCGCATTTACAATTCACATGAACCCCAAACGGGGGTGATTGGTCCCACCGGGTTCACTCGAAACGATCTTCAGAAGTACTTCCTCTGAAATGAGGCCTTTACTACTGGAGCGATACAGATCAGTAATACCTGCCCCGTCCTTCAAATAGAACCTTTTAAGTTGATAAAGTTTAACAAATGAACCATACCTCCGTTGACGAAAGCTCATTTTCATTTTAAGAGACGTTGCCAAAAGGTCGTAATGAAAATGGGCAAAATCTGAGAGACATGAAGATACAAAGCAAAAGTCGAGTGGTTTTTTTTGACTGATCTCATTGAGAAACATCCTCATAATCTTAGTTACAGACTGATATTTTTTAGTGAGCCTTTGCCAAGAAAGACTCCCTCAGATTTTGTTAACAAAGTGTCAAACATTTGCAGGCAGATCACCCATCCAACCCAAGATGTAACAGGCAAGATGAAAGCTTGTATCTCTCTTGGGTCTTTTGATTCAGTTTCCAGTGACTGCCTCACTGAGAGTATGATTTAAATGCAGCCCTCTAAGTCGTCTTGACATACTTCTCACAAGTTTCTAAATGAAGTATCGCACTCTATTTGCCTGTGCGTCCAATCAGTTCTCATTAAAAAAACGGGTATTTTCACCCTGCAATCATGCAAGCACTGCTTAAAATAATGACTAGACTTAATTATTTGCAATTACTTAAAAAACGCGGATATAAGGATATAAATCTAAAAAAAAAAAAAATCAATGCGTTCTGGCAAGTTTTATTGTGCTTTTATAAAGGAGCTATTCAGAGAGAGTTTGCCTATTGTTTGTCTAATAGGATGTAAAACTATAGCCGTAAAAGACTTCAGAAGGAAAATGAAACAAAAAGCCCCCATCAAAAACGTATCATCTTCACATTACTGATTAACTTCTAGTTTAATTTCAAGATGTCCGTCATTAACGACTTTAATTGTTATCACTGGAACAGCCCACAGCCACATCTCTCCATTCAAAGCCACTGTATGCAACGTCAAAACATAAAAATGATCAACCATAGCTGCTGATTACATTGACATTTTCATGGGTAGCTGTGTAAATAGTTGAGGCTTATTTATTATTCCTTTGGTTCTTTGACATTTTCTTCTATGATTAACAGTAACAGCATGTGAATAATTATTATTTTGTATTGGCAATTTAATTCTGTGGCATTTTCTTTACTGATAAGCAGTTGTGTAGATTTTTTTTTTTTCCTTTTTTTTAATCACAGACCATATTTAATTAGCAGTTCCTAAATAGTATCCCCTCATATGTTAGTGTTTGAACCTTAGGAAAACCACCTGGTACAAAGAGATACTGTCAAGTGTTGATTGGACATGTGTCATTAGGGAAACAAGAAATTAATAAAAGGTTCATATATATATATATATATATATATATAAAAAGACTTACATGATCATTTCTGTATTAATGTGTTGGGAGCTAATAGTTTTTTCGGTGTTCATAAATTGCACATGACACATTTGCACAAGCCCACCTTGGATTAATATAGTTGTGTCAGTATTTGCACTGTTGGAAATATTCCAACAGTTTTTGTACTTTCCAGGCAATATGGTGTCACTGGTGAAATTCCACTGGTGAAGCACCCATATGTTACCTGTGAATACATGTACATTTATGTAGAATTTGAGGTTGTTTTTTGTTTTTTTGGTTTTTTTTACTGTACTAAAACCGTAAACTCAAATTCCGTTTTTGCTTCATTTTAAACTGTTATTACACTCTTACCACATGCAGTAAATTGAAAATAGCTGTGAAATACTGAAAATTCCAATTATTTTGGAGGAAAAGATTGTAAAATCACTTACTTACAGGACATTGTATGACCTTTTTAAAGTCAAAATAAGCACACACGCAGATTCCAAGGGTTAATCTAACAGTTGCTAATGTTGCACAAGGTCGTAATCGTAGAAGAACAGAAGCGAGTCACGAACTTGGAAGAGAACATAAGGATTTTTGGAGGTAAAAAAAATAAATCTGTCTGAATATTCTATGCAGACACCAGTCCACAAGCTGTTCTGTTGGATACAGGAAACTAAGGCTACATTCAGACTGCATTCAAATGTGGCCCAAATCAGATTTTTTTGTCCATATGTGACCTGTATCCAATCTGTTAAAGACACAAATCCGACCCAGGCCACTTTCATATGCGGTCCCAAATCCTATACATCCTATAGCAATGCGACTTCAGTCTGAACGGCCAGGTCGCATTTATCCGACCTTTATGTCACTGAAATGCAACGAACGTCGCAATCCTGCATCCCAGGTGTGTTACTTCCGTAAACACAGTGTGTGCCTGCGTGGTCACGCATTACGTCAAGACCTCTTTTCCGCATGCGGGTCACTTCAGGGTCGCATTCAGTTCATACTCAAAACTGACAGAAGTGGCATTTAATGTGTGATATGAAGGAGTACACAAAAAAATTGGATTTCACCAAAAAAATCTGGATTGCGCATTAAGACCTGCTGTCTGAACGTAGTAGCCTAAGACATTTACTTAGACGTCCTGATTTCTAAGTGTAGAGTTGACTAATATTAGCAAAAGATGGTCTTACAGCAAAAAAAAACCAAAAAACTCCAATACAAATCATATTTACCACATTATTTCAGGTTCAGGGGCAGGTTTCTTGATTCGTATCGGTCTGTAAATAGTTTTTGCAGTACAGAAGAACGGCATCCACTCTTACACAAATAAATAAAATACATTAAAATGAAACATGTATTAAAGTGTCCGGTCAGTTGCTTTTAGCAGTGCACAGTTATTTTATTTATAAAACCTTGTGTTTTACATGTTGGAACAGACAATCTTTGGCCACACGCAAATTTATCACATGTAAATTCTTTAAATTTGCATGAACTACGAGGAACCTTTAGACAATCCGGGGTAATAAAACAAAACTGCTATTAATTTTGAATGTAAAATGTGGACATATGGTGGAGGTGGGCTAGTGTCTACATGTATGAGCTGTACAAGTAAACTATGAGTTACACTTTGTGAAACTTAGTATTTACTATGTTTTTATTTAGTTACAGGACAGTGTGTATTGGCATTAGTTACAAAGAACAAGATGCATGCACCAGTTTAGCAGAGGAGGTCATTTCCATCTGCCGTCCTGGACAAATGATCAACGTAATAAAACATCACGTGGATTGCAAAGTACTAATGTACAGGAAGAAAACCGTTAAACACTGACAGATAAAGGAGAGTAGGCTCAGGCTGAACGGTTACGGCCAAATACACCAAAACGGGCTTCAATTCGAAAAGTCCAATAACACTTTGTTCTTATGTTTAAAGACATTACAAAACCAGAAAATTGTCTGTAAAACCATGTTGAGGATAGTCATTTCAAAGAAAGAAAATCACAATTCTGGGTGATTTCCTGAGTGGAAAAGAAAAAAAAAAGAAAAAGACGTATTAAACCCTTTGGTATAAAAATGTAAGAACCTACAAAGGTAAAATAAGAGACAGACACAGAATTCAGTAATGAGCAGACCACTGCTAAAGGCCAGTACCAAAGCACTCTAATTATAGAGAATGCCCACAGCGAAACCTTGACAAAGATGAAGAGCAGAAAATACTTGTGAAAAGAAAGAAGATTGAATGAATTAGGGATGAACACAGCCCGTCATCATCAATGCTACAAAAAGAACCGGAAACTGCAAAAGTACATAGGTAAAGTTCTTTGTTTGTTAGTGCGTGTATACATGGGCATATTCACGTCGTGTGCGCTCCAATAAGTGCTCCTCCAAGAAGACGTCTACTTCCCTATTCTGCACCGAGCAGAAGAAATAATGCAGCATTCTGCTTTCGTCCTAATTGAGTGCGCGTACAGTTAGCAAATTAAAACAATTACATCTGCGGGCCAGTAGCCCACTCGACCATGAACTGCACAACAACAATATGGAGGGAGATTTCAGCAGAGAAGGAACAGCCTCATTAATACATGTGAGGAAGAAGAAAGCAGTGTAATCAAGCTGGAGCTTATTCAGCTGAAAACATCTAAGATTTTTTGCCAAAGATATGCAGCTACAGCTGGGTAGCGTACAAGCAGAGACCTAGATTAGCTGTGATTGAGAATGTGTGGGGGTGCCGGCATAAATATGTGCGTCTCTTTGTGTCTGCGTGTGCTTTCCTGAGCGCAAATAGACGCCAAATCAATTCAAATTAGGTCACCTCTTCACTCAGTCTAATGTTCCATAAAAGATGTAAGAGGCCCCATCCGTATCGCTGTCTGTTTCTGACATTACTTATCTCTAGGTGTCTGCTGCAGCCTCTCAGGCAATACCGGCCATTTCTACGGCAAACTTAATGGACTGTTACATAAGCCACCTAAAGCATGTCCTGCCATTCGTGACACTGAGTGTGAGAAGTGACAGAGGGGAAATTTTAAGGGGAGAAGCCTCGGGAAATTACAAGACCTAAAATACCCTCCGCCCCCACCCGCCACCGCTACCGCTGCCATCACCATCGGGCCGTGAACTGTCAGCGAATGGGTCAAATTTAACTGCCTTGACATGAAACTTTGGACAAATGGGTGATGAGAGAGAGTGGTTGGTGAAAACGCCCGTGGGCAACTCACGGGGGCCACAGCCGGTCTAAGTAAACCCCGCACTTAAAAGAGTACTTCAATAAAATCACTTACTTCTCACACAGACTCCCCTCATAATATTTTAATGGCAGCGCTTGGGCATAATCACAAATGAGCCGAAAACGTGCGGGTGAGGACGGAGGAGAGCGATACGGACGGAAAGGGGAGACAAAAGTTAAAACGGAAAGAGCAGAAAAGGTCGCCAGTTCAATCGCCGGACGCTAAATTCTTCACAAGAAGTGGGCGATGGGTTTAAGTCGCACGCGGGTTAAGCCCACTATCATCTGAAACCACTCTCGTATGAGCTTTGTGAGAGTCGCAAAGTAGAAGAACCTGAGTTGAACCGTCTTTTCCACCCCGCCCCCCACTTTACTTCTACTATTCGTTCACAGTGTGGAGAATCCCAGTGGGTAGACCAGCCTTCACATTCTAAACCTGAGACATGACTAGGACGGCGATAGGTGGAAATCACCCCCACCCCATGGGAAAGGATCTGGTTTACTGTGTGGGCTCCTGTCATCCCGGAGTTCAGAACATCACACGGAGACGTCAACGCACATGTCAAGCAAAGCCAAATGAAAACGCTAAGTAGGTGACAGCATATGTGTTAAACAAGAATAACAATAAAAGTGGGTGTTAGGTGGAACATGAAAGAGAAATACTGCAGCTTTAGAAGCATAAACACCCACATACTGTAGATCAGCAGTTACTACTAGAGGCTGGGTACTGTATTTCTCAGCGCCTAATGAGAACTCGCACTTTGAAGTAGGTCACCAGCATCAGACTCATCAGCGCTGAAGTACACAAATAATTAAGGCCTTGTCATTCAGAAGCAATATGCAGCATGTAATAGAATTCCTCCTTGTGTCATTTCACATTTGGGCCGTGAAGTCCATATGTAGCCTACAGGATGTGGTGGAATCCTGTCACAACAATGCAGACACGGGCAATCCACATGTCGGCGAGATGCCCTTGTCTGCAAAACTCATGCTAATAAAAAAAAAAAAAAAAGCTAATCGAATCACTGGGTTTCCCATTTTATCTGAACCCTTTATAGGGCACTCATAGAAATACTCAGAAATTCAAAACATCAACCTCAGTGTGTGATTGGAGGACAAGACTTTTGACTTTTTTGTTATGTAAAAAAAATAAATAAATAAAAAAAAATCAAGGTCAATGAAGTTACCATATTTGGTACATAAGTGGCAAAAAAAAAAAAAAAAAAAATCCAAAAGGTATATATACAAACTACAAGGAAAACACATGTAAGGTGAAAGGAATGTATTTTAAAACATAAGAACATTAAACTAACATAAGTGCAAATAAAATAAATGGAATGCTCTGCAGAGACGAATCATTCAAGAAAATTACAATTACAAACAGCTTTAAAGAATTACTGAAAGAGTATTTATTTGCGCAACAATGCTCGGCGTCTGCTAATGTTTAGCTGACTGACATTACATTGATGTATAATTATGAAATATATCTGACCATTTCCAAATTCTGCTAAAAACGACCTTTTAGGGATTTACTGTTAAATGCACTAGTCCTGTATTATATGTATGTTGTTTTTGTTTTGTAATTGTGATGAATGGTTTTTAGTTGTTGTTTGTGTTGGTTTGTTTTGGTAATCGGTGGACTGCAGTGTAAAGACAGCTGTGTTTGGTGTGGACTCCAGGAAGAATAGCGATGGCCTAAACCAAAGCTAATGGAGATCTAAATAAATGAAATGAAATAAGTGTTGATTCAGACACCTGTCAATATCCTTCCTTACATTAGTACCATTACTTCATGGTACCTAACAAAGCAGGTACACTCACTGTTCATGCAGAGGTGGACCTTACAGACCCTGTGTGACCTAATGTGTGCAGAAATTACCAAAACAAATAAATAAATAAATAGTCATTTGCCCATTAAAGGGTTAAAGCCCTTGGAAACCTAAATGCACAATAGCATAACAACAAGAAATTCAGGCTGTAAATGTTGTCTACGTGACAGTAAATACACATAATTAGGTTTGATCCTAATGGTAAATAATGACCATTTTGTTTTAATGTATTTTCTGATGGTCACTCAGTACACTGTATTGAAAAACCCACTTCTAAAATGTTTTTAAGTGCGTAAGTGTGAGTGGTTGATATGAATAGGCTTTTATATTGTTTGTTTATACTATTGATTTTACTCTTGTTTATATAATCAATGCATGTCTTTGTTGTAAAGCCCAACCGAGGATGGGAACTATGCTCCGAACGTCAGATGATCTATTGTATATGTCCACTACGTTTCACTAAATTGTCTCGGATACATTCATTAATAAATATATTCAATAATAAAACAAAAACCTTCATTTCAATCAGATGCTTCCGCTGTCTTTGCATCTTTATTAGTGGATGGATTTATTTAAATTACTCACAGTTACGGAGAAAAATAGGATTAAAGTGGAAGTTTGCGGCAAATTATGAAAAAAAAACAAAAAACAAAAGACAAAACCCTCATGGTTTTCCTCAGAGATCGTATTCGTAAGAAAGGACGGACATGTTGTTATAGCGACATCTGACATGTATCTCCCTTCGTCTTTCAGTCCAAATTAAATTATTCATATTCATATATTGTGTTCATAAGAATAAGATGTGAACTTGACCTTTAACCTCTGGCCACCAACATTGTTAAGGTTAGAATCTGCTTTCCCCATATTCATGTCTTGACCACTGCTCTCACATGCTCTGTCCCACTTTCACATATCCCTCACGTACTAAAAACAGAAGCTGATGATATAAGTTCCGAACCACAGATAAAGTGTATGCATATGTTAGATGGTACCGACTCATTAGCATATTATTAGACTACATTAAGACGGCCCAACTTATTAATTTTGCTAATATTTTAAGCTTCAGTAAAGGTATAGAGGTGAAAACAAAGGTGATCGGACACACAACTTTGATATCACATACATTCATAGTATCTCAAGTAACATTTTGCGACACTAAGCCCTAAATTCTCATTGGATCAATACACATGAACAAGTACAAGGCAACAAATTGCAGTTAGCGTCTAATTAAAAGTGCAATAAGTAACAAGTGCAGAATATATAGTATCTAGAATATGCACATGAAAAAGCCAGTACTATGGGCAAGTTATAAGAACTTTCATAAGCACTAAATTCTTATAATCTGTTAATTAACACCATTATGTTTTAATCTACATTGTGTTATTAATAGCATTATTTATTTATTCTGTCCATTGGCTGCCAATGCTCTAATGTTCTCTTTTGCAGAATATATGTTTTCTTCCATTATTATACTTTTTTCTTTTCTCTTTAACATAATCATCGTACAGTATACTTTCATTTGCAGATCCCTTTTGGTATCCATGGTAACCCAATATACCACACTTTATATCAGGGCTAATGGTTTTGCATTGCTAATTATCTGCTGATTTCCCTCCATCCTGATTGGTTTATTTTAGGCTTGCAGCTTTTCTTTTCTAGTGCAGACCCAGAATTTATTATTTTTTTTGTTTTGTTTTGTTTTGTTTTTTTCCCAATCACACATACTAACACTTTGCCACTTGTTGCATCTCTCCCCTCCTGTTCATAAAAACAAAGGGGCAAAGGGGTATAGTGGTATTTCTACTAATCGTGCCGCCGCCTTAAAATGTAACAGAAGAAGTCTTTAAGCGCATGTCGTCGCTTAGTGAGTAAGCGTAACGGCATATTCACATCAGATGAAGCAATGATTCACTGAGCTTTATTGGTTTAAAGGAAAAGCACCAGATGGAGCCAACAGCGACTCATCAAACATTTACAATTGAAACTTAATGGTCTATAACAAGAAAAGGTCCAGATAGTCCTTTAAATGAAGGTGGTGGTGGTGGTGGTGTGTGTGTGTGTGTGGGGGGGGTAGTATGTCGTCTGAGTTATTAATTAAGCACCTTCAATCATATTGGCTTTTGTATAATTAAGACCTGAACCACCTATCTCTTTACTCGTGGCTCTGTTAAATTAGTGTTGAAACAAGAACCGGCAATGCAGTAAATCTGCTTCATTATACACAGGCCTGGAAAAGCAACCATCTGTACTGAATCATGATCGCCTACAGGAAGTTGAGAGGCCTTGGCCAAGGTGAGTTTAAAGCCAATTTGGAACTTTCAGCACCACTGAATTAATCTAAGAGGGTCTCCGTGTTTTTAACCTTGTGTTGATTTTAGCAAATGCAAAATAATGTACAATTTGTGCCCCGGATTCCGCATCAATTCAGTTAAGTACCACGGTAATGCAAATTTTGATGGACACCCTCTCCACATGTATAGTTAAACACCTGAAAGCTGCACAGCATAGCCATCTGCTCAAAAGTGAGGAGTTGGGAGGGAAGTGCATCACTCAAGGAACCTCAGGGGAGGAAATGGGCGCAGATTTATCTGGATGTCCAGAGAACAAACTGGCAGCGTTTTTGTCCAAAGGTTTGTTTTTGTAACCTTTTTTTCATCAGCAGCTAAAGACTGATAGCAGATGGATCCATAAAGTCATCGTGATTCAAGTCACTGCAACCTCATAGTATTTATTTATTTATTTTTTTTTTTTTACTTCCCCTGGGCAGAATGAGTTTGACACTGAGCACTAAATGTTCAGTGTCACTCTTTGTGCTCGCTAAAAATCATTGTGATGTGGAAACCTGAAGTCACGAAAACTGTTAAAGGTGGACATGAAGGGACACGGGAGACATTGTGTTCCCAGCAGATACACTTGAATTAACACAGGAAGGAGTCTTTTAACCCTGAGATGGCCTGAACCTTGAAACGCTCCACTTCCGACCCATTTGGTTAGACGCCTGAGTAAGGTCTGAATTAAAACAAGAAGACATGTTCACGCTCTGCCCTATGTCGTAATAATGAAATACTGGAGACAAAACATGTACTTGTGAAGCTTTTAACCCTTTTAGAACTGCCATTATAACAGGCTGCCTAGTTGTCTATGTGTAAGAAAATGTCTTTTTTGCCAGTTATTTTACACCTTTGTTTTCAGGAAGAACTTAACTTTCGATATGTGGCCATTAATTATCATTATTGCAAATAATAAATGCTTAAAACAGTGTGTTTTAGTAAAAGAGAGAAGAAAAAAAAAAACAGAGCTGACCGTTTTAGCATATTTATTATCCGAAACAACTGTAAATGTCCATAATGAAAAATAAACTTTCAACTATTTTACATCTGCTCAAACATGCTTTTTAGCCTAGAACATTCAGCATCCGTATTATGGCTTTATATTCTTTTAGTGGAAGTCTTTGAATCAGTTCCTTTCTACTTGTAATACACATCGCTGCCATAAAGTGTTACACGGTGTCGGAAAGTTGAGGATCTCAGCTTTCCGATGCTGTTTGAACTTTGTGGATATAGCGCAAACAGTTTGGGAGTTACAGTCATTTGAATGCTGTTAAGCGCAAAATGCAGCGCGGGAAAGATTGTCGTTCTCAAAGGGTTAAAATAAAGGCGATTGCTAGTTAGTTGTCTAATCCGAGTGTTTTACCTTTGGCAGTTGCATTTATAAAATATGCCATAAAAATGTTAAGGTGCACTCACTTAGGGATTGTTTTTTTTGTATTTTACCCATTCTAACACACACAACACTTAGCATTAGCAATTAGCACAGTAGCAGTAGTGGGTTGGCATTGAAGGCACTCGGGGACCAACTCCAGATCTTCATCTTTACCGTGATAAAGAGCACAAAGAATTAGTCTAAATACACATTATTTAACCTTTAACGGAACCAGACTAATGGGTGCTCGAACCAAGTGCGGCAGAAGTCCTGGCCACTACACCAGGTTCTTTAAATATGTGAAGATTTTCTTACAAATTAAAATGTGTGTGTGTGTATTGTTAGCCGCAGAGCTCATTTTCTGCGATAATCCAAAAATCCCCTGTAAAAATCTCATACGCTTTTGGCTGAGCGAGCCAGTGCGATGCATGCCATATCTGCGTATTTATAGATTCTAAATTTTCCAATGTGGCCGGAGGACAAGTTGTCAATTCTAAGAGAAAACAATATATAAAACTCAAAGTGATATTCAATGCAATGGGTACTTTTAATGAAATGCAATGAGTATTTTAATTATGTCTCATTATATGACTGAAAGGGTTGTTTGAATACTTCATAAAGTTGTTAATGTAATGTCACACTGAATGTGTTACATTAATCATTAATAAAAGGAAAGACATATGTTTGTATGTATGAGAAAACATGCCATCTATTATATTTGCATGAGGTTTTTAGAGCTGTGTTTGTGTATATGGCTGTGAAGTGTGTTTAATTAAATTTCACATGCTGCGAAGTGTCAGATTGAGAATTGACCCCCCCCCCACACGCATACGCTCACACAACCGCGTTGCTGGTTGTGGGATGTAGATGAGATGTGATTTGAGTGGGTGGGGACAGACACTCCTGATATGTGTATGGCTCGTTTTTAATTGCCAGTCTGGAGTAAAGCAGGAACACAAGGAGGGCGATTGTGTGACTTCAGCATGTGAGCGTAATTCATAAAAGCGTTGGCAAACTTGCAAAGAGGCTGTAAATAACCGTTAAAGCAAAAAGTGAACCAACACGGTAATTCAGCATTTAAAGTTAAGACTGACTGACTGGGGGGGAAAAAAAAAAAAAAAAAAGGCGATGCATTGAAGGGAGAGCAGAAACAGAGCGAGTCACTGTTTCTGACACCTCGGTGCTACTGTACACAGGAGGGTGCCCAGATGAAACCATCCAAAACCACCCAGAGTCCATCTGAGACACACAAATCCACACTGGCATGCACAGAGCTGAACCCCCAGAGAAGCTGTGACCAAAGGCGTCGGCGCTGGTTGCAGCTTCAGACTGTGTGACGGCCGGTGGTTTGGTCCTGTCACACTGCACTGCTCTAGGATTCGATAGCAAGAGGCAGCGACCAGGTGCTTCGGGTTTTATGCAACACTCCTGGGTGGCACAACAACTTTTAATACTGTTGAAAATCCAGTGAATGTGTAAATATGACCATCAGTTGTTTTGAACTAAACTGATTTTTTTTTACTAACCCTGTAGCATCATATTATGTAATAACGATGCAACATGTAATGATGTCATAATTTTTCACCTCATTATGTAATAAGTGGTTCCAGGCACAACAAACCCCGCCCCTCGCACGTACTGTAGCTTATTTTGGCATCGATCCAGCTGATG
>JAPQRP010000013.1:20527107-20550858 GCA_037367295.1 Apogon hyalosoma
GTGGGGGGGGGGGGGGGGGGGGGGATCGGTTCCAAAAACAAAAACCTTTGTCGGTTCAGAGCATGTAATCTGAAACAATTACACTGTAAATCAGGCAAATTACCCATGATTCTACAGTATAATATCAACTCACCATAATGCAGAATCAGTGGGAACCCTGGACTGGTTTCCCTGCAACTAGATGGTCCCATCTGGGGGGTGATGGGAGACAGACACTCCAACTGTGTTCCGTATATCCAGTCTACTCTGTAGTCTTGTCTTGGTGGCTGTCATCACGGAAAACCCAGCCACACAAAGATATGAGGTTGGAAACGGAAGAAGGACTTTCAGGGCTTTTGTGGCGATATCCAGATAATCTGCTTTGACTTTAAGCCAGAATGTAAAGAGGTTTGAAGTTGTCTCAAACACGGATCGATGTGCCGAAGCAGTTTTGAAGGTTTCGTGCTCATTAACTAGTTATTTACCGCAAATTACGCATCGTGGGTGTGGCGCTTGTGTGTCACCTGTTGCGATGAATCTCTAACTCAGGCAGGAATCGTGATATTTCCTCTTAAATGCAGCTTTCTGTTTTGCAGGCAGTCTGTGATCCTTCTGCAGCCCCATCTTTTTCCTCGTTTCTTCCCGAAAAAGTTCTCCATTGAATTTTGTTTTTGGCTCATTTCTTTAGCTTGTGTTATACTGATGCGCCAGAGTCAAGAACGGTTGTGAGGCGAGGGTGGAAATGGTCATTTTTCAAAATAAAATCTCCGCAAGACTAACGGGAAAAAATTGCTTTAATATTAACCTTTTTTTTTTTTTTTTCTTTGCGGCCCAGTACCAAATGATTCAGGGGCCAGTACTGGTCCGGGGACCGAGGATTGGGGACCCCTGTTCTACATAAATGAATAGAGTTAAGAGATTGGTTAAATATTTCTAAAACCATCAGATCGAAGTGAAGACAGACCAATAGAACTATTTTATGACCAAAAAAAAGACCAAAAATAGACTTAGGAGGTTTCCGCTCGACAGTGACAATATGTTAGTATCACCTTGAGTGTGGACTGCACTTACTGAATGACAAAATCTGTATTAGGTGTCTTTTAATGAGACCACATGTCATATTAACCCTTTATCAGGCTATTTTTGGCCTAACAAAGCAGGTCCACCTCTGCATGAACAGTGAATGTACCGGTACCTGCTTTGTTAGGTACCATGAATTAATGGTACTAATGTAAGGAATGATGTTCAAAGGGATAATGTGGATGTGGACAGGGGTCTGGATCAGCACTTATGTTGGTCTAATGTTCTAAAATACATGTTCCTTTCACCTTACATGTGTTTTTCTTGTATTTTTAGATATACCATTCTTGTATTTTTAATTTTTTTTTTTGTTTTGTTTTGCCACCTTACCATATTTGGTAAGGAACAAAATATGGTAACTATATTGACCTTGATTTTCTCCATAATATATATGCTTTTTAATTTTCACAAAAGTAATACAGTCTTGTTATGTCCTCCAATAACACACTAAAGTTGACCTTTTGATTTCAGAGTGTTTCTGTGAGTGTCTTACTATAGTTTAAGACTTTTCATGATAAAAGATTGTGAGATTGTCCAATATTTACCAGATAAATACGTTTCAACATCACTGGACAGCCACATGACCACCTCTCAGTTTTCTCTCTGATTTCACAACCTAGCATAAACTTTCAGACATGAAGATGAACTCCAAATGGCAAGATAAAACCCTTTTTGCATAAAGCCCAGATGTTTTTTTCCTTAGCTATTCATCTGCTCGTAGTGTCGTAACCTGCTGTTCTTCTCAGTCTGCCTCCCACTTTGATAACAAACCTTGGAAGCGACTGTACGCAGCCCAATCAACTAGTCGACAACACGTACACACATATGTACTCGTACACTTTCGAGATCGTGCCGGGGTCAGTGTAGCTCTTTTATGTGTGTTGTTTTAAGAGAACAAAGCCCCGGAATATATACCATGTCTCCCAGTTGTTTCATCATTTTCCCTCTGATTCTCTGTCGTTGTGTGATGAGCAGAAACAAAGACATGTTGCAATGTACTTTGGTTACAAAGCAGGTGGTTTCAAGGCTTTATACAGTATGAATGTCTTGTGTGACTCAAATAAATACAACTTTAAAGAGTAGAAAAGAAGAAAAAAAGACGAAAGACCCCATGTCGATGAACCTGGACGATTTAGAAAATAGAAAAAATAAAAGTACGGTAGTATCCTTGCTTTGTTGCTCGACCCGGAATCCTAGCTATCAAACAATGAGCAGCATAATATCAGAACACGTTTTATATTCCAGCCGCCCATTTGCTACCTGATGCTTCAATTTCAGGAGCAAACAACTTTCTGTGAAGCTACACTGAGATGTAATACTTCCATGCTGTTCTTTAGAAATATGTAGTTCAGCACCGCTATCATCTAAATCTGCACATGCTCATCAATTATCCGACAACCTGACCCTATGATTTTATCCAATTTGGAAACTCTCATCCACCCACACCTGTATGAAACCAGTAATTCTCAGTCAGTGGGCAATTATACCTATTATTTTGCAGCTCTGCAAGTGAAGCGGAAGTCTCATAGTGAGATTAGGTAATAATAGATTATATAAGAAAGCAAAACCCAAAACAAATGCCTTTAAATAAAATGAGCAACTTTGTACTAATTTGATTATAGTGACAAATTTGAGAAAATAAAGTGCAACCTGACTATCACTTATCCCAAACTATTTACTAACATAATACTCTCAGATTTTTATGGCGTCTCATTCTGGCTTCAGACTGTTCAGTCTTTTTTACCGATTACAACTGTGTCAGGTAAGACAACTTTATATAGTCATACAATCAAGTTCTTGCAAAAGTGATTATTTGGTGGATAGGGGGGTAACGGTACAGAAAAATTCTGGTTCGGTACGTTTTTAGTAGAGGGGTTTTCCGTACAGTGAAGGAGACCAGTGGTTGGGGGGGGGGTTTGCTCCATAACTAGGGGACATTTCTAGAAAATATTCTTCAGTCATTTGTGCATTAACAGGCACCCCACATGTTGTGTATTTTGTAATGTTCAGTGTTTGTTTATGGCAAACACTGTAATTTACTGAGTGTTTTTGAACGCCTCACAGTATTCCCTGTGGTGCTGTGAACGTGACCTCACAGTAACACCGCAGTGGAGGCACGGTGACGGAGAAGAAAAGCAGGTTCAGTTGATTTTACCAACTTCGGCTGAAAAATTGTTTTTGCTATAAAGGAACCTGTGGACTGTTTTGTGCCACAAAACTGCAACAAACAGAAAACCTAAAGTGAAACTTGCTTCGAACGTCCGACCCAGCATCTGTGCCTCTGCTATATTCCCTGTTGTCATGTTTTTGTTTTTTGTTCTTTGGGTTTTTTGTTTTTTTTTGCAGCAATATATATGTACTAGGGCTGTCAAAATGAACACATTAATGTGGATTAATCCATTATCATGATTAATCTGATTAAAACTTTTAAACGCAATTAACAGCAGTGCAGAATGACTGAACGTGTTTGCCAATGCATTTCAGGCAGTTTGTCCAAGTGGAGTTAGCGTCGCGCATGAACAAATGGGCAGTTGATCCGGTAGTGACAGGCAGCAGAACCGACCTATAAAGATGGAAGCCGCTAAACAGCAGGTTGGTCCTCTGGATGGAAATATCAGTACGAAAAACAGAACAGTTTTGTTGAAACTGTCAGACATTAAGTGCATATATATTTCCTTCTTTCTTGAGTCTATTTGCTGATGCAAAATGAAATGCGATTAATATAGATTAAAAATTAATGATATTTTATCGTGAGTAATCAAAATTAATCCACAGTCACACTGTGATTAATCTGATTAAAATACTTTATCATTTGACAGCACTGATTTGTAAACACAAGTATCAAAAATGTTTGAACAACAGACCAGCCCTAATGTTGTGACACATTTTACCGAAAATTACACCTTTAGTGAGTAGCCACTGTAATTTCTTTCAACTTCGGTTTTTGCCCTCGTCCAAACCCAGTATTAAAGCATTCTACGGTAAAAGGTACTGTCAGAAGGTTACAGGCGACGCAAAAGCACACAACAAACACGGTATCGACTGGTACAAACAAAAACAGAATTATAACCTGTGGAACATGCAGGTAAGTGTTTGCTACCTTTGTCTCAGAAGGTACAAATTAATCTCAGGTTCCTTCTTGTTCTCAGTTGTCAAAGTAATACAGAGGTATTTTCACTCATCTGCCAGGAACAGCTGCTCCCCTTCAAACTGAACTGAAAAAGCCCAACAATTGTTGCACTTGTGCTGAAAAAACATAGATGGTGGTCCACAATCGTGGCATTCTATTGTACGCTCAACAATCAGAAAATGACAATATGATGTTTAGTCAATGCTGTAGCATGCGGCTAGTCGTGACAACTTGAGTGAACGCAGCTGAGTGAGAGCCAACAGTGATTATGTCCACCATCAGGGCCTCGATAGAACGCTCTACAAACCCCAGAAACAGACTAAACTCATCCAGACGGTGTGCATTTGGAATCCTATTGTGAGATTGTTTCACCTTCTGTACGGATAGAATTTTCAAAGAAAGGGTGAAATGTTCCAGAACACACCAAGGAAAAAAAAAAAAAAAAAAAAAGAACTTAAACTTGTAAGGCAGTGATTTAGAGAGCAATATTTCAATTTTGCGAGCCAAGGCTATTTCCCCTGAAATAATTTAACTTCCTACCATCCATTATTTTGTAAGAGTACAAGTCACAACTCTTTTTTTTATTAGTATTTTCTGGAAATCCAGCTGCACACATGCTCTGTACAATAGCAGTTCTATGACAGCATCTCTATATCATTTTATCTTTCCCCTTTCCTTCCTCTTTTTTCTACGCTTTATTACCCCACACATTCTGACGCGCGCACACAAACACACATTTGGCTTTTGTGCTATAGGCTACAGCCAGTAATCTGATTTTAGCATTAACAGGATTAGACCTGAGCAGAGGTTTTCCCTGTGCAGAGATGGGGAATGAAAACTGTCTATTATACCACAGACAAGAATATGGCAAACAGATATATAAGATAGCAGAAGTGACATGCTCAATCGTATCAGATCACAGCAAATGATATCAAGCGATCATAGATCAAAATAATACCACTCTCTTTCTGCAACAATAAAAAGGAATATCCCAACTTGGAGGCGATATGCTGAATGAATTTCTAAAAGGGCATATGTAGTGTAGCTGTCTCCTGTCTCAGCAGATGGGTCTCGGTGCCTGTGGGGATGAAACAAAGCATCTCTGGACATTCATTCAGGCGTTGTGATAGACGGACACCCGCCGGATCAAGACCCCAGAGGAAAAGGCAACGCGTAGACAGAATGACGAGGGTGTACCATTTCGGCTTCCTTCAGGGCGAAAGGGTTATGAGGTGGCGTGGAAGGGTTCCAAATCAGATACCAGCACATCAAAACTAGCCTCAGGGGGTGATACAGTCAAGGAATGACATCAAGCGTTCGGCAAAAACAAAAGATGCACTCGGAAACAGACACAGAAACACAATATATAGATAGTCCCATTGATGCGCGATGTCACGCAAGTCAAATGTGTCACGCGACAACTTCATTTTCCGATAAATCCACAAGTCTGCGTGATGCACCACATTGGATTCTGTTTAACTCATAAAGACCCAGCGCTACTTTTGCGTCAGTACCCAAATGAACGTTTTTCAATACCTAACCCTTCTTATGTCATTTATCACCTTTTTTTTTCTTTTTTTTCATAATATTATCTTCTGTGTTTTGCATTTTATCAGGATAAATCATGCATTTTCCTGTCTTATTTACTTTACCGATCACGTAGATGTTTACAAAAGCTCAGATTAAAGTTGAGGGTTATTTCAAAAACAGAGAAAACTGCAAAAAAAAAAAGAAAAAAAAGACTTTTTCAGGAAAATCTCAGTGTCTCCATCCACTGTCATTTATCAAACTCCATTGGTTTTACTGGTGAATCAATGTTGTAGAAGATGACTGTTTCCACGGTAACTACGGAGCCTCTGAACGTTCCAAATGGGTCATATCTGATGACCATGAAAAGATGAATAACTGTATTTTAAACCAATTATTTACATAGATTGATAGGATTAGTGGATCAACAGGTATTAAACAGTTTAGATCAGTAGATGCTTTCGGTCAGTGATGGGTCTTCATGGTTAATTACAGCTTGATTAGCCTCTGTGATCGATTTAAGTGATGCGCAAATATATATCTACAAATATTCATGTGTTGACTTTTTTTTTGATTTGGAAATGTTGAGATGAACAGAAACAGTCGGTGATGGATGTTTGGGTCTGTATGGCTTAAAGTGGTCTCGGACGCACAGAAAACAACCAATCAAAAATGTGTTTATTAGACAACTGAAGTAGGCCCCGCCAGTCACCGACCACAACCAGAAAATGAGAGAAAAATGAAGGGAAAATCAGGGAAAATGATGTTTGGAGTGCATGAAGAAAAGTTATACGAGTAGTGTGGGAAAACTGACCAAAAAATGTATATTCCATCAAAAATCATATAACCACAGCATTGAAAGCATGAAAATTAGCCACTACTACTATACTACTAATATTACAGTTTCACATCACATACTGTTACTTTATACACAGTATTTTCATGTTGTGCACTGTGAGTCAGTCAAGGCGGAACAACTGAGCGCAAAACCTGCAGACGAAGACAGGATTTTCTTGTTCTATGTTTCGGAACTGACTTTTCGAATGCGCCATGAACATCACACATGTATGGAGGCTGTGTGACGGGAAACGCCACCGAGGGAAGCCTGATTTTCAGTTCGCTTTCCTCGTAGGTAAATCTCAGAGTCTACGTCTCTGCCTGCGCTACACTTACAGGGGTGTGTTTTGCGCAGAGACCAAGTTGTTTGTTGAAATTAGCCAACTCCATTTCTAAGCTAATGGTTGTCCCGGTTGGCTATATCCATGATAAAAGACTGTGCGCTTATTTCTATGCAGACAACTCACTTTTGTATGCACTTACAGCGTTTGTCACCAAACACCTTCCGCTTGCTCTTCGGTGTCTCAGTAGGTGCACTTCTATCCAGCTGCAGTGGAAATACAGAAAATTTAGGTGCGGGGAAAAAGCTGGAAACATCAAAAAAAGCTTTCTATGACTGGGAGTTGTGGGAAAGTACGGGAAACACGCACAGAATTATTTCCTCTGTTAGTATTTACATTTTATTTTGCTCGTTTTACAAAAAATTCTGCCAAAACACTCCGACACTTCTTAAAGCCAACTCCATAACTTGCACTTGTTTTTCTAAATCTGCTTGTAAATGCTATTTTTTTTTTTGCTAACTTTATTGTCAAATGTGTCTGTTCTATGTTTTTTAACTGTGCAATCTTCTAACTGTGTGTAGGACTCCCTTGTAAGAGAGGTTCTTAATCTCAATGGGATTTTTTTCCTGGTTAAATAAAGGTTAACCCGTAAAAACCCAAATATCCATCACTGACCAAAAGCATCTACTGATCCAAACTGTTTAATACCTGTTGATCCACTAATTCTATCAATACATGTAAATAATTGGTGTAAAATACAATTTGTCATCTTTTCATGATCATCAGATATGACCCATTTGGACGTTCAGAGGCTCCATAGTTACCATGGAAACACCATCATCTTCTACAACATTGATTCACCAGTAAAACTCATGGAGTTGGATCAATGACAGTGGGTGCAGACAGCTGGTTTATGTTTAATTCATGATAGATTTTACAAAAAAAGTCCCTTTTTCTTCAGTTTTCCCTGTTTTTGATATAATAACCCTCAACTTTAATCTGAGCTTTTATGAACATCTTTATGATCAGTGAGTTAAATGGAGGAAAACACCTGATTTATTGTGATAACATGCAAAAGACAGAGGATAAAATGATAATAAACGGTGACAGGAAGGTTAGATATAGATAAAATTTCATTTGGAAACTGACGTGAAAGTAGCACAAGGTCTTTATGGTTTAAATAAAATAAAATAAAATAAAACATTTTAAAAACTACTGCCTCTCTTAGGTTTCTCATTTATTTAGGTTTCTCTCAACATTAGCGAAGATCGAAATAGAGTTGGTGGACATCAACAAATGACCGGAATCGAGCACAAGTACACAAACCCAAACAACTTACATGCACCTTAAACTATTCTAAATTATTGGCTTTCTTTGCTATAAAAATATACAAAAACAACTCTAATCAATCCAGAATGGCAAATACAGTAGTTCTTTGTTGAATATTTCAGTATTTTCTTTTTATCTTGAATTATACTGCAAAAAAAAAACAAAACATTGCAATATCAATTTGACCCAATATCACGCAGCCCTATAAAGTACGCAAAAAGCCTCTCATGGTTTTTATATCATAATGTTACAACCTGACATATGAGCAATTTCTTCTCTTTCTTCCCCCTTCCCTTTCAACTCAAACGAGCAGAGACACACAGACACATAAACTCACCCACACACACTCAGAAAATGCCCAGCGGTCTGCAGACATCAAATTTTCAACCTACCCTCACCACACTTCAGTCAGAAATCACATTACCTACGCCACCCCAATCCGCAATAAGCACAATGCAGCGGCTAGATCCACCTTGTCAAACCTCTGAGAACGCCATTACGCCGCTCCTCAGCGCTGTGTTGTGCCTGCTCGAGAAACAATCAACAAAGCACCCATCCATCCCGAGAAGGGATAGGCTACCGTTTCCAATTTTTCCCCTCATCTGGGACGGTAACAAGCTAGTTTGACGGAATGGGGAAGGTGAGGTATTAGTGCAGCCACAGGGGAACGAGACGAGGAAGGGAAGGAGTAAGTGTATGGTATTTAATCATTACTGAGGGGGAGATAGGCCTGAGGGCTGGCGGTGGCGGCATTGGCAGCTCTGGTCATTCATTTAGACTGACATTCATTAGTCAACCCTATAATCTGGCTCTTACATGGAGGAAGGGATGAGACGCGAGGTGGAGAACAGGCTCTATGAATCACTGACATGGACACTATCGAACCTGGGCCTTCTCTTTTACTGGCCCCAAAACAAGGAACCTTATCAGGGCCTATAAGCCTGCTAAATAATGAGGCTGCCAGATCCTCCACAGCATGGCTGTCGGCCTTGGAACAGAGACTCCACAGATAGTGGGTACGGCTTCAAGGAATACACATATTTCCTCAGGTAGCTTGGATTTGACAGAACAAATGCCATGCAACTGTGATAAAATGCTTTGCCAAGTAAATTAAATGTTCAACAGAGGATTAAAGGCCAACAATACCTATATAATCTTGCTTTATTTCATTTATTTAATCAGGAAAGCCTGAGGGAGGGAAATAATAATTGTATGTGTAATTGTGTTTTTCAGGGAAAGTGGCATTTGCAAGTTTAAAGAAATAGAAGCGGCTCTTGGAAATTGTGATAGATGTTCTTGATATTTCATGTTTGGTATTATTTAAAACCGGTTTATTCAAGTGCATGTGAAAAAGCACTGACATTTAGGTTCATTTGACCGAAGTCAGACTAAACTCTTATTTTATTTTTTTTTTTTATTCACAGAAAGCCAAGAAAAATGATCGAACCCCACTAAACGGGTAGAAGTGTTCTGAACAGCGAGACCCGAGTTTGATTCCTGGCTGACTGGAACGTGAAAATAAAGGCATAAAAATGGCCTGAAAACAGAAGGAAAGAAAGACACAGCGGCATGTAGCAGCTCCAACCAACCTGGCACGACAACTTGCCTTTCCATTATGATTTTTAGT
Organism: Apogon hyalosoma; assembly: GCA_037367295.1. Lineage (NCBI taxonomy): Eukaryota > Metazoa > Chordata > Actinopteri > Kurtiformes > Apogonidae > Apogon > Apogon hyalosoma. Next base: position 20,536,898 of record JAPQRP010000013.1, read on the forward strand.
CTCTAATTAGGGTTAATTAGGCTCTCAGTGGGTCTGTCCATTCTTCTCTCACCACATGAGGCAAATGAGCAGCCACTCAGATGAATATGGTGCATTGCTAGGACCAGTGGAAAAAGAAAAAAAAAAAACAAAAAAAACTGCCATGCTGAGAAACAGAGGGACTTTCAGCAAGTGCTACATGATTTTATATGTGGAGTCATATGTGGGGACTCTATACACTGCATGGCCAAAAAAAATAAATAAATAAAATAAAATCGCACTTGCAATATTTCACTGCACTGATTACAGGAGACATTCACTGACATCTTTTTTTTGCCACATAATGCTTATGTAGCATCACAATAAGGTTCATATAGGCTACATGCTGCATCAGTTCAAGTTAAATAAACAGCCTGGGGGGGGGGGACTACCTGGATTTAACTAAGCAAATACTTCAAATCTTTGAAGTACTACAGTGGTTAATTTAAAACAAGTGGTGCCAGGCACAACAAACCCCGCCCCTCGCACATATCGGAGCTTATTTTGGCATCGATCCAGCTGATGTCATTATCTCTACACGTGAGCTGATGTCAGCGTGTCAGTTGCCTCTGTATATGTGCCACGTCTGAAGTAAATTGAAACAAAATTGATGGGGTTTTTTTCGTACACATTTTAAATTTAACGTAAATAGGAGAAGAAAAATGGTTTTAAAAATTCATAAAAAAAATTGAACTTTGAAACATTATTACAATTGTGGTTACATTGTGGGAACAATGTAACCACATCTATTGTGCATCACTGGCAATCTATAAACCCAATCTGGTATGAATTCAACCAATAGTTTTGCTGCTACGGATGTGAAATTTCACCCATTAAAAGTGAATGGGAAAAAAAATATTTTAAAAATTAATTTAAAAAATTTTAACTTTGACCTACTTTTCCCAAAATGTAATCAGATCTATTCTGGGTCACTTTCAATCTACCAAACCAATTCGGTATGAATTAACCAATCTTTTTGCTGCTAGAGTGCTAAAAAACTAACCGAACCAAAAACAACTCCCCTTGCCTCCCCTTCGGGGGGCGGGGTAATAATGTTTCAGCCCTAGCAAGTTATTTAACTCTAACTGCAGCAAGTAGCCTCTCATTTCTTTAACATCAAAAAGATCAGACAATGCCGGGGTCGATCAGGGTCATCAGGCTCGAGACAGAACGGTTCAGCGAGAATGAGGCATCGTATTTACGCGTGGATTAGCCTCCATAAAATCCAGACTCTAATTTAGGATGTGGTGAAGACTTGATGCAGCGGTCTGATTCTCCATCATCAATAATCAAAAATGAACGCAACTACGGCTGGAAAAAAAATACTATGAACCTTATTGCGAGTGGTAAAAACTGTCACAGTGAATGTCTACTGTAATCAAAACCAAAGGCGGCGCAGTCAAATATTGCATGTGTGACTTTTTTTTGTCTTTGTGTATTTTAATGTGCTCAGTTCTATGTTTTGCTTTCTTAAGTGTTTTCCTTGAAAAAAAAAAAAAAGGACGCACTCACACTCACACCTGCACAGAAAACAGCACGGTTATTCACAAATGACCCACAAACGGTACTGTCAATAACACACTGCTCAAGAGAGGCAGGGATGGTTTTAATACGCAGCGCCTCTCCAACTAATTGGGACTTCACTGGTATGTCTGCAGTTCCTATTACATTCATAAGTAGCTGTGAATTTGTAAAGCACAACGGATCGTCCCACACCTTTTTCTGTGCTGTTGCTATAATAAATTGCGATAAACAGTCTATCTTACAGAGTTCGCTGCTGGAGTTTTTGAGAGCAGTTTGGCATTTGACACCATGTGAACGCTGCCTGAGAAACTCCTTGACTGACTAATTTAGTTCCTGCCTACCATGTTCATGCCTGATGATATTCTGGACTATTTTTGAGTCATATTTAGGACCAGTGCGGAAAAATAAAGGGGAAATATTAACAGGTATTGGGTTACTAAAGCATATTTGTTGATTCACTGGAAAAAAATCTAAATCTTACCAAGTGTATTTTTCTCCTTTCCAGGCAAAATATCTCATCACACTTAAAATAAGACATAATCGCCTAAAGAGTAACTTTTCAGTGAGATATAACAAGTTATTTTTACTTACTTTACTTGCTCCATTAGCAGATTTTTTTTTTCTTGCTTGAATTCAACAAAAAATAAAATCTTGAATTAAGCAAAACAAAAAATCTGCCAAGTGAAAATTATCTTGATTTCTTAAAATAAGATTTTCAAGCTCTATTGTCTAAAAGTAAGTTCTTATATCTCACTGAAAAGTTATTCTTTAGGTGATTATGTCTTATTTTAAGTGTGATGAGATATTTAGACCGGAAATGAGAAAAATACACTTGGTAAGATTTAGATTTTTGCAGTGTTTAAGATGAAGATCCATGATTTTGGTGATTCCCAACTCCAATTATGAACTATAAGAATGTTTTGACCAGTCTTGGATGGATAGTAGTGATGGGCATTTTACTTACGCTCTGAAATTGAATAACCATTTCAATTTTAGTTTGATTATTCAAGATGTCACTGACAACACATGCTCTCCAACTAAAACAAAATAATACTACTACTACTACAACAATAATAATAATAATAATAATGATGACCAACCAAGAAATGGATGAATCACAAGTATAATATTTAATTTTTTAAAACACTTCAGGCACTTTTCAGACATGTGCAGGATCCAGGCAGAAAACGAACCATAAACATTAGTTCCACACCCTAACCCTAACCTTAACCCTAGCCCCTCCATATATTTCTGAGCTTTTATCTCCCTCCGAGCCAGGACTTAATGTGAGATTCTGTGGTAGAGCGCTGCTGGCTGTTCAAGGGTCTAGACTGAAAAGCGGACTGGACAGGACCTGTGCTGTAAGGGCCCCTAAACTTTGGAAAAGCCTGCTGGAGGACATGAAACTTTCTGAATTTATCTGCTTAAAATGTTTTTTCAATGAAGCTTTTTTTTTTTTATGTGATGATTAACTGTTTGATGTTAGTTTTTGCTGCATACGATCTAGCTTGTATTTGTCATGCTATTGTATTATAACAGTATAATATTGCATATTGACTGTTATTACGCACTTGCCTGAGGCCTCCTCACGGTCTAATTTTAAAACCCACCTCTTCTCTTTGGCTTTTTCCCACCACATAGGATGTTGATTTTATGTGCATGGACATTTTATCTAGAGTGGACAGTCTATTTATTTATTTATTATGTTTCGTTGTGTTTGTATCTTAGTATTTTATCTTTTTATTATGTTTTATTGCATTTATTTTACTGTACAGCACTTTGCAAACCTTTGTGTTTGTTCGAATTTGTGCTTTATAAATAAAAATGAATTGGAACGGATTGGACTTGTTGTTTGTATTGGAAAGTGTTAGAAATAAAGTTATCGTGATCATTCCTGATGGATATTTTTCAGAAAATATTTATGAGCCCTTTGACGCATGAATTATGAGAACCTTAATCAAGAGTTTTTTTTTCCCCTTAAGTGTTTTTATGCCTCTTTAGACATGAAAAAAAAAAAAACCCAATGTGATTAAAACACTTTTATTAACCTATTTTACATGGAGTCACAAACATATCCACTCAGCTGGACAACATTTCATGAATTTAATTTTTGAAGCAAAGAAACATGTATTTACTGATAAACTCTGTGAAAACTATGAAATAAAAACATTTTTAATGCTGCTAATCTGATGTTTTCTCACATTTTAACATACTATAACACTAGTTATTACTCATTCAGATAATATGAAAAAAAAAAGCTTTTTGTAAAAAAAAACCAAAACTATTAATTACAGTTTAATAACAATTAGCGATTGATTTACACACAAATATGTTAGTGCAGATCAGGTTTATCAAGAACAGGAACGTTACAGTGATGGTCTGAATGTGAGTGTATGGGATGGTGCATAAGTGTCCACTGTGTCGGCTGATACGGAACTAAAACAACAAAACCCATGGATATACACGAGAACAGCTGTAGAATAGTAATGTCCACTGTGGTGACCAGTATGCACGAAAGGGTTAAATATGCACTGTTGCCCATACAGTTGGAATAATTTTGTTTTAAGACACATTATTTTCTTTATTCCTATCAGTCATCACCTTTGACCAGATACAATGATCACATACTGAGTCCCAGTTACACTTTATGGATCAAAAATAAACCACAAACTCAGAATTAATTCACAAAAAGAGGCAAAAAAATATACATATATTCCAAATTCATGAGTAACAGTCTATGTATTTTTGGTCATATAGGCTATAGTTGCATGTTTTTATGTATTTTTCTACGGAGATATTTCATTTCTTTGGTGTACCGCTTTTTTTCCCCTTCTACTAATTATTTTCTTATTTTGCTTCAAGGTGATGATTACCTGCCGTGAACTGCTGCAGCTTATTCAAATGTCAGGACCATCCAAAAACAGAGTTCCAGAAACAAACCAAACCAGTTTGATATGGATTAAAGCCGTCTACCTTCACTGGATCAGTGTTCGGCCGTTGGGTCTGAGCCACGGTCTGATGGAGGTGTCACACCTGCAGTTTGGGTTTGGATGTGAAAAGCCCAGACTAAACAAATCAGTGTCTCTTGTTAACTGATGTCTAAAGATTACAGAGCTGAAATGTTCGAATTAAAAACAGAGAAAACTGGGTAAAATTGTATTGAACGTAAACGAGAATGGTAACAATCTGTTTCGCTTCAACTGATCAACACGACGCGAGTACATGCAAGTTATACTGAACTGGGTATTGTTTTTCTATTAATACTAAACATTCTATAGGAAATTCTACCTCCTACACCTACTTCCTACTCAACATCTGCGTATCCATCTACTGTGAGTGTGTAATTTCACAGAGGGATTTGAGAGAGAGAGAGGGATCGAGGGAGGGGTTCTTGCCAGTCTTCAAAGAAAAGCTTGTGCTTCAGCCTGAACAATAAACTGAGCAATACTGTTGTCACTTTGACATAGATCTGAGAAGAAAGCCATATTTAAAAGAAGCCCTTGAGGTGAGACAACCCAAAATAGATGGTGAAGAAACTATCCATTGTCAACATAACCACAAAAAAAGGGCTTGGTACGTCTCAAAAACTTAGCTTTGGGGAATACAATACTCTAATCTGAATACTATTCTATACAAACGTACCTTTCATATTGCCTGTAGCCATACAACCATGCAAGCATTTAGGGCTTTTAGCGTATAGATAAAAAACACACGGCACCATGGGAGTCTGAGCAAAATACTCATCTGGGAAAATCTTGTTCCTCGACTTTAATTGCGAGGAATTAATTGGTGGAAACTTTTGTCCCTGACAAAAGCGGCCCCTGTTTCATTAAAGGCATCATTAATAAAAGATGACGTTTCTTGTCTTTAATTAGAATTAGCGAAGGGGGAATTGAGTGAAAGCGAGCGCGAGGATCGGAGAGACAAAGAGGGGTAAAACGAGGGCAGAGAAGGGATGGCTGGCAAAAATTTGGTAAATAAATAGTAGAGAAATGTAACCGAGAGGGGCAGTGAGAGACAATGAAAATCAAACGCCCCGAGGGGAGGGAAAGGCAGGCGTCAATTACGAGAGAAGCAATGAGCGTCTGTCATCTGGTTGGGCCTTTCACTATAAGAAAATATTGAGTGTCTTTCCAGCATCACGAGCCTTAGATAAAAAAAAAAAAAAAAAAAAAAAGTGGTTGCAATTTGTTCACTGTGAGGTGTAGCGTAACTGTGGTTGACTGGCTTTGACACTGAGAGGAGATGAGACTTCAACCAGTTCCCTTGCTGCTAACACTCTGAGCAATAAAGTCACATCTCATCTTGTACTGCAACAGGCTCAGACACACAGTCAGTCTGCCGCCTGGATAAGTGAAGATAAGTGACAACATCATATAGAACCTCAAGTGGAGAGATACCAATAATCAGTTTAACAACTAAAACTCATCGGACCACTACAAGGTACACAAAACCTATCCATTAAGGCAGTCAGAAAAAGCAATAAGCTGTATAATAGAGCACTGAACGGACACCGACATTCTCTGGAACACTGGAACGCGGCCTGAGCGTCTCCATCCACAGATTGATTTGTTCTCCTCTGCATCACAGTCGATTACGGGAGGTGGAAGGTTGTTACTCGTTCCTCATGATCCCAGACAGAATTGTAATATTACTACGAATCCCGCATTAGTCAGCGCCATTAGCCGTGTTTCCGCGTAACTGATGAGCCATCTTTGCAGCGAATTCTTGAAATGTCACAAAAAAGGAAAAACTGAAAAATAACCGGCAGCCGGTTCTGAGCGAATAAGCTAGCATCGTCTGAAGGCAGTAGTGGAAGGCATACAGAATAGCTGTAATAAACAGAGACGCAGTGCGTTCAGCTGCTGTTTTCCATCTAAAATGTTTGTGGAAAGCCTCAAAAAAAAAAAAAAAAAGACTCGTCTCCTCAAAAGTTCAAACTCGACTGTAAACTGCTACGACAGGCACTGTAATGACATGTTTGAGATGACAAATGATCAGCTGAAATGTTCATTACAACAGAATTTATTTGGAAAAGTCCTTTCCATCTCCCTCTAAGTCTTCTCCAAAAAAAAAAAAACAAACAACACCGTGGTGCCAAAACTTAAATCAGTTTTTCACAATTTTCTACTTCTATCAAACTTTTCTTGGGCAATATTTCAAACTGTGCCTTTAGGAAAAAAAAGCTAGTGTTTTCGGAGAATTTTGTCACATCTTCTGCTGTGCTCTCTCCTCTTTCCTAATGCTTCTATTGTTTTCCTCCTCCTTGTCCTTCTTGCGTCTCCCTTCTGTCTGCCCGACGTTCCCTGCTACAGTATTTCCATTTTATTTGGATCGTTACCTACTCTTTGCAAGTTTGTTGTCTCAGCCTGTGCAGTAAACACACATAAGCCAACTCTAAATTATGCAGTCACAGACTCTACCATTTTATGCTTACCTTAAGTGGTGCTGCACGCATTACCATGATTTTAGGCTGTAAACTAAACTCTACAACTCCCTTGTGCTGACATTTTATTATTTTAGAGAAAATGGCCAAAACACACCATTTTCTGTTTTAAATCATCTTGAAACATGCAGGGCTGATGTTGACTTTAAGTAAAGCATTCGGGGCTACCCTATGACATGAAATTTTGATTAAATATTGATGTCAACACCCTCGAATCAGAAGTGTGCAGCCATGTAGCCTTAACTGTGAGGCTGTAAACCCCTGCTCATGTTCCCACAGAAAACTGAAGCTGTTAGAATGCACTCTTCAAAGCCACCAGAATCCATTGCCAAAAACAGTAACTTTGCCTCCCAGAAACACTGCTTCGATTGGTTTGTTTCATAGGTTGGCTCTGAACTAACACATTAAAACCCCAAGTAAATACGGCTAAGTGGCCAAAATATTTTTTTTTTTTTTTGCCCATATGTTACCTGTATCCAATCTGTTAACCCTATAACGCCACATCTGATACATGAGTTTTAAAGCATTCTACATGATCAGTGTGAAAAACCTGATGTATACATATAGATATATGCAATACATAGATAATCCACCAGGGGGGAGGAATTTGTTCACCAGAGGCCTTTCCAGTGACACTCATTAATGAGGAAGGAGGCACAACTTTGCCAAGCGTGAAAAGGAATTATCAGTGTTAGACATGTTTGTGTTATATTGTTTTTGTTTGTTCAAAAATAATAATATTTGAGCATTGAGACCCGATGTATCAAATATGATACACAACTGAAACTCATGCATGGAAATATTTTTTTTTTTTTTAAATTGGCTGTTCAATAGGACCAATAAAGGCTCCAGTTTCAAAGAACTGGAATTTTCTGTCAATGATTTAATGGTTCAGGCTTTACAGGGTTAAAGACAGTTTGAACAACACAAATCCGACCCAGGCCACTTTCATATGTGGTCCCGAATCCGATACACATCCAATATTTTGCAATGCGAATTCAGTCTGAATGGCCAGGTCGCATTTATCCGATCTTCACTTAATTGAAATGCGACAAACGTCACAATTCTGCATCCCCGGAGTGTTACTTCCTTGTGTGGTCCTTGTATTACGTCAGGACCTCTTTTGCGAATGCGGGTCACTTGAGGGTCGCATTCAGTTCACACTCAAAACTGACATAAGTCGTATTTAATGTGTAATATGAACGAGCGCACAAAAAAAATCGGATTTCACCCAAAAAATCTGAATTGTGCATCAAGACCTGCTGTGTGAACGTGGTCTAAGTTATTGAAGCAGTGACTATGCAAGCTGTTTTTGTCAAAGAAGTCGTCGGGCAAGTGACTATTTTTGGTCATTTCCACATGCGTTACAAGACAGCGACAGCAACAGTTAAAGTGAGCCAACGATCTCAGGTCCAACGTGGTCTCCGGGGTCTGTAAGGTCCACCTCTGCATGAACAGTGAGTGGACCTGCTTTATTCGGTACCATGAAGTAATGGTACTAACGTAAGGAATGATGTTCAAAGGGATCATGTGGATGTGGACAGGGGTCTGGATCAGCACGCATGTTGTTGGAATGTTCTAAAAGTGATGTTCTAATGTTGTAAAATACACGTTCCATTCACCTTACATGTGTTTTTCTTATAATTTTTTTATATATATTTCTTGGATTTTTTTTTTCCCACTAATGGGCAAAGAATCAAATATGGTAACTTCATTGACCTTGATTTTCTACATAATTTATTTCTATGTATTTCTATGAGTGCCCTATAAAGGGTTATGGTAAAACTATGAAAATACTCTGAATATTGCATATGTTAAAAAATGTTTAAAGTTTGTTTTGGGTTTTTTTTTTGACTTTTCAAAATCATACATTAGTCAGACCAGGGGTAAAGTTTAGCTTTAACCTTTGTGTCACACTCTTTCTCCTCGTGTCCAGGATCTTCACTGCTGCCTGCCAGCCGACACACTCTTATCATTCTGATCAACTCATCAGTTTCCTGCTCACGGGTTTCTCCTCCAGTCTGCCCTGCTCTCCGACCATCCACCCCGTCCACCTCCCCCTTCCAGCCCCTCACTCTCAGCTCGACAGACCTCGTTGGCTCCCTCGTCATTCCACCAATGCCCCACTGGTCCGAACCTGTATCATATCCAATTATTGAAACAGTAAAACTATCCTGAGATGTGGATGAAAGCAGAGGAAAATAAAAACGCACACAAATGAATGTTCAATGTGAAAGATTTGAGATTCTTATGTTTACCCCTGATTTTTTTATTATTATTATCTTTTTTTTTTTAATCATGAGAACTGCTCCTGGGTCAAATTTACCTCCAAATATTTTTTTTTTATTGTTTTTGCAATTGCAGCAAAATTTCAGATTTTTGATAAATACAAATAAGATAAATCCAGGTTATACACATATACACATATATAACATTTATGCCTTGAACAGCCACAGGGTCAAATTTACCCATATGGCCTGTATGCCTTCTTCAAAGTTTTATTCAATGCAACAGCATTTTTTTTGTATGTGTGATTTGTCAAGTGATTTATGACAAGAGCGAGAGATTTATGAACCAAACAAATATGCAGATATTTTAGACTGATTTGTACTGACATCTATGTCAAGTAATTTGTGTTCCTAGAGATACTTTAATTAAAAAGCCAGGAAACAAAAACACAATGAATATTAAACAAATTAATGTTATGATTTGAGGTTTTCCTTTGTGAAGACAATGACAAGACATTTTTGTGGAGTAGAAATATCGCACGGGTAAACTGGACCTGTTTAGCCATTTTAGGTTCGAGCGACGGCCGGTGTTGCGTGCAGTTTGTTAGCTTAGAGGTGGAACGAAAACCTGCAAAAACACACGGTGATGTTGCAAAAAGTCAGAGGTCTTGAAACTACAATGTTAGTAGCTCTGAAACAAATCCAAAATCCATGAAACAAACCACCATGATTTATACCAAGTATAGCATTATTATAATCATGCAGTATTGGTTTGGCTCATGCATAGCAAACAAGGCAGGAGGGTGTATAAATATTTTATTGGTTACCTTGTTACTCGGGTCAGAGCGCATCCCTGGTAAATGCCTGCTTTGTAGTGATGAATTTATGTCCTCTTTGTTTTGTGTGGAAAAACTGCTTAAGATGTGAATGTACCCCTGATTACATGAGTACAAAATGTGTATTTGTGTCTTTGTGCGCATGCAGTTGTGTCGTCTGTGTGTTCTGCCTGCTCCACTGGCTTTGTTCAGCCTCAGTCCTCTCTATGTTGAGTCTATCAGGAAGGGAACTTGTTGACCTTGCAACTCCCGCAGAACAATGAGTGAATGCCGGTTGTATGCTAAACAATCTGGAGGCATATGCCTGCTTGTGTGTGTCCGTGTGTGTGTGTGTGTGTGTGTGTGCATATCAGGATGCATGTGTGCACAATACGAACCTGGCTGTGCATAATGAGCAAAGGCGGCAAGAGCTGGACAACAAGAGGGAGAGATGGAACAAAGTGTGCGAGTTGACAACATATGGCAACGTAGCTTTTCTTTTCTTTCTGTTTCCTTTACACTTCCTTACATTGACTTCTTTTGAATAGGTGTACAGTTGTGGAAAAAATTATTAGACCACCCTTGTTTTCTTCAATTTCTTGTTCATTTTAATGCCTGGTCCGACTAAAGGTACATTTGTTCGGACAAATACAATGATAACGACAAAAATAGCTCATAAGAGTTTAATTTAAGAGCTGATATTTAACCATTTCCCATGTTTGCTTTTTTTTTTAATCACTTCAGTTCTTACGTCAATAGCTATGGCATTGTACTGACAAAAACAGCGCTTTTAGGCATTCCACGTTTTCTTTTCTGTCCGTTTTAGTCACGTGATACACACAGGAGTTAGCGCTCGCTTGCATAACTGTTGTTTCTGATGACTTTTGATGGTCTGATCATTTTTTCCCGCGACCATATATGGCTCATGTTCTATTAAAGCTACAGATCCTGTTTTTCTCATCCTGGTTTTCGTGAGTCTCTGACCATATGACTGTCTGTCTGCCATTCTATACTAGTCTGTCTGATTACATACAGCAATAGCAGCAGGTGTCTTGGCTGGGATTCTTCAGTACTTCTCTTTTCCCTAATGCTTTGCTCTATATTTATGAAGGCTCTAAATACGCCAATAAAAAGCATATAGGCTAGAAAACGGTTATGGATCCCCAGTGGTAAGATTTCAATGTTTTTATATAGCAAAAACATAAATGATGTGTGAGGTTGGAGGCAATTAGAGAGGAATGGACCACTGTACATGTCTGCTAGAAAGATAAGGAGAAAAGCAGAGGTTTCACTGAACACATACACACCATTGGTAGCACATACAAATGCAGGCGTACAACCAGCAGACAGTGACACGTCTGCTGTTAAGGCTATTACAATGATTCAGACGTGCCCGTGGGAAGCAGCATGAGTCACCTACATGTAGGGCTTCTGTTCATTGAGTCAACACTCCTGTAGCTTCTAAGAAATTCACCAACACAGCAAATATTTCCTGCTTAAAATAAAAGAATGGCGGTATGTTTCACCCATAAAGACTCAAACAACCACTGGCAACCAAAACTATCTACTGATTAATCCTATCAATACATGTAAATAAATGGTGTAAAATGCAGTTTATCTTTTCATGGTCATCAGATATGACCCATTTGGACGTTTCGACGAACGGCGTAATCTTCTACAGCACTGATTTGCCCGTAAAACCCACGGAGTTTGATAAATGACAGTGGATGGACACGCTTGTCTTATGATATCTTTGCCGAAAAAGTCGCTATTTCTTGAGTTTTCTCTTTATCTGATGCAATAACCCTCAACTTAATCTGAGCTTTTATAAACATCTACATGATCAGTGAATTAAATATAGGAAAATACCAGATTTTCAAAAAAAAATAAAAAATGCAGAGGATAATATTACAATAAATGATGATAAATCATTTAAGAAATTATTTTGGAACTGCCACATAAGTAGCACTGGGTCTTTATGGGTTAATGAGCAACAATAAAGCCCCCTTCTATTAGAACATCTCTGCTGTTTTGTAGACTACCGAGTCAATTTTAGCATTTCAGCCCTCACCATCTTGGTTTTTCTTGGACCCATAAAGTTCAGGTTAACCAACAGACTCAGCACTTAACATTGGTTACTGAACCCAGAACTTTCTAGCTGTGTGGCTCAAGTGCTAACCACTACACCACTGTGCCGCCCAATAACTAGACTTTAGGTGACCATATTTGGGCAAGAGGTGAACGGGGAAGCTCCAAAACTCTGACTTAGCTAGCCATCTACAATGTCTGACTCACTGACCTGTCACTTGAAGCAGCCACACAGCTGCCATGAACACTGAAGTAAGCTTTAGAGACCAAAACCATGTTAAGGCAATAATGGAAATGTTTATTTCTGCAGTAAAGTTGGGAGAGTTCATCATGTGGACTGGCCTCATGTGGCCAACTTGAGGCTGCATGTTTGGCATCAGTTTCCATCCCTAACTTTCTTGTGTAATAATTTCTTAATAATATTTGTACTTAGGTGTATTGCACGAAAGGTGATCCATCAGTACCTCCATTTCATCAGGGACAATAGAAGAAGATAGAGGTTTCCTGGGGCATCATTAGTGTCACAAATACAAAACCAATATAAAGACACCCACATAAGTTGAATTAATCTCTCACACACACACCATGCTGTCAGGCGCAATAATACAAGTCTAATATATCATAATTAGGTTCAGCAGGTTAAACAATCAACTCATGAAACAAGGGAACCAATGAGATCCAGCGTTCCACAAAGCACAGTTCCCTCCACTAGACAAGGTGGTCAAAGGCCTCATTTAGTAAATGAGATGGCAGCCTCAACTATTGTCATCTCTCTCTCTCTTTCTGTCTTCCCAATTCCCCTCCAGCACAAGCGTTAAGTAATTACATGCAAAGACTTTCTTCTCTTGGTAATGTGACATGGCTTTTGCAGCTCTGAGCAAACTTGCCACTGCTGAAACGAAGATAACTCTAAAGACGGGAAGTGCAAACAAAAAGGGGAAGTCCAGATTAATTGTGGAAGCAGATAAGGCTATTTCTCTATGTACTGTAGATTGGAAGCAAAGAGTGCGCCTGCAATGAAGATGTCTCCGTTGACACGAGCATTGTCCCAATTATTGTTTTAAATTGTGAATTAGAGAGTTAGATTGAGCGTTCAGTGGAATTAGAAAAGGCTGCATGCTAGGGACGGATGAATTCACACAATGCTCTGCAAGAAAGCTACAATAGCAAGCGATAAGCACGTATGCAAATCAACAAGCCATGAATATCAATCAATACCTGCACACAATAACCTCAACACAGTCCATAAAGTTTCAGATGAGTTCCCAGAGAAACCACCTTTACTCAAGGACATCGAAGGAATACTTGGGTTAGTAGCGCTTCCAGGACTGGATTGTATTAGTGGTGACTTTGGATGAATGGGATATGTGTAGACCAAAAAAAAAAAAAAAAACAGCAAAAACAAATTCAATTATTCTCATGGACAGCTTATTCCAAGGGCCTTGTGTTCTAAGAGATCTGTTTGACTCCCTCGTGAAGGCTTGATACTGAATCACTGCAGGATTTCATGGTGTGTTGAGGAGGTTTAATATGATGATTCAATGATAAAAAAAAAAAAAACATTTTCACTGTTAAAAAAAGAGAATGTCTTGGAGTTTTCTTTGATTTTTCAATTTCTATTTATTTATTTGAATGGGAGTGTGAGCATTAATGAACATACAGTTGTGCTCATAAGTTTACATACCCTGACTGAATGCGCATGGGATGGTCTTGAATGTTTCAACATGACAATGACCCAAAACATAAGGCCAAGTCAACCTATCACTGGAACAGCAGAAAAAAAAAGTGAAGGTGAAGGAGTGTCCATGTGAGTCTGCTGACCTCAGTATCATTGAGCCACTT
>JAPQRP010000013.1:20564424-20578119 GCA_037367295.1 Apogon hyalosoma
CACATGATCCACACAGGAGTTAGTACTTGATTGCATAACCATTGTTTGTGATGACTTTTGATGGTCTAATAATTTTTCCCCCGACTGTATATGCTTGAATTTTCTTTTTCTTTTTTTGTTTTTTTTTAGTTCATTAGAAATAAATGTGACAATATGGGCGATCTTACACTTTTAGATTGGGATCAGTCTTAATTTGACATGACCTATTTTTCAGAGATTATACAAAATGTGTCACTGGGGAAAAAAAAAAAAAAAAAGTCAAAACATTTAGTCTAAAATGGCCTGTTTATCATTGTAATCACGGTATTTTACCAACAGTGTAATGTCAGCAGGACCAGTGAGCCTATTTCAGTCCGTTTATAGTGATAATTTAACATCTGGCTTCACTACATTGTTGGACTTCAGTTTGCGGAAACTTGCAGATTTTGTGTACTTTGTAGTTTTGCTCCTGCTGAAAAAATAATGACAAAGAATTATTACGAGTCCGTGAGCTTCTGAACTCTCATTCAGTGAGCCTGATTTACACAAATACTTCAAAGTGATGTTAGCATTTGATTCATTACAGAACTCTGGCAGGACAAAACAGGCCACCACAATTAAGAGTTTCTAGTCAGACAACAACGCAGCCAAAGAAAACTAGAGGGAAAAGTTGCAGTTTGGTTGTAACTCGCCGAGATTTTATGAGGTGAGAAAACTGTGATTCAGATGATGGATGGATATTCTACCTGAAAAGAGGGTCATATGATCTTTTGAGCAGATCTCCCAACCCTAGTGTCTGAACATTTTGACATATTCTACTGAAAGTGGCCCGAGAAGTAAAAAAAACTTAACACTCTATCGCACTTCATCTTCCACTTCCTTGAGAAAAGAGTAGGTAGTCATGACATTCCTCTCCGAATCTACAAACGGAGTGGGAGGCAAAATCCAGACAGGGCGGATCACCTCAGCTTAGCTTAGCTACGACCACAGGACTATAGGGAGATGAGATCATGACGGGGCCACACAGGGGACCCCAGGGTGAAAACAGGTGCAACATCCGAGGACAGAGGACAGCTGAACGAGTGGAACTAATGAAGAATGCATTGGCGGTGGAAGGGTGGAGGGGGGGCGGGGGGTGATGGAGTCTAAGAAGAAAGCAAGAAAGAAGAGTAAGAGAATGGAAGGACGGCGGAGTTTCTTTAGAAGTTAAAAAGGTGTTCTGGTGTATTTTTATGCGCAAGGAGAGATAAGTGGTGATGTATGCATGTTATGTAAGTTGAATGTCGTGGCTATTCTGCTTCAATATAAGAGACAAAAGAGCAGAACTACTGCACAAGAGCACAGGGAGAAAAAGGCGATCATTAGTTGAATGCCAGGCCCTGGCTAATGAAGGCTGAACTGGAGCACCGGGGAGCTGAGTTAGCTTTTACTGAACATTTCTAGGAGCAGAGGCCGTCGCGTTCCTACAGACTGCTATTCTGGTCTGATTGGAGTGGTCTGAAGCACAGTGCTCATTGTTCAGATGTTGGGAGGTGGAGGCGGCGGAGGAGGAGAAAGACCTCAAAGGAAGAGAAGCTTGTGCCACAGGGGATCAGGTTGCAAGGTTGAGGGTCACCCTATCTGGCCTCTTTCAGGGGCTGCATTCCTCAGGCCGGGCTAATTTAAAGCACATCTGTTGCTCTTGTTCTCACCACACAGCCTTTGGCACTTCTTTACAGTTTCCTCAAACACCCTTTACTCCCGTCTTGTCCCGCCCTAAGAATCGTGGCAGCCATGTTTTTCTTTGAAGGTGTTCTTTGCACATTCATCGCCCATCTCTTCCTTCTTGCTATCTTTTTCCATATGACCTCTATGTTCTCTTAGCGCTTACTGTCTTAACCCTTTAACAACTGCAATCTCTCCGGCGCTGCATTTTGCACTTTACAGCATTCAAATTACTGTAACTCCTGAACCGTTCATGCAATCCACGAAATTCAAACGGCGTCGGAAAGCTGAGATCCTGAGCTTCCCGACACTGTCAAGTCTCTTCTAATTTTCGGCGATGTTCTCAACTTGAAATAACTTTTCTTTACTGGATGTTTTCATTGGACTTCACTCAAAGAACCAGTCAATCAATAGTCCTTTTGCTTTTTATTGAAGTAGCAGGTGGATTTTACATCTTTCGTATTGGTGCCTTTAGGTGAAAAACCTCGAAGGAAAATAAAAAATATACAAAGGTCAAAAAAAAAAAAAAAAGTAAAAAAAAAAAAACAGTCAAACAAATTAAGCATTTCTTTAAACAGCACTTGACCTTTTACAAAAGTTCTATTTTTAAAAGGTGTATAACAATTTATAGCAGCAATGCAGGACTCTATTACACGTAGAAAGGAACTTCCACACTGGCTAAAAAACGCCTGGAAGTAACAAAAAATATGAAGCCATAATATGGATCCTGAATGTTTAAGACCAAAAAGCATGTTTGAGCAGATGTAAAAAGTTTCCTTATGGACATATATAGTTGTTTTTAATCATAAATATGCTAAAAACAGCAAGTCTGTTTTTTTTCTTTTTTACTAAAATACACCGTTTTACGCATTTATTATTTATAATAATGATAATCAATGGCCAGATATTGAAAGTTAAGTTCTTCCTGGAAAAAAGGTGCAAAAGCAATGGCAAAAAAAAGATATTTTCTGGCACTTTTATTGCGAAAAAAACACGAAGACCCCTAGGCAGCCTGTTATAATGGCAATCACAAAGCACTATCTTCTGTTTTATCATGGTTCATCTCTCTGTTTGCTTGTTCAAACATACATGGAACACTAACAGCCAGTTCAGCATTAAATCTCCTGGGCAAATTCAGAAAATAATCCTATTGATTCTGTCCCACTGCCTCATACAGCCGTCGTCGGACCAGACTTCCCTTATACAACTCTCCTATCATGTACGAAAAGCAACGCTGACCAAAACAGTAACAGCTAGAATACCTGGGGAGATTATTAGGCCTTGGCACAGAGGTCTGCATCCTATTGAAGGTTTTCTTGTTCTTTTTCTTGTGTCTGGTCTTTGATGTCTTGCCAAGCAGACTGACCAAGGATGCCAAAAAAACATATCCCCTGGATTGATTCAGACATCATGTTCAGTGATCCTGGTGTTCTCGTCCATAACAACATGTAATAATGACCAGAAACAGGGCACAAGCAGAGCTGTTTCTTCTTTTCTTGGCATAATCAACCCTAAGAAGACTCCAATGTCCCAATTTGTAAAGATCCTCCATCTCGCTGCTGGCGATAGCACTACACCGTATTTATCACGCTGGAATATTCACTGAGCCGATGCCTTGCAAAGAAGTAAGAGGAAACATCAATATTTACAGAATTACATTCATACATCCTAATTTAATAACTGCTGTAATGTCATATTCGCCACTTCAAACTTGACTTTCTCGGTTACTTTGACAACTCCATGAGCAAAGGTATATTTTCTACTGTCGTTGTCTATTGTCTGTTTCATGTGCAGGATATAAATGAATTCTGTACGGTAGAAAACTTTGCAATACGGTAAGTTTGTGGCATTTAGACAAACGCGATGTTTGACAGAATCACTGCTAACAATAACACAAGCAAAGGAAAACGCCCTCGTTTTCCAAACCAGAAGAGAAAGACGCAGGTTTGGGTCAAATATCAGCCTGGTTCAAGTGATTATTTGTAGACGAGAAAATAAAAGGTTATCCTTGTTCAAACATGGAAGTGTCAACTCTAGCACTGCACTGGATATGCTGAACAGAAGAGAGTTATTCATTTTAAATAGCTCCATTTAATTTAATGCACACTTCCTTTTTATTTTTGTCTTGTACTCACATTGAAGAGTTTAGTCTTTAAAAAAAAAAAAACTAGACATGGTGGATATAAAACCCTCACAATTTGCCACCAGAGAGTAGAGTGAAAGTTCCAACCCTTAGTTAATGTGTAAAGGTGTAATTTAGATTAAATATATTAAATACATTCATTTCTGTACTTTTTTCTGTATTAAACCAAGTCTTTTTTTTTTTTTTTTTTTAATCAAGTGCTATTAGTGCCAAAAAAAAAAAAAAAGAGGCAAATTTCAGAGAGAGTCTTCATTGGAACATTATAACACTGATAGTAATCTGTGTAGAAAGGCTGATATGAAACTGAATTTTGGTACAGAAATACCGATATCATGTGTCTGCAGTTTGCAAAAATGCCAACACTCTGATTGATTTTGGTGAATGGCCTTGTACTTTCCTCTTTCCCTCTTATTCTAATAATAAGACTCCCTATACACTACGCACTAAAAAGTTGCACAATACTGCCAAGACTACTCTTCCCATTAAATATTATTGATGATATAAAGTACTATATATCTCCAGTGACTGATCCAGTAAGTTTATTACTTGAATAAAGCAGTTATTAAATAGTTGGTGGATGAGTCTTTAAAAAAAAACACTAAAAAAAAAAGAAAAATAGTAGCCTATGTAGCAGCAGGGGGTAGGTCATGTGTAATTACTCAGTGACAACGCAAACTCTGTAGGACTCCAAGATTGGGGTTAAAGAGTGAGACTGTTCGCCAGGGTTCAGCTGGTAATTGATTGGGTTGAGGCCAGAGCGGCAACATTTCTATCCACTCAGACAGCGCTCAAGCACTGAGAGACAGACAGAAACTGCTTGGAGTTGACCACGTGAAACATATGGACGTTGAGATAGGGGTGGGCGATATGGGCAAAAAAATATATATCTTGATTTTTTTTTTTTTTTAATTTCCCGATAATGTGACAATACCCTTTAAAATGTGAATTTATTTCCTTTTCTTTTACAAAAAAGGCTGTAACACTCGACTTGCTTACCAGGACACCTATAGATAAACGCAGAACAGCTCGTTTGTTTTTAAAGTGCTTCATACATCTGCAAAACATGCGGGGGGGGCAGTTATATACGTGGGCCATAACTAAGGTAACTAACGGCGGGGTGAAGGAAAAGTGAAACCTAACATGCTTTCAACGTCCGACTCCCGGCTTCTGTTCCTCTATTAAACAGCGGATCTCACACGAAATTTTCACAACTTCTCACCTGTATCCACTGGACCCCCTCCACATGAATGTGTCACATTTACCCCCCCCCCCTTACAGTGCCCCAGCTAGCATATAACTTTATATTGACCGACATCAGTCTTGTCCAACCGAATCATTTCCAGGCTAGTGATACGGACCCATGAGACCATCTGCTGACTCCTGTGTATTTCCTCCATGTGAGACGATGTTGTGTTTTGGTGCCGCCGAGTCACCACGAGACTGAATCCTGTCCGCTGATTGGCACGCTTTCGGCCAATGAGGACTTTCATGCCCCTCTCCTTTACTGTCTATGCACCGTCCGTTTGTTTTCTTTTTGAGAACATATGAATACTCGATAATGTAAAATTGCACATCGTCAAATCAACATATTCTTTATTACTGTTGGCGATATATATCGTCCACCTCTAGTGGGAAATATGGCAAAAATATCATATCAGGGTTTGTTTTTTTTTTTTTAAATAAAATCACGATCTCGATTTTATCCCGATTCTTTACATGGATCTTTGAGACTACTTTGCATATCTTTTGCCAAGTAAAAAGTCACGGCTTTTGTTACCTCTTTGCACCATTTGCAACTCTTCTCATAAAGAGTGCCTTTACTAAATGATTGCATTACAGTTGTTTGCTTTTATTTAACACTACCTGTTGCCTCTGGCTGTGGTGTGGCCGGTCTTCTTGCAGTTTGCCATCTGACGCGCGAACCGTGTCTGTGCAAATTTAGCAAATTACTGTTGTTTGCGCTTTGTCGTTTGGTGGAAAAGCCGAACCAATTCCAAACAATGGAAGTGGAGTTCTGTTTTAGGAAGCAACTCATCCGTTTCGTATGTGAACAGACAGTATCTGTATCAGTATCTGTGCGTGAACATATAACTACATCCAGAGACACTGAATACTCTGTGGCTCTGACTACGTCATATTATAGACAATTCCACGATCTCTCTGCTTCATTGGATTGTCGATACATTCTGATCCTTCACGATCTAATATCGTCACATCGCACACCCCTACATTGAGTATATATTGGGTTTCATAAAAAGCCGAGCACTGAAGTCCACACTCAAGACAATCGACTAATACTACACAGACTAACGTCGGTGCAATTTCTCCTTAACAATTTGTCGGCCAAGTGACTGTTTTTGGTAATTTCCACATACATTACAAGACAGTGACAGCAACAGTTAGTGAGGACAGTGAGTCAACCATCTCAGGTCCAATGTGGTCTCCAGGGTCTGTAAGGTCCACCTCTGCATGAGCAGTGAGTGGACCTGCTTTGTTCGGTACCATGAAGTAATGGTACTAATGTAAGGAATGATGTTCAAAGGGATCATGTGGATGTGGACAGGGGTCTGGATCAGCATTTATGTTAAAGTTCCTTTCACCTTACGTGTGGTTTTTCTTTGTCAGGTTTTTTTTTTTGCTTGTTTGGTTTGTTTTGGGTTTTTTTTTGCCACTTAAGGGCAAGGTACCAAATATGGTAACTTCATTGACCTTGATATACTACATGGCAATAAAAAAAAAATTTTTTTTAATTCACAAAAGCAATAAAGTCTTGTTATGTCCTCCAATAACACACTATGGTTGAGTTTTCTGAATTTCAGAGTATTTCTATGAGTGCCCTATAAAGGGTTAACAGCCAAACTAATGAAACTCCTTGTTATGACCCATCAATTCCAAACACCTGCTTGTACAAAGTGCTGCAGTTCCAGCAATTTGTTAGCACTTGTTTGTAATTTTTCATGCACAGTGTTAAGTACAAAAAAAAAAAACAGTAAACCTTGTTCACAGCTATCGCAGCGCTACAGGACAACTTTTGGAGCACGGAAGCATTGTTACACTTTATTTTTCAACGAGAAATTAATCAAATGGATCAAACCGTATTCCCAACCCTTTTCAGTGAATCAGAGACTCCTCTTTGAAGTGGATAACGAAGCCTTGAAACGACTGCAAAAAATACTCAAAAGGCTCTCCTGACAGCTATTTTTGATTGATTTTTCATTCGTCCCAGATATTTCATTTCATTCCTTTCTAAGTCCTTAAATGATTAAACAATCTCCCTTTCTCTGTATTTCTCTTTGTCTCTTGCTGTTTTTAAACTTCGCGTGTTTACATAGCTTATGTCGAGAGATGACAGCGAGCGACGGCTCACACAAAAGATACGTTGTCCCAATTTTTGTCTGATAAAATGTTTTAATTTAACTTCCCTCATTAGAAGAGCACCAGGGTGATAAATATATGTGGCTTGTTTGACACAAGAGTAATTTACATGAGGATATTAATAGATTCATCATCCGGGCTTAAGCACATCAATTATGAAAGGCCTGTAACCTGAGAAAAGTAACAAAAAAAAGAGCCCCATTGAAATGTTGATGAGAAATATAATTACGGCGAGTACGGCTCAGGCAAAACACACACATTAACAATAGGTAATAAACACTGAATAATCAAACCAAATTATGTATAAATAAATATGCTTATTTATGGACATAATGTTTCATAAGCACTCAGGAGTAATTAGTAGCTGCTTTCTAGTGTTTAGATTAATCATACAGTGGCCATTGGGGAATTCATACTTTATCAGTGAGACATCTTGTGTTTACACAACTGCTTCAGTGACTGCTATTGACATTTTCATATTTTATGGATGTCAAGCTACCGCAGACAATACAGAAGGAGGACATTATCAAGTTTTCCTTATCGTAATTTAATCTTCTGAACTGCATTTTATCCCACTATCACGGAAAAGCCGGAGACTTTGTCTGTCCATCAGCGTTGCAATTTGTGGGTTTAACGATCCGATTGTGACAGTCAGCAGAAAGTCAGCGGCAGTTAATT
Organism: Apogon hyalosoma; assembly: GCA_037367295.1. Classification (NCBI taxonomy): domain Eukaryota; kingdom Metazoa; phylum Chordata; class Actinopteri; order Kurtiformes; family Apogonidae; genus Apogon; species Apogon hyalosoma. Next base: position 20,572,304 of record JAPQRP010000013.1, read on the forward strand.
TATTTCTCTTGCCACCCTTCTAACCCTTCTAAAGACTTCATGATCACTGCACTCACTTGTACAGAACTCCCCGCCTGGGCAGCAGTCACATGAAGATTTACATTTCAAAAGCATGTCTCTTTAAACCATGTTTAACCCTGAGACCCTGAAAAAGCAAGCAAGCAAATCCATCCTCGCCGTTTCCCCGTGAAATACAGGCGCCGTGTCAGGGTGGGATTTTAACCGCATTCCTTGCAGTAAATGAATAAACCGAAGCAGCACCTGAGTAAATTTGGTAAGGGAGCATCTTGCCAGACGAAGGAGCTGCTACAGGGATTAGATGTGTTTGGAGAGAAAACAAAAATGCACCGAGAGGAAACATCTGTGTCAGGGAGGCTGACCTCCTGAACATGTGGGGCCGCGGCCCCCGAGGTGCTAGCGAGAGCCCGGGTCCACAAGGACACACGCTTGGCCTTGGACCTCAGGGAAAACCCCCATCAAGGTTCTCGGATGACTAAAGGAACAAGGGGAAATACAGAGGAACAGTTTAGTTTGAAATGGGTTTTTACGGGTTTAGTTTCGTTTTTATTACGTTGTGAGGCCATTTGCCTTGGAAGTGGAATGTCAAAGCAAAGAGTTAACCGCATTTCAGTAGAAAAGGTCAGAAAAGAAACAACAGCAAAGCATTATCCTCTATTTTGCAGACATAAAAATCAGGGTGTCATACTATTGATCTAACGAGACACAAACAGCACAAAATGACTCATAAATAATATATAGACAGCATTGACTCCCGTTGTTGGGTAGAGTAGCTATTATATACATCGATATGTGAAATTGTTCCAATTTCTAAAAGGTTTTTTTTATTTACTTATGTGCATATAGTTCAAGTAAGGAAATCCAGGGTATGGTTTCAGATTTCTTTGTTTCTTAAGTCTAATTTTTTTTCCCGCTTTTGTTTCGGTTAAAAATGTGTTTTCATAATTTTGTTAGTTTTTGTTAAAGATAATAACCATGGCACGGACCAACCGGACGACTGAGTCATTACCAGTACATGTGTTGCGGTATAATGGAATAACACAGATGACGGCTGTATGTCTGGAATTTTTAGCCTATGAAAGAAGTCACGCAGACTGTGTGTAAAATGAGAAGACCATTGTGACCGTGCCATTGCAAATGATGGGGGGGGGGGGTGCAGATCAGACACATAATAATGCCCCAGCTGTTGTGACAGGAATAGGCTGAAATGATGAGAGCAGGCTGTTGTAGGTTTCATAAAGGCGCCATATCACCCCCCCAGCCCCTCCATTCTGTCTTAATACCCAGTTGGCACATGACGCCACATGGGACCTGATGTTGACTCTGATGAAATGGGCCAGCGAGGTCCCAGGGCTCCACTGATAAAACCGCATCATATGTGTTCACTTCACCCACAGTATGGTCATATCCTCATCCAAGTGCCCTCTATAACTGCACAGTCCCACGGTATTTACATGCAGAGGGTTGGAGTTTGCTTGTCTTACTGATACATAGGCGACCTACTTAGGAAAAGGACAGCACGACTGGATTTTGAATAAACTGAGGCTATAGAATACTGAATCTAACGCGCGACCAAGTTGTCACGGAAATTGCGCCCTACTGGAGAAGATTATGTTGGGGAGGTGGGAGTTGGGGTGAAGTGACAGAAGAAGTGTAAAAAAAGAGAAAAAAAAAAAAATTGGTAACCTATCGTGGAAGTGCTATGGAAAAATAATACATTGAGAATAAGTGATTTCTGTCTCGTGTAAATTCCAGGTGACAGGAGCTCATTTGGTTCCCCGAAGCCTATGAATTCATAATGCCTCTCACGCACACCTCTACATGTCAAGAGTGTGAGAGGAAAATAACTGAGCCAATTTCAGCCAATACTACCCTCCTGCAGTCATAGTCTCTATCTCTACCTATCCGTCTCTTGCACACACCAGGCGCAACCGCCGCTCTCTGCCAATTCTCATTTCTCTCTTCAAAAAAACGCCTAAAGTCGGCATACTCTTTAATCCCTTTTTTGGAACAGGGTGGCATTTACAAGTCAAGTTATAAGGGACTTTTATCTGCAGAGGCATAGAGGAAGTCGACACACTAATTCTTACTAGTTTATGAAAGTTGTCTTTGCTGTCGGGTGCTGTCTGTATGCCTGTCTTCACAGAGCCTTTACTGGCAAGGGCCCCCAGAGAAGGGCGGGGCAAAAAAGATGGAACCTTAAGTTCACATGTCAACCAATTTCTAGGATAAGCATGCTGGGAGAAAGCCTATTTAATTCTCTTTTTGCATCGCCAATCTCTCTGACTTCTTTTTTCTTATGTGACTTTTTTTTTTTTCATTTCCCTGTCACTTTCATGTGTGGCCTCCATCTTTTCCGGTCTCTTTCCTCCTTTTTTTTTTTTTTTTTTCTTTTTTCTCTTTTCTCCTGATGCTTTTGCATGGATGAACAGCTGTTACAACTCAGCATGCGTGTGAGCATGTGCGCGTGTTGGTACGTTTCACACATGCCTTTGCTGTAAAGTGCATTTTTTACCTTGATTGTAAGTGCATCGTTGGAGCGTATGCGTGTGTACATATAGTACGTGTGCATCCAGGAAGTATGTCGAAACATCTCGTCTGCCCCAAAGAGCCCTTCATCTCCAGGGATGTGCTCTCTCCTCTCTCTTGCTCTCTCTTCAACACAGCCTGGCAAATGCAGCTGTCACTCCTGATCTACTTCCAGCAAAAAGGGGAGCTTGCTTTTCTTTGATATACTGTTGTACTTAAATCCCTCCCTTTAAATACCTTTGACCAGGCAGTTGCAAAAAAACAGGGCCAATGACATGCAGTGAGGGTGTTTAAGCAGACAGACACTGGAAGGCATTCTTATAAGCTGGGTCTAAAAAAAAAACAAACGCAGCAGGGGTGAGAGTGGGGGGATTGATGCGGTGCTGTTTAATATTCCACAGGGTGAATTTTAACACCACATCGTCGAAGCTATGAGATATATATGGTGAGGATATAAAATGAATATAGCGAGGCTTTAAAGTGATTAGGCATTCTATGTTTGGCTCTGAAGATATTTAAAATAAGCAGGGGTGAGAGTTTACGCAAGACAAAGTACATCAGCTCGTCTCCATCCTCCTTTCTGCCCACTCTGTGCTCGCAGGGTGGGCCACACCCAGTCCAGCGCCAGACAGGCAGTCTGCCCTGACTTTGTGGTCGAGCTGCCTGACTATATATGGAGATGAAATAGCAGGGTTGAGCCTTCGCCCCCTTGTAAGGCCTGAGACCTCAAAACCGACTGAAACCTTAAAACAGCTTGTAAAAAGCCACTTCCTCAAAACTCCGATGATTATAGTCCAGAACAATGCAACTATGCAAAATAAGTGAAAAAGCAGGAGGGGTTTTATGCTATACTTAGCTGCTGACACATTTGCAGCTCTCGCTCTCTCTGACTCATTTCAAGTCCTTTTCATTTGATGATAGTGACATCCGTCTGTAGCGCGAAGATTTCTCATATTTTCCTTTACTACCAAATCACACAAAACAGTATCCGGTAAAGGGGGCTCTGGTGTTATCGGGCATTATTGAGCCAATCGGCATATCCGCCATGTCAGCATATGCATTCAGATTCTTAAATCGGTTTACAATGATGAATGGCCCTCATTTAGGCCCACAGCTGGTCTAGCGCTCAGTGCTGTCCCTGTGTTTTCGTTTGTCTCCGTCTGCGGGTGGATGGCTGGTTTCTAACAGGGACGGACTGGATGGGTAATGCCATCAGAGGCTGAGAGGCAGAGATGGAGACTGAGGAGAGGAACCGTTTACAAAATGAAACTATGTATGATCAGGTCAAGCTGCGGTCAGACTTGTACGAAGGACTGCTCGCAGGGTAAATAGTAAGCGTTCTGCCTGGAGTCCACCTGCAGCCTGTAAAAATATCTTCTGGGCAACTGATGGTGTGGCAGCTTAAACAAGAGGGGAAACCAAGTGCAGTATGTGGGACTTAAAGTTTGTACCACAAAGCCAAACTTACAGAAGTTGTATTTCCATTACTGTATTTGCAGATTTGATAGTTTCACATTAGAGGACATTGATGGAAATAAAACAAAAAGAATGTCCTCAATTTCAGACAGTTTTTGCTTGTCTTTTTACTAGTTGCTTTTGCTTGAGATGCGTTTTCTGCTTTGAGGGATGCGGAAACACCTATTCGGATCTAACATCAGTAACTTCAACTCTCTGATCAACTGTTTTTAACTCTAAAGAAGTAGTAGTGGCTTCCAGCATCTTCACAAATGTGTTCCGATAAAGTGCAAAAACAAGGTTTTCTGTACCGACAGGCACATGTGGACTGATGAGGACATCAAATAATCTGGTTTTTTTTTCCAGCTTCAAAGTTTTAAGTCGCTGGCAAGCAGCTAGATTTGTCTGAATTCCTCAACTTGTATTTATTTTTGCTCTGTTTATCATCATCACGAGTAACATAGTCCATATCAAAACCTTCTGATGGTACGATGCAGTCTGATTTATTCGCTCCAAATCATTTGAGGAAAACTTTCGTAATTTATTCTCTTTTCTGTTTTTTGTTGTTGTTGGTTTTTTTTGTCGTATTTCCAAAGTTAGCTTTAAAATTTCTTGGCAATTACATGGAAACATCTAGTAATTGCCCTCACCTAATACACCATCTACAGTAGGGAGTCAGCCAACCCGAAGAGAGAGCTTGACGTTAACGAGCCAGAAAAATCGACACGTTCTTTGCCTAACTTCTGAACGACGCTACAGTGATCATTAAAATACAGTATGTAGAGATCACACCATATCACTGACAAAGCACAGGATAAGAAGGAATCCAGACTTGGCTGAGGCATGCCTGCGCCCTTGCATGTTATAATGGAAGGGCTTTTGACACTTACCCACATACAGTATCTTTTGTGATGATCATGCTGCAGTCAGCGGTTTCCAACAGCTGTTTATCTGTCAATAATGAGAGGCTCAAAAGCAGCAATTGCCGAGAGTCTGATTGTGTTTGAGTGAAACACAAGAGGTCTTTGTTGGATGGATCAAGCTGAATCACATTAGGGATTTTTATAAAAGCCTTTGACATCTGGACCAGTGTCAGCAGTCTTTGTCTGTGCTTCCAATTTGAGTAATGGGCTCCCAACACTGTTCCGAAATAGCAGAGCAGCACAGAACACAGCGAGAAGAGCTGTCTGTTGTAAGCGCCCAACAATGAGTGCAATATGCATCCAGAAACAAATGATTTAATCTCCTAATTAACTGTTGAGCAATTTCTCGTAAGTGGGAATTGGTCCCCTAATACCTGTCTCTCTGTGTCGGCCTGCTTCATTATATTTCTTGACATTCTCATTGATTTTGACTGTATCAAACTGCATTTGGGTGATAAAAAGAGGCGCCCGTATGGGATGGGCATACATTAACTGCCGATCCAACTACATTTCCTGTTCCTACGTAGAAGCACGATCTATCTTTGAGGGTCGATGTACTGAAAGAACATCCAAAGTTGTACCAACAATCAGCTGAAAGCACTTCATCTCTTACGGACCTTGATTTCTTAAACTTCGAACTTTATGTCACATCCAAAGAGAAAAACATAAGACCGGCCTTGATGGGTTTATACATTTAACTTTGCAGAAGTGCTACTTTTGTTAGTTAGTTTAGTTTTATTTCGAGCACTTAAAATCATCAGATAACACAGAACCGTACAAAAAATAGGTCAGCACTCGAAAAGGAGTGGGAAGAAGTATAACTTATAGACTCCCACCCCTTTTTACAAACTAATAATTAAATTAATTCCACTTACTTTGCTTTAACACGCT
>JAPQRP010000013.1:20587490-20603839 GCA_037367295.1 Apogon hyalosoma
TGACTCCTCCCCAAAGTGGATCAATGATACTGAGGTCAGCAGACTGAGATGGACACTCCTTCACCTTCACTTTTTTTTGCTGTTCCAATGACAGGTCGACTTGGCCTTATGTTTTGGGTCATTCTCATGTTGAAACATCCAAGACCGTCCCATGCGCATTCAGTCAGGGTATGTAAACTTATGAGCACAGCTGTACATAGCTGGATTAAGGTGTGCATGTAAACATACACAGTGTTGTAAATCTACCGGAACCAAAGATGAGTTCTTCTTTATCATATCACATGGGTGAACACATCGCACTGCCAACACCTGCAGAAATGAATTATCTGTCTGAGAAGGAAAGATGGGAAAACAGTCTAATGAATTCTGCACACTGTGTCCCCTTGAGTTAGATATCAAAAACAAAGCAGAGAGCACGGCAGGGTGTCGGCTGAATAGATGGCACGAAGAAAGAGCCGAGAAATAGTCGAAGCAAGGAGAAGAGACTTCTGTGGGCTTGGAGGAACCTTCAGGGTTGACTGTGGGCCCATCTTTAATTGGCAGGCCAGTGTGCGCCTGGATGACCACCAAGTAAGACCAGCAGAGATGACCAGAGGGCAGAATGGGCACGCTACCACATGGCACTAGCTCCCTCTCCCAAATCGTCAACCTAACCCTTTCCTGAGTCTTCCCACAATCCCACAGGCAATTCCATCTGCTTCTGTTGTTCTTGTGCTCTCATTAAGGAGGGCCGGCTAGGGCAGGCAGCACCGCAAAACACACCCAGACAGGATAGGTGCCAAGCCTGGAAAAATATGCCATACATGGCAACGCATCTCATTGACCCAGTAGGGCAATATCCAAGTCCAAAAGGGCCTCAGGTTACAGCAGCTATCATTATGAGCCAGACAGATTCAGGTTTCCCACTAGTTCCAATTGAAAAGAACTTGAGACATTAAATATAACACATTGAAACCTTTACAACATAGGGAACAATTTCCACGGAACTTTATGAAGAATTCCTTTCCACCGTTTTTATATTCATACATTCAACAGAATATACTGTGTCGTATTACAATGGTGTGGTAAAGCTTTAAAGGGCCCAGACAAAGGAGGCAGTGTTCACGAGTGAAATGAACCTTAAATTCGGTCAGAGTAACTCAAACGGACTTCACCGGCCTCATCCAAACAAAACAGAGTGAAAACCGCTGGTGTAACTTCCCACTTTTCTCCCACCCTGAGGAATATGTGTGTGCATTCCCCAGTCGCAGAAACAGCTCTTCAGCGCAGGACTTTGTGACCATCTATTAACAAATGTTTATTAAACTCCAGAGCGGCAGACAAAACAGGATGTCTGCAGAGATGTTTAGAATAGGGTGTTTGGATTTGAACAACTGAGAAGAACAGAATGTTAAGTGACATTAAAAAATAAATAAATACATCTTGGAAGTCGTCAGATGACTCATAACAGAGTGGTTTCAACAGGCACTGAGTTTAATCAATAAGTATGAAAAATGTCAAGCAATGATCTACATTTCAGGGTCTGAAGTTGTGAAATGTGGAGCTTTTTACTTTAGAATTATATATATTTATATCTATTTAGCATTTTTACCCATAAAGACCCAGTGCTCCTTTTGTGTCAGTTCCTAGATGAATTTTTCTCTCTAATTAACCTTTCTTAAGTGCTTTATCACCATTTATTATAATATAATCTTCTGTATTTTGCATTTTTCTGCGTAAATCAGTTTTTTCCCCTGTATTTAATTCACTGATCATGTTGATGTTCACAAAAGCTCAGATTAAAGGTGAGGGTTTTTATCTCAGAAACAGAGAAAACTGAAGAAAAACTGACTTTTTCATGGAAATATATCAAAAACTGAATGTAAAAACAAGCATTTCCATTCATTTTTATTTGGGTTTCACTGGTGAATTAATGTTGCAGAAAATGACGGTGTTTCCACAGTAACTACCGACCCCCTGAACGTCCAAATGGGTCATATCTGATCACCATGAAAAGATGGCAAACTATAGCTTACACCAAATATTTACATGTATTGATAGGATTAGTGGATCAACAGGTATGAAACAGTTTAGATCAGTAGATGCTTTTGGAAGATAATTATGAACATCCCATTGATAATGATGAAAATATTACAGTCAAACTGATGTTAATGTTATATTAATTTTGTAATATTTAACAGTACATTAAACCATACTTTACTTCCTGTTCTGTCTGACATGTCACCATTCAAGCTAAATTTTTTCTGAGTATTTTTGAAGCACAAAACACACTGCAGAGTGAAATTTGACAAAAGACGACTATGGGATTCCATCGCTATTCCGGGTTTGGATCTATTTTTAGGGCTCTGGGGTTTCACCGGTAATCAATAACAAATACCCAAAGTGTCTCCGGGTAAGAGGGGGCTGAACAGTTTGAGTAATGTCCATAACTTATTGATGCATACACTGGGATGTCTCCAACACGCCCACTCAGGACCAGAATCATGTCGTGATGGGACGGTCGCTCAGCCGACCACGTTTCAAGTCCGATATCATGACTTTGCAGCAGTAATGATGCACTTTATTGAACTGAGCTAAGTAATTTAGTACCGACAGACTCTAAAGAATCAATGAACAGACTTAAAGGGACCTGCTAGCCTAGTCATAGTAAGGATAGCATCCCACAATGCAAAGCAGTGAAGCCTTGACACATAAATGAAACTAGCTGCTGTGCTCAGGACCTTCCATCGTTAATAAAGATGAACCATTTGTTGTTTAACTTAAAAGCGAGCATGAGAAAGATGGTATAATGGCAATTCCTGCATGACTACATTAGACGCTTTTCCATTGACCCTCAAATTGCGTGAATATAACTTGTACGTAAATAAATTACCTAATGGAAAAATGGCAATTTCGCCAAAACTTTTGTTTTTCGATGAAAAGTTTTCACGCTTCCAAGAGGTGGTTTTTCAGGCGTCGTGAAATTGGTGTATCTCGCAAAACTGCAATGGAAAGACCGTTTTCCACAACCAGAGTCATGTAAACAAAAAAAAAAAAAACATATGTTGACAGACGTTACAACATAACAAAAAAGAAGAGTTTTAAAAGAAACATGGCGCGGTATGTGTGGACACACCAGGAAACCAATCATTTTTTAATTTAGTACGAGATAGAGGGGTAATATATAATAATAATGCATATATCTGTAAATCAACGTAATATGTACATTCGTCGCCATGTTTTATGGAGTCACTTCTCATGTCATCTCGCGATAATAAATAAACAAATGATCGCATTTGTGATTGAATGGAAAAACCGACATTATGCACTTCTGTTTTTTTCAACATTTTGTAAATATCGGTAAAGTTTTGTGCAGATGTCCAGTGGAAAAGCAACTAGTATTGTTCACTGCTGTATTTAAAAAAATAAAACGTAATAAAACTGATATAAAACAGGTCCAGCCCTAGAGAGAGAGAGAGAGAGCGATACGAAGCGGTGCGGTACCCCCCTTTACAATTTATAGACCCCCCACTCTTTCGATTCATTCCTCCCCCTGTCTGTGGATCTGTGCACCCCCTCTGAATTCAGGAGCATGTGTGGTATTATGTTCTGATTTCTTCATAGAAATAAGATTCATCTTTCCGAAATTCCAATGGCACTTGAACATGCAGCACATTTTTTGATGTTTTTGGGGATTTTTTGGCCTATTTTTTTATTATTTTAACAATAGTATAAACAAAGCACATGAGCATATGACAAAAAAAAACAAAAAACAGTACAAGCAATACAAAAAAGGAATGGGAAAGGAAAAAAAAAAGATAATTGACATTTATAATACCGAGATAGCATAAGTGTGCTCAAGAGCAGGGGTGAATCAGTCATCACCATCAATGAACATTAATAAAGGGTCCCTGATCTTGATTTCTCATTGTATAATACATTATGCATTTCCCTCAGCCACATTTCATAAGTTGGTGCAGAGTCAGAAGTCCATATACACAGAATAATTTTTTTCCACCACAACCATTCACATAGATACAGCTTGAGCTTCATATGTATTAAACTTTTTTTTTTTTTTTTTTGCGTTATTACCATTTTCATTAATGCATATCAGAAAGTATTGCCTTCTAAGTGATGTATATTTCAAAAGCCTTAATGGTTTTGACATTCAACCATCGCTTTAATATGTAGGACATGGTTCTATTATTCATATTAGAGATCATTTTGATGACCTTGATGGTTTTACTGGAAATATGTATCACATAGGATAGAATGTGCGTCAAGTCAAAAAAGATGCTATTAGACAATAAATTGAGTCATATTATTTCCTTTGCATTTAAATATCAACTATTCCAAGCTTCAGCTACGCTACAAATTGCAAAAAAAAAAAAATTAAATTCAAGGTAATGGTACGTTCCAGTCAACACTGAAACATATAACACCTTTTTGCATTCTGGAGGAGGTGTAATGCCTCGTTGTCACTATGTGGAACCGGCTCGACTTGACTCGGGTACCAGGTACTATTCCTGGAGACCGTTTCTATTACAGGATACCACCGACTTTAAAGTACCTGGACGCCATAGCGATGCGGCGCGTTACTTCCGTGTCGTCTGCTCAGAGCTGCTGATAAACTCGCTCGTTGCGTTTGGCCTCGTCGAGCTCATGCTGAATTTTAACCTCGGTCACCGATCTCCTCGACAGATCGCGGTGGAGTTCGGGGCTGTCATCACGCGGATTAACCTACCGATATATTTACTGTCACCTTCTGCATCTTTTCTTTGTAAAACGGCGGGTCACGGAGACAACTCTCTGACCAATAAGTGGTCTGCAATGTTTACACGTCACGTTTTAGTATCTGTTCCCCAGTCTTGGAAACTCGGCAGAGGCGATACCAAAAAACTAGTATCGGGTACTAGATTCCAGGTCCTTCTTCATAATGGAAAAGCAAAAAGGTCGAGTTCAGTCCAGTCGAGCCGGTACCACATAATGGAAACGCGGCATAATACGTGTAATTACGACATTATTGAGAGCATTTATAATGTGTGCAGAGTTAAGCGAAGACGTGGACTTTTCAGCAGTGCAGGGTGTTATTTTGACTACGCTGTCAAACCTGTTGTAGTGGCTGACTCAGGCAGACGGTAACAGGAATAATTAACACAGCTATGATTTGAAGCTGCCTTAATAAAACGCTATATTTCAACAAAAAGCACTGACAGCGTTAGAGCTTCACGGGTCTGGCTGGAGCTGAGGGTGCATAATTATTCAATTGTTTCTCATGAGGAGATTTGTGTTTCTTTTTTTTTTTTTTTTTTTTTTCCCCACTGGTTTTGCATTTGTTAAATGTATCTAAGACTAATGGCTGTGCTTAGCCGGGCTTCTTCTCATGAATGAATAACAATGTTAATCAGCAAAGCTTTGTTCCTCTGCACTGTATGCAGAAGAAGTACAGCTACCTCACCTGACCACCTATCAAATCGACACAATGCCTTTACTAATTCTTTAACTGCCGGGCTGTTCTCCATGCTAATGAGTTAACATTAGTACTCCACGTACACCTCTGAACCTGGGTTTTAATTACACTTTGTGCAGTTTGTACTAACTCCCCTCTCAACGCGGCACTTGTCAGGGTCATTCTAAACCACTACTGTAAGGATCAGGATAAGAAACAAAAAGGATTTGCGGGAATCGTCTTCGGGGCACGACTGCGAGTAAGAGCTTAAGTTTGATGGGTGGGAAGAGGCATGAATTATAACGGCGGCTCCTTATCCCTCATGTAGCTTTCACCCATCTCTTGTTTCAATTAGCAGGACGGAGTCTACTCGACGGTATCTCGGTAAATCCGCAACTGCTCCCTACTTCACCCCAAACTGTTGAAAGAGCAAGAACTGATTAATGGGGATTCTTCCTTTCTCCTTCACTTCCCTAAATTTTTCCTCCTTCTTGTCATTTGCTCTTATTTTCCGCACTTGTTCTCCATCTCTCTCTTCTGTTTCTTCCATCCTTTTCCATTAGCTGTAGAGTGGAGGCTAGGGATATTAAGTCTGTTCAAGGTTACAATAAAACATGATCTTTAGGCTAAAGGACAGCACTTAACAATGCTCTGCCCCAGATGTGCTTTTCATTCTAATCCTTACCATGTTTCTCCTTTGAGGACATGAGGTTGTGTTGTTTCCATGGCGCCACAGATGCAAAACGCTAATGCCCGACAGACAAAAGAATTTAAAGCATTTTCTGTCAACAAAAGGGTGCAGAATACAAAGTGTTCATGAATTACTTGATATCACATCCTTAACAATGTAGTTTCAATGCCAATTTCATGAAATCTGTTTTTAACACAAATGAAATTACATCGCACGCTGCCGTACAAATCTTTAGTTTGCATTTTTATACACTTTAAGGTCCAATATACAAGATTTGCATGCGCCTGTTGATATTAGATGCTTCAAATTTCCGACCTAGCGACGTTCTCGGCTCACAACATCCTCCTACTGAGTTAAAAAGATATAGGTTTATTTTTCTTTCTGTAGCTTTCTTTCTATTGTCTGCCTTCCTTCTCATCTTCAATTACCGTCACTGATTTTGCTGGTATGTGCCACTCCAGGTACTTCAATAAATGGAAAATCACGCTTCAGTCTTCAAGATCCGTGTTTGTCGTACAGCTATATTCATTGTTTTGGCACTTGAACATTGAGATAACATTGAAATAAGAAATTATGGGGACAGGAAATTCACAATACAGCACAAATGACCAAGCAGTAGATTAATGCAATCAAAAGCCATTTTGCATTTTAACTAGAGCTGGGTAAAAAAAAAATAATTTTGATCGATTTTGGATCGATTTTATTTTAATTTTGCGAGTAATAGTGGAACTGGCGACTTGTCCAGGGTGAACCCCGCCTTCGCCCCCATAGGTAGCTGAGATAAGCTCCAGCGACCCTAGTGAGGTTAAAGCAGGTTCGGATGATGAATGAATGAGTAACAGTGGATGAGATCGATTTTTCAGAGCGGGACAGCGAGTACCTGACCCGGGTACCGCCAACGCCGAGGCACGCCGGCTCGGTTTTCCCCACCCTTCCTCTGTGAAGGGTCCTCCCAGCCTCAAACTTGAACCCACAGTGCAGAGGAACTGGCTGTCCGGACCGTCTGGTCGGCGGAGGCTCTCCGAGGCGGGTCGCAGAAGCCGGTCATTCTACAATTCACTTGGACCCACACTCAGCCGCAGGCGATAGCTGGAGTGCCGCTAGCACTTGTGGGCCCCGTGAAAGCTAAAAATTGTGGGCCCTTTTTTTTTAAATTCAGTATCTCGACCATTTGTTGGAGTGGGGGGCTACGGTCCATAACTAACGCAACAAACGCTGGCGTGAAGCAAAAGTGAAGCTTAACATGCTTTCAACTTCCAACTCCCAGCTTCTATGCCTCTATTATGCGGACCTTACATGAAATTTTCTCAACTTCTAACCTGTATCCACTGGACCCCCTGCACTGCTCTATGGGACCTACAGAAATGCCCCATGAATTTGTCACCCCCCCTTTACAGCACCCCAGGGTGATAGCAATTCACCTTAATGCTAGAAGCCACCAGCCGTTAAACAGAATAAAGATGACGAAGAAGTCCGTTCCAAGCCACTGTAGAAACATGGGAATGTTTCTGTCCTGTTCATTATTTAAGAGCAGATTCATCTGTTTACTGCTGAAATTTCATATTTATTTCCTTTTTAATGTCATTATTGACGCCAGTACTGATGTGTTGCATGGCTGCGGCAGTCAAATAATCAGGTTACAGCTCAAAATTGTACTCTGGTATCACTAAATGAATCTGAGTCAATCAATTAATACTGAATCCAATCAATATCGGCTTGGATTAAATAGAATCTTGATCAATCGATTCAGAACCTTATGAATCGAAATCCAATCAATTAAGGAAATTGGCCGTGATACCCAGCCCTAATTTGAATAGTTCCAACAACATTTTTTGAGGTTTTATTTTTTTTCTGCAAATTTCTACAAATACTTTTTTGGTAGATGAATTACCAGCGCCCCTTTAATCTTACGTTGGTGGTTTTGGCTGCAGGGCAGTAAACATTAAAAACTGCTGTGGGACCTCTGTAATCAGGCAAAACAATAAGGAAACAATTCACCTTAACCCAAACAAAATAGAAAACATTAGCACATTAAAAAGTTTAAACTGGAACTTAATAAAATTTCCCTTTTTCAATATAGGTGCACAATTCCTCACACAAACAAGTATTAAATTAAGCTTAAAATAAACAAATAGTCGCTATAATATTTCCATTTTTGACATTTACATTTTCTACATGGTGAGCACTTTGACTTTTGACACTTTAATTCCATTTGGCTGGTTATATTTAGTGTATGGTCTACTTTTTATGATATAATTTTTGGAAAGCAGTACTTTTACAGTGTCTATTGGTAATTTAACTGAATAAAGTGATTTATTATTTATCATCCTAGTACCATCTTTATTATTATATCATACCATGAAAACATCTTACAACTATTCCAGTGGCGTTACCATCACTAGATACTGACCTTTTAGTTTGTTTCTAGCCGTGTCACATCAATATGTCATAAAATCGTGGCTTAAGTCTGACAGAAATGAGGTCATGTGATCCAGTTCGCCCACCTCTGCTAGCTTGGATTAGCTTAGAAAGGAGACGACTAATGTCAGTAAATAATCGGCTCCAGCACGAGACAGACCCTCAGCATATGTGTGAATTGTACATATTGAAGATTTAAAGCTGTTACAATTATTAACCTAAGCAATAAAAACATATGGTGCGACTTCTTGTTCATCCAAATCCAATACGTAATAGTATAAAAATGACTGTTTTTTAGGGGTAGGGACCAAAACCTGCAACTAAACAGACTTTGGGGTCAAATAATTAAAGACTGCAGAATTGGTAAGTTCTGATGTTACTGGGTTCCGTGACTGTACCGGAGACAGAAAAATAAAAACACATATTTCCTTTGTAGTACCGCAACATAACAGCTGTCATGCAAACTTTTCTCACAAGCTCCATTTCTCAATAAGGCGTTCACCTGTGGCATCAAGTGGTCATTTTACTCAACAACATGGAGCAACAAGGCAGAAAAAGAAGCGATCTTGCTAAACTTACTTAAAACCTGGCAGCAAAATGCAGTTTGACTGTTAAACACGGTTGATCTGCCCTGAGATTGTGTATGTATAAAAGGCTGCTAGTATGCATGTAATGTTAGTGAGCTAAATGTTTGCTATGTTAGATCCATCCTGGAGATTAAAAGTGACTGGAAGACATTTTTACTCCGCCCCCCAAAGGAGAGGCAATGCGTATTGTTTTTTGTTCGGTTTGTCTTTGTTCGTTAACACTCTAGCAGCAAAACTATTGGTTGAATTCGTACCAAATTGACTTTATAGATTTCCAGTGACCCAGAATAGATGCGATTACATTTTGGGGAAAGTAGATCAAAGTTCAATTTTTTAATGAATTTTTAAAATCCTTTTTTTTCTCCCTTTTACTTATAATGGGCAAAATTTCAAATGTCTACAAATACAGTAATTTTGTTTGAATTTACTTCAAACTTAGCACATATATGGAGGCACCTGACACGCTGACATCAGCACATGCATAGACATGATGACATCAACTGGATTGATGCCAAAATAACCAACAATACGTGTGAGGGGCGGGGTTTGTTGTGCCTGGAACCACTTGTTTTGTTTTTTTGTTTTTTTGGCTATGGATCCTTTCATAAATGTAATCTGTAATCATCTGAGCATCATCTGACTGAATGGGTTTCATATATTTAAAGAACTGGAGGCTGGGGGTAAACTATAAAACACTAATGACTATAACAGTAATACAGTACTTCAGTTTTAATCCTAAAAACAATGCTGTAAATAATTATTTATGATATTTGTTTCACATCACTATCATAGAAAAATCTGAATCAACAAGTGGTGCCAGGCACAACAAACCCCACCCCTTGCTCGTATTGTACCTTATTTTGGCATCAATCCAGCTGATGTCAGCATATCAGTTGCCTCTATATATGTGCCAAGTTTGAAGTAAACTAAAACAAAATGGATGTTTTTATAGACATTTGAAATTTCGCCCATTATAAGTAAATGGGAGGAAAAAAAAAAGAACTAAAAAATTCATTGAAAATTTGAACTTTGACCTAATTTTCCTAAAACGTAATCAGATCTGTCCTGGGTCACTGGCAATCTATAAACCAAATCTGGTACAAATTCAACCAATAGTTTCACTGCTGGAGCGTTAACAACCAAAGAAACAAACAAACTGAACCAAAACCGATACCCCTTGCCTCCTCTTCGGGGGGCGGGGCAATGATAGCAATTAGTTGAACACAATGCTATTAATTAATCTGTTAGTTAATTAATCATGCCACAAATTGGTGAAAAAACTAAACTGAATCAACTTTTCTTTCTTGAACTGTAGAATACCATTATAATACAGTATCAAGCAGTATTGATATCAGTAGTATTGCTAAAAATTTTTATTGATCCCTACTTTTTTTTTTTTTTTTTTTTTTATTAACATACACTTATTCTGATCAGATCACCAAGTCCAACAAATCAACACAGAACAGAAACAGAGGTTGTGAACCTTTTCTTAAACAAATAGCTCTGTACCATAACACCATATATGTATGCATGAGGATACATACATGCGTGTACCCTTGTTATACACCAAGCATGAGTGAACGGTGCTCATTTAAACATTCTCCCTCACAGCCGTAGGTGATGCTGTCTATGTCTAGCCTGAGGGCTTTGATACAAGCGCTCATACATTTTTCACACCTGTTAGACAGATGCGGACCACATGGGCCTAACACCGGTAACTTCTATTGACAGTCTATGGAGGTGCAACATATTGTACTCTCTAGGACGGTGGGAATATAATTGACGTTTTTTAATCTGAGAAGACGGGGGGAAAAAATCTTGATTGATACGAGAAAAACAAGGAAAAAGCAAACCTGGAAAGTCCTTGAGGGAGAAGAGGCAGTGGAAGAATAAAATGAGAGAGCGGATAGGGGGGGGGGATGGGAGGATGATGGAGATGGGGAGAAAAAATATGCCTGTGGCAGGAAAACGAAACCAGACCAGCTCATTACTGACCCACGCGCATCCAGGGAAGTACATGGAGAAAATAAAAGTCAAAACATACCGTAGGACAGAGGGAAAAAAAAAAAAAAAAGAAAGGGAAGATGAAGGCAGGAGGAGAGCTAATGTGTAAATATTTTTGGATTTCGGTATGTTTACACGGTTGTGTATCATCGTTACGGCGATTTCGTCACAATATGACAGCAGCATATTTGGCCGTGCGTTGTCACAGGCAGTTCCCGGGTCAGCTGAACGCGGCCTGTTAGAGGAGTCTGAGGGGTCCTCTAATGAGCAGCATACCCTCAGAATAGCAAACAAGCCTACTCTTGAATAGTACAACAGAGAAGAAGATGAAAGTCCAAGCTTCACTCCAACACAGACACACATATATGCGGCGGTGTTAAATGTTTCCCTCGTCTTCACATTCCTTTTTACACCTTTTTCTCCTCATTCCGCATCTCTTTCTGCTTACATCTTCGCCCCTTTTTGTTCCGAGCTCCATCCAGTCTCTCAGAGTTTCTATCCATCTACCTATCGTCGCCTCTCTTCTCATCTTCTCCATCCTTGCTCAAACATAACAAGCTCTTGTGACTCCTACTCGGAGTGTACCAGTGGTGTCCTGTTTTTTTATGGGGTGACAAATTAGCCCAGTAGAGAACCAGGCTGCCACTGCTGAGCAGTAAACAACAAGCTCGCCTGAGTGGAAAAATACAGGGTTCGGAGCTGTGAAGGATCCTTTCACTGCCGCTGCTCTCCATACTGCCTCGCCTCCACCCTGCTCCTGCCTCCCTCTGGCCTGAGGAGCATGCCCGCTGCTTCCACATGGCTCGTGCCCAGTAAGCACAGCCACGGTGCAATGAGCCACAGCTTAACACCATCTCGGATACTGACAGTGATTGCAGCCACGGGAAATGGAGCAGAATGGTGACTACGGAAGCCAAAATGACAAGTCAACAGGCCTGAGAGAGTGGGAGGTGGGTAATGAAACGGCGATGTTTTCTGTTGATTTGCGAAGCCGAGCGGGAGCTAAGGAACCGCGCTCCTAACATGCTGGAACGCGGCGGATGTGATTTTATCATATCAGTCAAATTAGCCTCTGCGTTGCAGGAAAAATGTCCCGACTCGCAGCCTCTGATTCGACTTAATGTGGTGAAGATGAGGGGAAAAAAAAAAAAAAATCAGCTGGAAATCTTTGCATTTTCACAAATTGAACTTAAATCAGAAATGGTGTTTTGAGCCTCAAAGACGTAAACAGCAACTGGTGACAAAAATCATCAACAAAAATATCTAAAGTGTAAAATGCACTTGTCATTTTTACGTACACCTATAATGGCATACCAGAAAAATAAATAAATAAATAAATATACATGCTGGAAGGCAACACAAAATTAAAACACAATAAAATAATCAATTAAATAAAGTGAACAACAACTGTTATCTTCTGCAACACTGATTCACCACAAAAAAAAAAAAAAATGTAATTTTACAAATGACACTGGTTGATAATGTTTGGTTTTACATTAGTTAATGATATATTATACTTATTAGGGCTGCAAATTATCGATTCATTTATTAATCATTAGTTGGTTGACCTTGTCCATCGATTAATGATTAATTGATAAGGGGTGATTTTCCTCAGAACCTGAATTTCTCTTTCAATAGGGTCTTGAAGTATGAAAGCTAAATACTGTTTATATACTTAATGAAAAAAGTATGTCATATTCCTTAATGATTGATTAATTGTACCATTGGATACAGTACAGGCAGTGACATTAGTAGAACTAAATAAATTCTGCCGAGAAATAAAATAAAATAAAATAAGTGGATCTGAGGAGCGGCAGTTTAGAATAGGCATTTCTGACTTAACATGACAGTCAATTAATTGTTTACATCCCTAATACTCATATATATAAATCACTTATTGTTCATTTTTCGCTGTTTTGATCTGGTCTTTTATGAGCATCCACATGATCGGTAAATTAAATACAGGAAAATAAGTGTTTTAGCCTGGAATATACAAAATGCAGAAGATAACATTATAATGACTGATGATAAATCTCTTAGGAAACATTAAATGCGGAGAAAAATTTCTTTTGGAAGATCTTAGTGGGTTAAAATTTTCTATCTTTTTTTTTTTTAATCTTTACCTGTTCAGATGTATGTTTTGCCTTTTCACTAATGGTAAATGGACTGCACTTATATAGCGCTTTTCCACACCTTCATGGTGCCCAAAGCGCTTTGCCCACTCATACACCAAAGGGCAGCTGCCACCATGCGAGGCGCTGCCAGGCCCTACTGGCTGCAATTTAGGGTTCAGCGTCTTGCCCAAGGACACTTCGACGTGAGGACAGTCAGAGCCAGGATTCAAACCACTGATCCTTTGGTCACTGGACGACCGGCTCTACCAACTGAGCCACAGCCGCCCAAATAGAGTATAGTTTCATAAATCAGAAAATGTTTTAATATGCTTTTGCCGGTCTGGTTTTTGATCTATATCTGCTGTGCTGCGTTAAAAGCAGTGAAATTTTCATCAACGAATAAAGGTTCCATGAATGTTAATGCTTTACCTACGGTTTTACAGCAATTAGAGAGAAAAAAAAAAAAAAATACAGAGCATCAGTTCCTCAGTGCTTCGAGTTAAATTTCCCTTAACTTTGCCCTTAACTGCTAAATCTGAAATCAGACGCTGCAGTTGAAGTCTTACTCTAAACTAATGATGAAATGACCCAAAAACAGCTCTTCCCATCATTTACTGTCACTCAGGAAAAAGGTAGGACTATGAAGCATTAATGACTGACCCAATAACCACCTCTCGGTCTCTAAACAACGCTGTGATCGAAATCAATATCTTGATGTAAGAGGGACATTTTTCCCTATAGAGAGCGAAAATTCCAATTTCCCATGCGTTCAGGGAAATGCACTCAACTGTTATTGTAAGGTCACCTTTAGAGCAACGTGTGAATACGAAAAGTATTGTTAAATGGGTTCTATTTGTGTTCTACCGTATGTACATCTGTAACGTACATATATGCGGCGTAAAGGTCATCAGTTCTTTATTCATCCACTCAGGCATTCAGGAAGTCAGAATATAAGTCAATCTATTCAGTCGTTCAACCAGGAAACGTCCTATTATCATCCTGAACTAGAGTCACTGTGAATTAAGCGGCCTCTGCGTTTTATTTCAGTTCATATAAGCCTGTCCTTGAGAGCAAAGGGCATGACTGTATTCTCCTACAGTGGCATAGCATCAACCCCTGTATAATCCTTCCTACGCAGATTTACAGATTACAAACCAGCTACGAAAACCAAATAATAATGAGTAAACAAAATCCCATTTTATGAAGCTCTAATAGGAAAACTCAAAACGGAGGGGAGGGGGGGGCAGTGTAGTTTAACAAAGTAGGCAGCGGTGGTGAAATCTTAATTGTGGTGAAATGGTGGTCCCCCCGGGGGGCAGAGGTAGAGGTAGGGTCATCATCAGGGCAATAACACAACAGCACGGCAAGGAAATATTTGTAGAGAGAAATGCTAACAAAATGATAGAAAAACATATACAGTGCACCAGGTCGTACAATTAGGCATCAGATCAGACACTTAGATGGGGTGGTTATTCCGCATGGCCTGGCTCAAGGAAGGATAAATTAGGCCCCAGAGCCATTAGTCATGTGTGACCCAGTCAGGCGTAATCAGAGCCTAATTCAACAGAGATACCACCACTGAGGCTAAAGCCCGCTCCTCATTAATCATTACAGCATCAGCTCCAGCTCCGGCTCCGGCTCCGGCCTATGGCTCTAGTCTTTATTAATGGTACCCCGCTTTAACTCCCCTCTGTTTTTGGTCAAGCTGCTCGTGCCGCCAAAGATCTGAAACCTCTACACGTGGTCCCCCAGAATAAACCAACAGGGGTAAATTAACCCCCTGTGACGAGTACATTGACTATTAATGAGCGCAAATGCTCTCAATTAAATTTTATTTTTCGAAAAGCGTCGAATTAGGCGTCGAGTAATCCGCTACAGTAAGACGCCATCTCAGATAAAGAATTAGCTAAATATAGAGGGGAAAAGAATGTCTTGGGAATGCATTCGCTCAGTGAATTCATTATGCAGCGACGATGTCATTGACACAGATTTTAGGAGTTTAGGAGGTTTTATTTGTCATTTTGCGGGCTGCACTGTGAAATACTACCGTTAATACATTTAGAAGAGTGCTTCACAGACACATACAGGCCTTCATTTATTTAATGTGGGATTTTATGAATGGATTGTAGCAGTCACATTGTAGTTTACATCCATTTGTCTACAGATTTAAAGCGATTGTAGTTTTGATGAAATAATGAATAATTTTCAGCGGTTAAGTATTACAGCCAGAAAAGGTGTTTCTACAAAATACAATGGCGTCACAGTGAAGTTGACCTTTGACCCTTTGGATATAAGATCTCATCATTTCATCATTTTCACCTTATTACACTTCACAATAGATAATTCATTCACATTACACATTGGCATAATTAGCGTACTTTGCTACCTTGACAGTGATTTGGACTTTTAACCCTTGACCATCAAATTTTCCATTCAGTTCATCCTTGAGTCCAAGTAAACACTGTGCAAAAGGCTGAAGACCTTCCCGAGATGTTGCATTCATGAGAATCTGACAAAGAGAACCTGTTATCAAACCCCTATGTAGCACTCTTACAATACATCTCATTCATTCTCTTTGTGATTGTATATATTAGTTGATTTAAGGCAGTTCTATCACCCAAGGACTAAGTTGTTTGTTTGGTTTTTTTTCTTATGTTTTTCTGCATCTCCTCTTGTTTTTTCTTGCTGTTTGTCTTCCCAAATCAGTAGCGATGGGAACCAGACTACCTATGCTGAGGCCGAGTCTTGGAAGGGTCGTGACCGAGTTGAGACCCAGACCATAAAAACAAGTCAGTTTTCATAACCATGATTTAACATCACCCCAGTTAATAATCAACACTTAGGCCTGTGTTTTTCAATCTTGGGGTTGGGACCCCACGTGGGGTCGCCTGTAATTCAAATGGGGTCGCCTGAAATTTCTAGTAATATTAAAACTAAAAAAAAATTTAAAAAATTAACTAAAAAACTTACTAATAAAAAATATATGGTGAGTTGAGAGAGACAATCACAATCCATAAACGACATGACAAACTGAAGCTGAAACTGAAGCACTGTGGTACTGTTTATCTGCCAAATGTTCAAACTGAAGCACTGTGGTACTGTTTATC
>JAPQRP010000013.1:20604643-20619434 GCA_037367295.1 Apogon hyalosoma
ATAATATACATTATATAGACTAAATGTCATCTAAAATTAATGTTTATTTGCAACATAGTATAGCAAACTATTACATGGTCAAAAACAAATTAATTTTAGCCAAAAAAAAAGTCTCCATTTTGAATGTCTGGAGTCGCCAGAAATTTGTGATGTTAAAATGGGGTCACAAGCCAAAAAAGGATGGAAACCACTGAGTTAGGTCTGCAGACAAAGACAGAGTGGGAAGTGTTTATAGGAGCAGTCTGACACACTCTTGTCTACTTAACCTCTTCATATGGACTTTTTACTATCATTCCGTATGTTTTTTTTTTTTTGTTATTATTTAAACTTATTTGTAATGACGGACAATTGGATTTTTTTGTTAACGGGAACATTAAAAAATATCTGTTGATCTCGAGGACTTGCTCTGAAATTACGACTCCCTCTCCTCCCGCTGTGATCCGAGACCGAGTCCTTGAAGGGTCAAGTCCGAGATGAAACCGAGAAAGCAGAAAATGGTCTCGAGACCGGACTCGAGTACTACAGCACTACAAAGCAGTGTGTGTCCTATCAGTAATTTCTGTAAATAAATGGTTTGGCAGCTGCTATAAGACACAGGTGGTATTACTGAGGAATTCAAATTGTTTCTCCTGCTTCCCTTCAGGCCTTTGTCTTTTTTGTGACTGTCTCTGCATATTAGAAAAATAAGTTTTTGTTGTTGTTGCACAAGTTGAAACATTCTCAACCCAAGCCAGTATGTTTTTACTGCCTGGAGCGCAGCGGTGTCTGTCCACCTTAGTTCACGTCTTTCTATTGATTCCGAATACCTTCGCGCTGCTGCTAATTTTCATTTTGTGTTGTATAATGCAACTAAAGGGCAGCGTTTATCAC
The DNA here is from genome assembly GCA_037367295.1 of Apogon hyalosoma. NCBI lineage: Eukaryota > Metazoa > Chordata > Actinopteri > Kurtiformes > Apogonidae > Apogon > Apogon hyalosoma. Next base: position 20,605,514 of record JAPQRP010000013.1, read on the forward strand.
ATTTACAATGGAGTGAACTAAACCGAGTTTCCTCTCACCATAAGCGGAGAGTGATTGGGAAGTGGCAAATAGAAAACCCGGAGTGGCCTGGAGCAGAGTGATTACAGAATGATTTGAGTGTGGAGCTGAAATTGCTGCTGTTCCATTTCGCTCACATATATAGGTGTGTGTACTTGTGTGCATGGGCATTACTGTGGAGCAGCACCGAAAATAGATGCTACTGTTTCACCTTTGAGTTTCCAATCATCTCGGTCCCTCTTACATTACAGAGGTTCAGGGGTAGTTTCGTAGTTTTACCCCTTAAGGCAGGGGTGTCAAACATGCGGCCCGTGGGCGAAAACTGGGCCCCCAGGGGGTCCAATCCGGCCCGCATGATGAATCTGGGAAGCACAAAAATCACACTGAAGATATTAACAATCAAGGACGTCGAAGTTGTTTTAGTTCAGGTTCCACATACAAGACCAATATAATAATAAATAACTAGGGTTGTAAGAAAATATCGGTTCTGCAATATATTGTGATATTTCATTTCACGATGCTGTATTGATATTAAAAAGTACTGTATCGATATTTTTTGGTATTTATTCAAATGCAGATATGGCGAAGGTTCATTTTTGATTTTTGTTTTTCTTTGATTTTCATCCTAAAAGCGATTTTTACTGTCTGAGAGGCAGATGTTTGCTCCTTTGTTGGGATTATGCAAAAATAACGTTCTTAGTTATGAACTCACAGAATATGAACATTTGAGCAGAATCTTTAACCGTAACGTCTGTAAAACATCATTTAAGTTTTGGGTTTTGTGATATAGCATTAGATCCTGTTCTGATCAAATAAAAATGTGTTTAGTATTTGTGCATACTTCTGCTGTAATTGAATTCTTCCGGGAAATAATCTTTTAAATAGTTAAACAAAAATCACCTTGTTAACAGTATCATGATGTATCGTGATATATCGTATCGTGATCCTTCTATTGTGATTTGTATCGTATCGCCAAATTCTTGCCAATACACACCCCTATAAACGACTAGAAATTTTCTTCTTGGTTTAATGCGAAAAAAAATACCATGAGCATATGAAAATATTTACATTTACAAACTATCCTTTAACAATAAAATGGGAATTACCTGAACAAATACGAACAACCTGAAAAATTAAGTGCAATTTAACAATATTCTGCCTGTTATTAAATGTTCTGTGCATTTAACAATAAGGTGAGACATAATACTGAAGAAACTGTTCTTATTTTAGTTTCATTTCAACAATATTATGCCTGAGTAAAATTGTGTGTCAATGATAAGTTGAGGCATAATATTGTTAAAATTGTACTTGTTTTTCTTGTGGAATTTTAGTTTTTTCAGGTTATTCACATCTTTTTTGTGAGAGGGCAGCTTGTAAATGTAAATATTTTCATGATTAAATGGGTATTTTTGCACTAAAACAAAGAAACAGAATTAGAGTTGTCATTATTTATAGGTTATTATGTTATTATTTTACTAGTCTGGCCCACTTGACGTCAAATTGGGCTGAATGTGGCCCCTTGAAGAAAATTTGTTTGACATAGAAGGTGAGCAACTGTGGCGGAAGCGCAAACCTGGAGGCTTTTGAAACGTTTTAACTTGAATATTTTTTTTTTAACAGTACAGTAGAACATGGGAATGCAAATTACTTCCACAAATCACTGTAAAATGTCAAAGTAACTAGGTTGAGGACGAGGTTTAGATTAACCCTTAACCATTTCTATGTCGACTTTCATTCATTCATTCATTTTCCAAACTGCTCAGTCCTGGAGAGGGTTTTAGTATGACTTATAAATTAATTTTTTTTCCTCTTCATCTAACCTTTGCTAAGTTATTTACCACCACGTATGACATTTTCCTCGGAATTCTTTAGTAAAAGGCAATTTCCTCTTTAATTTACTGACCATGTAGATGTTCATAAAAGTCCAGGGTAAAGGTTATTATTATATCAGAAAAGAGAATACTGATAAAAAAAAAAGTGATTTTTTTTCCCCCCACAAAATGTATCATTAACTGAATATTAAAAAGAGCATCTACAACCACAGCCACTTACCAAACGACATGGGTTTTATTGTTATGTCAATGTTAGAGAAGATGACAGTGTTTTCATTTTTTTTCTCCATTATTAAAGTGTAGGATTGGAAGAATTGTGGTTAGGATTGGTAGGATTAGTGGTTCAAAACCCATTAAACATTTAAGAACAGTAGGTGGTTTCAGTCGCCAGGGGCTGTTTCGGTCTTTGAGGGTTAACGGTACATCTTATTTCGACATACAGGAAACATGTAACCGCTTGACAGAAACACATAGTACATGCACACCTACGTTCACACATGCAGATCAAGCGTTTGAGAAAAAAATTCATTCACACCGTCATGTGCACACTGAAAGACACGCGGACATCCTTTTTTGCTCGGAGGATAACTAGCTCCACTTTACAAAAGTAAAAAAAAAAAAAAAAAGAACACAATCATTAGGAAGAAATCACAGAGAAATGAGAATCCCCCAGAATGAAAGCCAAAGTGCAGAAGTAAAAAGGAAAGATGTGAGACAGAAAAAGAGTGGGATGAGACTAAAAAGGGGACCGGGAGCCATAAGGCAGGGGGCGAGAGGAGAATGAAGATGACACACTCAATCAGTCTCCACTCTTAGAGGGCTCTCATTAACTAGTCCCATGATAATGACGGCGCTCAGGAAGCTACTCGCACATTGTTATTACACACAAGGTACTTTCCTCCTCTTCTCTCATCTCTACACTTTTTTTCCCCTCTACTTCTGGCTCTCGCCCTTTTTCTCCACAGCCCCCCTCCCCGTCTCATGTCACTCTGACATCTAACAGCTGTCTACTCCCTCAGTAAAACGGTGCATTCGGGTTCCACATTCAGTTCAGAAAGTACGTAAGTCAACAACGCCGACAGGACAGTCTGGGGGCCGATAAGCACCGAGCCCCGTCTTTCAGCGTACGAACATACTGTAAGAGGAGACCCCCAAGCGGAGCTCTCGTCTCTCGTCCCTTCCCGTCATCAACACAAGTGTCTCGCCTCGGAGGTAAAACTAGAGCGCACATAAACACCGTCTTTTGGTGACAATTGCTCCTGAGTGCTTTTAATCTTTAAAGGTTAATGGAAATGTTCGCCTCGCTGTCGGCTCAGACCTCTGAAATCTGTGCCATCTTCCGCACTGAATTCTGAGAGTCTTTTCTCTGCTGAAAGTCCAGACCAAGGCTTGTGCTTGTTTTTTTTTCTTCTTACGCTGTATATATTTGTTACACTTGGTTTGGGCGCCACATTGCAATTTCAGCAACAGGAGATCTTTGTATCGGATCCGCACACCTACAACAGCTGTGTCTTCCTATTTTGTTTGTCAGCAGGTTGTCAATTTTACCAGTTGTCTTTTCCACTCGAAGCTGATTTTTTCTTGTTTTGTCAGTTTCTACCAAAACCCCTGTGTCCTCCTTTCTCTGTGTGATACAGAGGCTTTCCTTTCCTGATTTTTTTTTTTTTTTCTCTTCGGTTAATGGCTTATGATAGCAGACAATTGGTCTAGTCGCAAGTCTGTTCAAACATACAAAAAATATTTAAAAAAAAAAAAAAAAAAAAAAAAAAAGAAAACTGAACCACGATCCACCTATTGCCGCGTTTCCACTACGTGATACCGGCTGGATTCGACTCAACTTAACTCAGGTACCAGGTACTATTCCTGGAGACCGTTTCTATTACAGGATACTGCCGACTTTAGAGTACCTGGTTGTCATAGCAACGCTGTGTGCAACTTCCGTGACGTCTGCTCAGAGAGTTGCTGATAAACTTGTTTGTTGCATGTTGCCCCGTCAAGCTGACACTGAATCTTTTCATCAGCCACCAAGGAACATAAACGTCTGAACCTCCTCGACCAACCACGTTGCGTCGTTTTGCGGGCTGTCATCATGGTTTAGCCTACTGGTAGATTTACTGTAAACTTCAAAATCTTTTTTTTTTTTTTTAAATGGCGTGTCGAGCATTGATGACGCAATGACAACTCTCTGAATCAGACAGCTACTGTTTGGTGAATGAGTATAAATGTATAGCACTTATTTTGTTTATTTATTTTTATTGCATTGGGCTGTTGCATTATACGTCCCGTTTGGGTGTGTTTGTGGGCGTGAATGGTGTAAGATTAACGTAAATGATTAAAATTGTAATGTAATGTAGAGACCCCAGGAAGAATAGCAACTGATGTTTCCGTTGCTAGTGGGCATCTTAATAAATTAAATTAAATGACCAATCAGTGGTCTGTAGTGTTCACCTGTTCTGGAACCTCGGCCAGTACTAAAAAAGTAGTACCGGTACTAGATTCCAGGTTCTTTTACGTAACGGGAACACAAAAAGACCAAGTCAAGTCGAGCCGGTACTGCTTAGTGGAAACGTGGCATATGTCTCCATTTCATCCAGACTGAGAAAGCCTCTTCTCATCAGCACAAGGTTCAGTGTGTTCCAGTCCACGGTCCAGGCGGAGGTTTCACACCTACATTTTTGATGGGGCTCAGACTGTAAAACCTGAAAGTCTGGAACAAACAGGTTAGGGGTTAAAGCATACTTCGGTTTTTTTTTATGCTAAGCCTCTCCTTTAGGTACACTCGTGTTAAATTTGGGCAGAAATTCTACTTTCAAAGCTTATTTGAACACCAACAGAGCAAGAATAAGAATCATTTTTGAACGTTAAAAAAGTGGCGAAGGTAAAAAAGTGTCCACACTGGTCCACCTGTCTATCAAAACACAGTCAAGTTCGACGAGTTACACTATTGCGACGTGTTTTACTTCCACCTCTGTTATCCAGCCCCAACACAACCATAATCCTATTCTTTAAACTTTACAGTGATCACTGATTTCCTTGCACTCACAGAAACATATGTAGCCCCTGCATTGATCTCATAGACTATGTACTAAAGCTGCAGGGAGAGTAATTTCATGCTGGGTGGGCTCCCTCTCCCCTCTTTGTCTCCTTGCACACCCCTGACTGAATAACCATACTCGGAGGGCTTCTTCACAGCAGGTGCGCTAGTAGAGCCTGACCCCCCCATCACACCCACCACCCACTTTTTCCTGCCTCATCACTCCCACCACATCACTGCCAGCACACAGGAGGCCGTGTTCCCCTCAGCATTAAGACGCAACACTATGTTACAGCTCTATTAGCTAACTAATCTGAGAGAACTTTATTTTATTAGCCCCTTAAGACTCCTGCCAAGGCCCTTTTCATCCTTTATGGATTCAGTAACTGTGCAGGCTCTGTCTCCGTCCCCCCCTCCCTCTTCCTCCTGTCTCTCTCAATGTTTCTATCCCTCCATCTTGCATGCTCGCTCACTCCTTTTTTCTCAGCACCGCGTTATGTGGGGCTTGTGAGGTTGCAGCAACTGCGCGTTACAGACATGCATCCGCACGCAAAACTGAAAACAATCCACGAGCCTCCTCTTAGCCGAGGACCACTGCAGGCCAAATGAGCAATACAACAGACGATGTATGAGGAAGTAAAGAGACAGCAGGGACCTTTGGTTTCTGGCAAAATGGACTTCCAGCAGCAATTCAAACATTCAGGTGTGCAATAACGGCCCCACTGACAACTATTCTCAGTGTTTGCCTTATAAGGTTTCTACTCCATCTCCCAGCTTGCTCTCTACCTCTAACACCCATCATCATCATCATACTCTCTGATAGGATTTGGCAATAGAACGGGATATACTGTACAACTGTAGAAACGTGGCCACTAATATGGCTTTGGCAATCCTGTTTCCACTACAGGAACCATCCCTTAGTGTCTCTGCTACGAGAAAACATGTAGCACATCAGCACTGGCGTTACCCAGGATCTATCTGCTGTTTTTCTATGCTTTCCTTTTCTCTCCTCCCTTTCCACTCACCCAAACCTGTTGAAGGAGACAACCATCCACCCAGAGCATGTTTGTATTGGTCGTTTCATCTATACAAGGAGTTTTTCCTTCCCACCGTAACTAAGCTTATGGAGGATTTGTTGGGATTTCCTCTATAATATTTGAAGGTCTCGGTAAGGGCTGCGAGATGATATTTTATTGTAATTTGAGAGACTATAGATAAAGTTGGACCAAACAGCATGATTTCTTGAATCACACTGCCTCATACGGGAACATAATTGCGGCAAGGACTGCGAAGCGTGTTCTGGTGGTGGTAATACACTTGAAAACTGGTTAGCTGAGCACACTGGTAGAAGAAAACAACCAACCTTAGGTGAGGGAGATGTAAAAGAAAAAAAATAATGAAATCAAGTAAATTAATTGAATTTACTCAACTACTGTACTGCAATATCTTACTGTGATGGTTCTAGCCATGTCACTCAATAGAGATGAAAGATCACTGACAGAAAGGGGTGTCATCATCATCATCATCATCATCAGAGCAGAGGAATATAAAAATAAATTAACATAGGATGAAATTAAAAGTAAAAATGGCGAGCATAAAATAATAAACATTGCTAAATTACTTAGAAAAGTTTATATGTGGAAAAAAAAATCATTTGGAAGTCATGATGAAAAAAACTGTTCACGGTCTATAAGGGATTAATCAGTATTTTCAGTCACTGTTGCTTGTATTGTGCATATATTGATGACAAGCAGGCGTAAACGAATCCAGATTCTGGCTCCACAGACAGTGCTAGAAAACAGTGAGCTTTTGTCCTAGTTATAAAAACAAACGTAAAACAAAGTAATTCAGACGTATTTTAATGGCCGCTAGAGATGTAGCCGAGGTGCGCTTTGCTTCAGCAGGTGGTTTGAGACCTCTGCCCGAGTGTACCGCAGATATATTTTCCGGCATAGTGCTTCACCATTATCTCAGCGACTGTGTATGACTGCACTGGTGTGAGGCTTCGGTGGAGGAAGATCATAGCAAAACAGAAGTGACATCAAACAGAGGGCAGCTCCCTCATGCACCTCGCTGGAGGGGAGCTTGGACGTCTTGCTCAATATGGAAAGGCTGATGGCAGGGCGGCCCAACAGCAGCACCGGGCCCCGTGCCAGAGGAATGCAAGGCACACACTGGCTTACATGTACACACAAACACACACACACAGGCACAAAGACACACAATCACTCAAGCAAGAATAACCACACACATAGACCACAATCACTCACACACACATGGCAGCAGCTTTAATAATGCCATCAGAGATAGCCTAATGATATTGGAGGGCAGAGTGTGCGGGCTGGCTTTGATCTTCCTTCTTTTCCTCCTCAACCCTCAGAGCATGTTGCAAAGAAAGGCAAAAAGCAGAGCAGAAAGTGAACAAGGAAGACAGACAGACAGAGAGAGAGGAGAACAGAGAGAGAGAGCAAAAAGGAAGACTCGCCAGCCTCCATTAAAAAACAAGAAAAACATGGACAGAGTGGAGCCTTCAGGCAAAAAATCAAACTGGTTCTTCTCGCCTGGCTGTACCTGCAGAGGAGGCAGTGGACAGCTGACAGCTCACCGCTCTCACAGCTGCCCCTCAAACCTCACCGCCTGAGGAAGAGGGTCAAATTTGCCTGGAGACGCCACCACAGTCCGACAGATCGTCTCCCAGAGCAGACGAAGACAAATGCAACCCGTCTGTCTGGTCTGTCAGTCCAGCTGTGAGCTGCCAGCTTTAACCCTGCGCTTCCCCCGCATCCGCCTCCTCCCATAACAGACCGAGAGAGGTAGTTTCTGATCACGGCTGCCAATCAAATTTCAAAAGAATCGTCTCCCAGCGATAACAGAGGGAAAAATGTCAGTCAAGGAGAGAACAGCGCGAAATGGAGGAGTCCCGTAAGGGCTCTGTTAGTACAGCATCAAACAGCTTGTTTGTGTTTGTCAGTTGGTACATTATCACGGCGAACAACCGCATCCATCGACGTCATCGTGTCTTCTGGCTTTGCGAGCACGTCCGACTTCTTCAGTTGTGACGGATCCAGGCTACACATCTATTTTAAGGGAATGTAACTGGACTTTGTGGGTCAAGGGATCAAGGCCTATATCGATCTGGATCCAAGGCAGTAGACTATGCCCGCAGAGGCAAAGGAAGGACAGCTGACCAAAACTATATGTGTACATGATCTGTAGAATGGACTGTCAGGAACCTGAGTTATTGTATTTGAAAGTATTTTAGTATTAAGTGGTACAATGGTCTACTTTAGCTGTCAAACTGAGATTAGAGGAACACAATGTGGAATCTGTTCGATACAAATTTCATTAAAATACTTATTTACACTAGTTAGTTTTGTACAGTGTCGCCACAAATGGAAGCAGAACAAAGGCAATGAAAAAACTTCCTTTACACAGAAATCCATAGAAGTGGATGTAAAGAATAAAAGATGCTTTACTACAGGCTGTTATCATAGATGTAAGAACCAAAGAAAGTCATTAGACTGTAAATGGAGGCCCCCTGCACAAAACACACACTTCATATTAGTTCGCAGTTTGACATAATAAACTTCAGGGATCACTGACTATCCCGTTCATCCATCCATCTTGGTCCGCTTATCCAGGCCCAGGTCGTAGGGGCAGCAGCCTAAGCAGAGAAGCCCAGACTCCCCTCTCCCTAGCCACCTCCTCCAGCTCTTCAAGGAGAACAGCAGGTCAAACCAAGCGGGAGACAGAATCCCTCCGGCGCGTCCCAGGTCTGCCTCTGGGTCTCCTCCCGGTTGGACGGGGAGGCGTCCGGGGGGCCTCCTGACCAGATGCCCGAACCACCTCTACTAGCTCCTGTTGATTTGGCGGAGAAGTGTCTGTGCTATCAGCTGCTCTCCAACGGCAGCACTCCTCACCCCGTCACTAATGGAGAGCCCAGGCACCCGACGGAGCAAACTCATTTCTGCTGCTTGTATTCGTGTCCTCATTCGTTCGGTCACTAGCCACAACTCTGAATACAGGAACATACATCGAACAGTAACTTGACAGCTATACCTTTTGGCTCAGCTCCCTCTTCACCACAACTCCCGGTACAGCACCTGCACCCAGTGCTTACACTGCATCAATCTGTCTGTCAGTTTCATTGCCATCTTTCTCTCACTCGTCAACAAGACATTTCATCCGACTTCGACTGAGAGCCATGGAATTACACTTGGAGGAGCTGATCCTCATCCCATCCACTTCACACCCGACTGCAAACCATCCCAGTGCAAGCTGGAGGTTGATGAAGCCAACACGACCACATCATCAGCAAAAAGTAAAGATGTGATCCCGAAGTCAGCAAATAGACACCTTCCATTCCCTGCCAGTACTACTGACGACCGGCTTTCCTCACTATTAAACACAGAGGACATGCTGCCCACCAGACGGCTACTTTAATACGCACAGTTCATAAGATTTCATTCATTCATTTTCCAAACTGCACCCTGGATGCTGAAAGTGATGAAATATAGACAAGAACTAGAGCTGCATTATACATCACTTGAGCATCGTCATCGCGATGTATGTGTGCGCAATAGTCACATCGCAAGTCCTGCAATGTGGGAGGCAAAAGAACTCAATGTGTTCTCATCTAGTTTCAAGGGTACCTGACACACAGTGCATGCAGCGATCCACCAATCACAATCGTTCTTAATCGGTTTGGACTGAGTCGCTGGTAACAACATTGAAACATGAGCAGCGAACATAGAGAAAATCACTGTAAATGAAGACTTGGTGCCAAAAAGAAAAGCAATGTCAGTTATCTGGAAATATGTCATCTACAAGAAGGATGATACTGAAACACGTGTTCTGTGTCGAAAGAGTTTTGCACCTGTTGCCACAACAAAAAGTACCACAACTAATTTGTTTGACCATTTACGTCGGTGCCACGCAGCTATTATATCCTCCTGAGTATTTTTTTCTTATTTTGCAGTGTTAAAAAAAAATTGAAATGCCAGTTTTTTTCCAATATTGTGCAGCCCTAACAAGAACAATAATCAACTCTTACATGCCTACCTACGGGTGATTTAGATTGACCAGTTAACCTATTAAGGCGCCGTTTGAAGATGGGATGAAGTAAGAGTATATGGAGAAAACCCACGTACACACAGTGAGAACATGCAAAATCTACACAGAAAGTACCATGTACAGAAAGTACCCGGTGATTGTCTTTCACCATTGGAACAACAGAGAGAAAAGACATAAAGAGAGATTTCTTCCAAGTCTGTGATGCTTTACTACAACGAGGTGTGAGTCACACCCCATACGGATCTCCCACGCACACTGTATGCCTGCTCTAATCTGTTAGTATGGACACTGAAGTACAAATCGTGCCACACTCAGGTGAGGTCACCAGCGAGTTTCAGACCTAAACCAGAGTTTCAGGCTTGACACAGTTACTTCATCAGTGCTCTTATTCCTCTGCTACTCTTGAGTTCTTTGATTAGTCAGTTACTGCATTTTGCAACCTGGTATTTCTGCAGAACACACCATTGCTCTAAATAAGACTGTCAGGCTACTATTATTGTAATGTGAAATAGGCTACTTTACCTAAATTCCTCTCTATATCCTATGCAGGGCTCTTTAGTTATTAAATGGAATTAAAAATATAAAGCCCATCTCAGATTGCCAGATATTCTAAAAGACGAAAGAAGCTTTCCTATGTAGGACGTTTATATAACAAACTCAACCTTGTGTGCCAGATATCAATCTTCTCATCTTACTGTGGATAAAAAAAGTAAAGGGAGAAGGGATATTTCCCCGTAGTATTCAGCTTTCCATCCAGAGAATTCATTTAAAATATACAAAAAAAATATTAAAACGTAAAAAGTGGCACAGCAGGCTGCTCCTGAGTTATCTTTTTGAGCTTCGCTGGCATCTCATAGAATTGATTTTCCTGCTTCAGTTTTTTTTTTTTCAGTCTGTCCCTGTAAGTGTGTGCAATTTCTTCCTTTATTTTTTATTTTTTTCATGGTCTGTAAAGACCACCACATCCTCATACAATCATTTCCTGCATCCCACAAGGGAAGAAAGAAACAGATGGGGAATGAAACAGTGCAGCCCGTCTGTGTGTGTTCATTTCCACAGAGTGAAGTGTGTGTTTGTGAATATATGTGAATAGTAGGTCTTAGGAATGCAAGCGCTGTGCCTATGTGTTTATCTGTTTGGTTTTGTCAGAGGATGTTCACAGGGAAAAAAAAAAAAAAAAAAAGCTTAACTACATTAACTACAATACTACATTTATTGTTTTTTTTCTCAGTGCATCGACATATATTCGTAGATTTGTGCATGTTCATATGTTTGCGTTGGCGAGGAGCTTGAGGACCTGAGGGATGGAGAACCTGTGTGTAGGTTCTGTTGTCTTCTACTGTATAATGTTCAAAAGGAATGAAAGAGGAAGTGATTGGCTACCACGGGAAACCTTTCAGAAAAGCAATCATCTTAAAATCCCAAGATCACTAGTACAAGTGCACAACCTTAGCTTATTTTCCAATCTTGTGGCGTACTATTCATGCTCTGTAACAACAGCCTGATGAATGCGTTATTTGTTAACCATTTCCTACAATAACCATCACTGCTGTGCAAAAGAACAGGGGTCGGTGCAGCTTGCCTGCTCTAACTTTATTTCCTCCCCAACCCCCACTAATACAGCTCCCAACCTGTGCCATTATAATTTGGTACCTGAGCGTGAATGCACTGTATGATTGTGGTAGACGCCAAATCACACGATGAAAATCAGAGCATTGAAAGCAGGAAACAGGAAAGTATTATTTAAAGGACTAACTGTGGTAGTTTTAAACCTATAAAAAAAAAAAATAGGATCTAAATTGTTCATAAACCTGATTTAAAGGTCTGAAATACCACCTTAAACTTTGTGTGTCACATTGTAATATCTGTAGCCCTTTCAGAGTTCCAGTGCACTTTTTCCACAGAGGTCGAACCCTGCTCTTTTAGCGTTGCATTTAAGCGTTTCCATTTCAACAGGCAAACCCGAGAGAATCTATCCTGGGATAATTGCACGCATACGACATGAACGACATCTTGAAATGTGGAGCACCAGCAGCACCGAACCAGTTGAGATTCAAGAATGTTTACTGTCATTGTGTGCACATGATGACATTCTTCTTAGAGGTAGTTCTCGGCTAGGGAAAAAAAAAAAAAAAACAATCCAAAATATGTACAGCGATATTAAAACACTAAAGAATAAGAGTAGTAAGCTTTTGTACAATGTATGTAGAAAGAAATGTAACAGTCCACTGCAGTAACAGTAAGAGTTCAGAACAGTATGTGCTGTCAGGATACAATTGTGTGCAAAAAGGTAGCAATGTGAAGATAATAATCAACTGTTGGTGGAAAGAGGCACACAGTGGCACTTAATGTTTTCCATTTGTATTTCTAGACAGCATTATTTCTACAAACACATGGAACAGGGGTCAGGTTTTTAAGTGTCCCAACACTGTTCTTCGGGAATATTTTTCTTTTGTTTCTGGTATGTGGTATCGAAATTGGACATGAAAAAAAATAGAACTGAAGGACAATCCCATTTCGCCGGAGCACAGGTGCGCGTTGGAGAGCACAAAAATAGGCCCGTGTGTATTTGACAGACTAAGCTGGTATTTACAGGATGACCATAAAAATACCAAAGGAGGTCACACCCTCCACATTCATCACACATGCATAGCTGTGTTTTTAAGGAACTATATGTAGTATTTTCAATATGACACTAAAGTATCGATGGATTGTGTAAAATTAAGAGCTCTGAAATTATGCTAAAGATGCCAGATTGTAGAGAAATGAACTGAAACCATCCACCCTGGTGGTCAGACGGGTTGGTGTGGCCACTGGGCGCAGTGGGTCACTATGTCGGTCTCAATCTCCCAAACTAACACCACCAGGGGTTTTGACCAAAGCATTAGAAAGTGACCAGATGGGGTGAGAACCACGAGGAAACAACTTTAAGAGCCAACGCAAGTGACAAAGTGGTAACCGCTAGAAGCCACTGGACACAGCTCTAAATGAAAAGAATGGAGACTGACGTTAAAAATCACACATTTATTCAAAATTGGTGAGTTTAATTATGAGGTTTATAAAGATAGACATTATTACGTGATGTTATATAGTTTACTGTGTGTCGAGCCACTGTCCAGACCAAACTGTGACAGCTCTGACCTTGTTTGGATGATTCCAAACAGATCTTTAGTGCAGCTATTGACAAGAAAAACCATGCAGAAAACACTGGTGAATTGTGGTTTCATCATGGTGGTTTTCAGCCGAAAAACAGAGCAAAGTTTACAGAGTTATAATGAAATGAAACTTATAAGACACAGCGTTATTTGGACCGACTGTCAAAATAACCAGATGTGACTTTTTTTTTTTTACTTCAAGGAGAAAACTTGATGATACCATAATACAGATGTGTGAATACAACAAGTTTTGTACTTTATTGAGTGAGTGATACAGTCTGTAGATACATGGTGTTGATTCATTGGTGGTTTTGGTAACAGTAAGTGTGTTCTGGTACGCACCTTCCCCCAATTGTTGATTTTGGAATATCAATATTACATATAACTCATTTAATGTACTTATTGAATATTTCATGCAGCCGCGGAAAAAGTTATTAGACCGCCCTCGTTTTCTTCAATTTCTTGTTCATTTTAATGCCAGGTACAACTAAAGATACATTTGTTTGGAAAAAATAGAATAATAACAACAAGTGGTGCCAGGCACAACAAACCCCGCCCCCTGCAAACGTTTTACCTGATTTGCCTTATCTCTTATCATTGCAAAAACACATTTTGGTGACCTTGGACTTACATTCACCAAAATTCAAGGGATTTTTTCTGGACCACCTTGTATGTTTCCTGAAAACGTCATGGAAATTGGTCCAGTAGTTTTTGTGTAAAGTTGCTGACAAACACACAAAAAAAAAAAAAAGGACCAAAAACAATACCCTTGCCTCTCCTTCGGGGGGTGGGGGGGTGGTAACAACAAA
>JAPQRP010000013.1:20632456-20659577 GCA_037367295.1 Apogon hyalosoma
ATAACCAAAATCACTTCAGTTCTTCCATCAATATCTATGGCATTGTACTGACAAAAACAGTGTTTTTATTCATTCCGTGTTTTCTTTTCTGTCTGTTTAGTCACATGATACACGCAGGAGTTAGTACTTGATTGCATAACCATTGTTTTTGATGACTTTTGGTGGTCTAATCATTTTTTCCGCGACTGTAACTCTATTAAATACCAACATGTTATGAATTTGTCTGACCAGTGTTTATCTACCACCAGCAAAATGAACATGAAGTCAACATGTCCTCTGCCTCTTATCTCTTTAAAACCTGACGTGTCACTGCTGATACACCTTGTGCATATGCAGTCTGGATGGCTGTAATTCTTTCACTGTTTGTGCAACTGGAAAAACTCCAACACTTTTTGAAACCTGAGACGTTGCGCTTTATAGGCTTTACTGGGTCATTACGGTAATTACACCCAGGCCCGTACTAGAAGCTGGAGAAGAAGCCGTTTTAGCAGAATTAGAACATGCAGTAAATTGTAAGGATTACTAGATTTTGAAAGATCTGGGGGAAAAAAAGTGCTCTGGAAAAATGAGCAAACAGACTCACTCACACCTAATTTTCTACCCTTTTAGGTAGAATAAGAAGGCAATTTTAGGCTCAGGGTTTAAAGGGTTATTCTGTCTATCAGCACATAGGCTGAGGAGGTGGATGAAGATCTGCAGCCGTGTCCGGTTTTAACATTCACCATATAAGTAATATTTCTGCAGTGTTTCTTGCCTTGAGCTGTTCATGTTGTTAAACCGACGTCCAGTAGGATGTTCCAGCCAGTTTTCTGATGCTTTTTTCCTTCTCATCTGCTAAGAATACATCAATTTTTTTCATTACCGAGAGTCCGACCTCTACAGCTTCATCACTGCAGAGGTGAGATGCTTTAACTGTCGCCCACAAGTTTGTGTTTCCGTTACATCATTTTACACTTATGCAGTAATCCACAGCTGTCAGTAATAGATGTATCCGTGCAACAGTATTATGGTTACGATCCAAGTACTCTAGGGTTTCTCAAAACGGGGATAATTTCTCATCTGGGTTACTGATAATCAGGATATGATCTGTATGTGCGCAAACACTAAGACGTGAAGTGAAAAAAAAAAAAAAACACAAAAAAACTCACAATATCCATAATACTTATGTGCATAAAAGTCATGGAAGTTCTTTCATCTCAGCCTTTAAATGAAATGTGAAGACCACAATGCAGAAAATGAATATGTAACTCCTATTTTTGCCACATTTTACATGCAGTTATTCTTGTTAAAGCTCATGATTCCTTTTACAGTTTTATCAGCAATCTCTGCATCATGATTCCAATGTTATTGTAGGCAATGTATCATGGTAGTATTAAATTAGAAGTAGTATTAGTCACTTGAAGTACTCTGTGACTCCTATCCCTAATATACGATGCTATAGTGCAGTGGTGTCAAACATGCGGCCTGTTCCAATCCGGTCTGTGGGATTAATTTGCAAAGAGCAAAAACTTACACTGAAAATATCAACAGTCGATGTTCCACATACAGACCAAATGTCATCTCAAGTTAAATAACAGCATAATAACATTTAAATAATGACTCCAAATTTTCTTCTTGGTTTAATGTGAAAAAAAAAAAAAAAATTATGCCTATAAATGACAAATCTAAATTTGTCTTTGTTTTAGTGCAAAAAACATTAAATTATGAAAATATTTGCATTAACAAACAATCCTTTAACAATAAAATGTGACTAGCCAGAACAAACGCGAACCTGAAATGTCTAAAGAAGTGCAAAAAAAACCTGCAATTTTTATAATATTCTGCCTGATGCTGAACATTTTGTTCCTTAGTAGATCCGATCCATTATGCACATGTATAAATGATAAGTTGCATAATGCTGTTAAAATTGCACTTATTTTTCTGAAGAAATTTCCATTTTTTCAGGTTGAGTTATGGTATTATTTTACTGCTCTGGCCCCCTTGAGATCAAATTAGGTTAAATGTGGCCCCTGAAAGAAAATGAGTTTGACATCCCTGCTATAGTGTATAGGATTTCAACAGAATTGGATGTGATGGGACTGCTTCACCTGCAGGACCGGAGAGAAACCTGTGCATGAAAATGTTAAGGAGCCTCCGTGCAAAAACATATTCAAATGTCATTTGATGAGTCAATCTAAAACAACCTCCGAATATAGAAAGCCATTCAAACCCAAGTGAATAAACACAGTCATTCCTTCCATAATGTGTGAGTAATAGCTCATAACAGCAAGGTTATCCTCACGATGCATCTGGAAGCTGGAAGCAGTAAAAAGTCTCATGTTCTAATAGTTCTCTTCATTCAGAGTTATTATTATGTAAAGCATAAAAATGTGTTCTCTCATCAAATCAAAGCACCCTACAAATCAAAGTTAAGGCAATTACAATCTTATTCCACCCTTTCAAATGGCAACAGCTGTTTCCCTTGGTCAAAATTGCAGTGTAATTGCACACGGTAGCATATGGTTATGGCTGATTAATCCAACTGGGGGTGAAGGCCCCATTATTCCTGCATGGGATGGGTAAATAGGCAGCGGATCCAAGCAATGGATAGATGGGTAATGGGATGGCAAAAAAGGGAATGGGTCTTTGATGAGATGTCTGTTAAAGATGGGGTGATTGTCAGGATCGATCAGGCCTTCTACCATGCCTATGTTAGCCATTAAATTGATTTGCTTGTCATCTGGCTTCTTGAGGAGAGAATCATACCAGTGATATCAAACTATGCAGAAAAGAGGAGCATTTTCCAGTAAATCCATTTTCATTCCCAAAATATATGGCTGTGAGCGTTTTCATTTTAATACCCCTTCACGGAGTTCATGAACTTGAGTTACAGGGGACTTTTTCCTCTATCTTTCCATTCATCCAGAAATGCAGGGGTGGGTAGGTGGGAGACGTTATTGCCTCGGGGAGTGCGGTGTGTGGCAGAATGTCAGGGATGTAATGATAGTTTAAGGACTGCTTACTGGCCTGCAGGCTTCCACTGGCTGCCACCATCACACAGGCGTGCACATGCGCACACACCAGCTCAGATATGCATATGTGTATTCGCAATACACCTGTGCACACACAACCACACAAAACACCACCCTTAGGAAACAGCAATTACAGGGTTCAGAGGTGATCTCCCAAGCCCCTAGCAAATCTGAGTGCTTTTCTATTATAAACACACAAGGAGCTGCATGAGGTAGTCAGGCATGGAGCCCTCCTGAAGATAGTGTCACACTAAGGTCCACACTCATTTCCATTTGGCCAGATGAGGGATGTTGCGGGTAAACAAGTCTTGACTATACCCCCCTCCTCTTCCGCTCCCCCGCCTGTCGTTGCATGCATAATAGCCTTCTTGAAAAGCAAGGAAAAAGATCAAGTCAGTAATCAAATCTGCTGTTACGGTTTATTATTTTGAGGTCATTACGGAGCCTGTGTTAAACATACATGTGCAGCAACTGTAAAGGATGTATGGTGTAAGACTAACAAAAGAAAAAAAAATACCTCCAGATGCCTTGGGAGGTTAGAAGAGTAAAGAACCGTGGGTTTTCTTGGCTCACCAGATCGTAATAGTGGATAGTCTTTCATGACAGCAACAGTAAACAGGGTCCTGCTTTATATGCTTCAATCCATTCGTAGCGCCAAACCTCGCCTAAAAGAAATGACGTGCGGTGCTTTCCCGAGCAACCCAAGTACAACGCATGTGTAAGCTATCAGCACCCTCCGTTCTGTGCATCAAAGAGGAAACTCCTCCACCTGTAAACGGCAGTACTCGAGCTTACGTGGTGCAAATGCATTCGTTAAACGTAAGACGGGCTGTACGTGTACATGTACGTGCGCTCGCAAACACACGCGACAGATAAAGCAATAATTCCACAGCGAGTAATCCATCTTGCCCTTCTGTGGAGCTGAATGATCAAAGACGCTGTTTCAGACTATGTTCAGCAAAAAAAAAAAAACGACAAGCAAGAATACCAGCGTAATCTGTTTCAGTCAGAGGCCCAATTAGGAATAAGGGTTAGACTGAACTTTAATAGAGACGGCTGAACAGTAATAATCAGCTTGTCGCTTACTTAAACCAGCAGAGACAAGTGGATCGTCTTTTTATTGACAAGAACTTTCAACTGGTTTCTGTCCGGCAGGTCATTCAGCACCGACCCTTGTCCATCACGGTGTTTTGTGGGCATTCCCAGCTGGCTTGGGTGGCCTCTTTTCCCCGTCTGTCTGACTGTGTGAACAGAGCTCTAATTAATAACCATGCACAGACAAATAGGACAGCCCTGGCAAATACCAACCAGACTCCTTTGTGCCATGTTCCAGACAGTGGGCAAGATGACAGGGACTTGAAAGAAGACTATTTGTGAATACGGCTGCTTCATCTTTGCCTAAGCCCATGAGTTCTTATTCTGGTCAAACTGTCTGAGCAGCATGCGACTGAAAAAGGAAAAGAAAATACTGCAACCCCAAATCTTTTTATTTTCAACCTGATAGTCATTTTCAGGCTTTTGAGCTATATAGGCCTAGCTGGATTTTTTTTTTTTTTTTTTGATTTAACTTCTTAGAATGGACTCCATGAGATGAGAGAGAGGGGGAAAAAATTAAGAGATGCCGGCATTCCAATGAGAGCATTTAGCAGCAAATGTGGTCACTGAATAGATAGCTGTGACACAGGACTGATTATTCCGCGCCATTGTCACCTAGAAGTACCCTCTTAGGAGTGAGCTGCTGCTGGTGGCACCATTTTTATCTCACCCAAGTTACGCTGACCTTATCTTTGTCTCTTCTATTAAAGTATTAAAGCCAATGTGGGATTTTTAGAGTTTTAGAACCACAAAATCCAAATTCCTCCCAAAACACTTGTATGTTCTAGTTGGATATAAGGATTTAAGGAAAATATCAGTTCTGCAATATATTGCGATATTTCATTTCATGATACTGTATAGATATTAAAAAAGTACTATACTGATATTTTTAGGTATTTATTCAAATGCACACATGGCAGAGGTTCATTTATGTTTTTTGTTTATATTTTATTTATTATTATTTAACGCCGTTCTATTAAAAAATGGTTATTTGAAGCATCCTAAAAGTGCTTTTTACTGTCTGAGAGAGGCAGATGTTATGTCCTTTGCTGGGATTGTACAAAAATAATGTTAGGATGTTAGTTATGAACTAATAGAATATGAACACAATGAACATCTGAGCAGGATCTTAAACTGTAGTGTCTGTAAAACATAATTAAAGTTTTACGTTTTTACAAAGGAACATTTTGTGGCACAGCATTAGATCCTGTTCTGAGTAAATAAAAATGTGTTTAGTATTTGTGCATATTTCTGGTGTAATTCAATTCTTCCAGGAAGTAATAAAAAAAAAAAATAATAAAAAAAAAAACTGCCTTGTTAACAGTATCGTGATATATTGTATCGTGATCCTAGTATTGTGATTTGTATCGTATCGCCAGATTTTTGCCGATAGACACCCCTAGTTGGATACTATGTTTTTTTTTTAAGCTTTTGTCTTGAAGAATCTTTATTATAAAAGCCACACCACTAATGCCTTTGAGGAGAAACTGTCCAACAGCGTGATCTGAGCACCGACTCCACCTGCTTCAATGCGGCTACGTGGAAAATCTTTGAGTACGCTTATCGTTTTGAAAAAATTCTTGCAAAGGGGAGTGTGTGGAGTTTGCATGCTGCGAGGGTTTAATCGGTCTGCTCCACATTCCTCCCACAGTCCAGGGTTACTGGGTTAATTGGTAATGCCTAATTACCCATAGACCTCAATGTGAGTTGGGTTCTTTGTCTTGATGCGGGAGCCAATCCCAAACCCCCTGCACCCCTGCAATGATAATCAGGTATATGTAATAAACGGATGGAGTTTTATCCTTAAAACTAAATGCTTTGTCAGCGCGGTGTTGGCACTACCGACTTCAATCTTCAAGTTCGGGCACAAAACTGCTCTTTCAAGTGGTCCTTAAAAGTGAACAGAAAAGCAATTTGTGAGATTTTTTGGGCTCCTGAACAAAGAGCAGACTGTACAAGACTAGGCAGGTTGGATGACAAAAGAATTCATACAGATTCTAACAAGTTTTTTTTTGTTTTGTTCTAAAAGTATAAGGATTTATCCAATATAGAAACACAACTTGGATCGTGTAAAGCGGCATAAAGATATGGAGGTAGATTAGACTGAGTTCAGCAAGATGTTGCATTAAATAAAATAAGCTCGAGACTAGGGATCGGTACGGAACCACGATACTAAAAGGGCCCCGGGGTTAAATTATTAAAGGCTGGGTGTACAAATAAGCTCAGATGTTATCAGTTTTCCCAACAGTACAGGAGAAAAAATACAGAAAAAAAGAAAACTTTTTAATTTTTCTCACCAACTCACTTTCTAAGATGTTTGTCTGTGATGCTTTTCAGTCCTGGATTAACCCATAAAGACCCAGTGCTACTTTGGTGGCAATTCTCACATGAATTTTTCTCTCTATTTAACCTTTCTTAAGTGACTGATCAGCATTTATTGTAATATTACCTTCTGTATTTTGCATTTTTCTGTGTAAATCAGGTATTTCTCTCTATATTTAATGTACCGATCATGTAGATGTTCATAAAAACTCAGAGTTAATTCAAAGGTTAGCATTTCACAAAGAAGAAAAGTCAAGAAAAAGTGACGTTTTCTTAAAAATAACCATCTACGACTTGTATCACTGATCAAACTCCACGGGCGGCTCCGTGATATTTCTGAGTGCCCTATAAAGTGACCAGTGGCCCGATGATTGTTTCACTACAGGTCAGTTGATAAATTTAACGTGAACTGGTCGGAGCGTCATCTGATCTGTTGATCACCGTTTCCGAGCAGGAGGTTTAGAGATCACGAAGCTGCAGGAAAACCACCACCATTGACAAAATACTGACAGTCCTTTTAGTTCAGTTTTACACTTTCAAATAATGAATGGAAGACAATAAGTATATATGGAATTAGTTTCACATTACTACCATGCAAGTAGGTAGGTTTGGGGACCCTAATAGTTCAAAAAGTTTGAATTTGAACCCTCCAGGTGCTGCAAAGCTATCTTCATATTCATTTTGGCAAAAATCGAGTGGATTTTTACAGCCTGTTTTAAATCCTGCTTAATTTGTTGTAACTAGTTACGTCACAACATTTGCACATATAAAGGTCAAGCTTTCCAATGAACATTTCTCCGACTGTGCCATAATTGTTTGTCAGCAGCAGCGGTTGTTGGTTGACCGGGACAGAGCAGCACAGTCAGCAACCTGGAGGGGGCGGGGCATGAAGTGGCTCGTGTGCATTTAAAGGGCCGGCGCTCAAAACCACCTTTCTGGTGTCATTACTCAGAAATGGTTGAGGATGGACCTGTGGAGTTGAATTAATGAAGAATTCAGACCCAAGCAGAGGATTTGCAGTTCAAGCAGACCACAGGGAAATGTTTGAAAATGCATAATTCCATTTTTCAAAGCAAAATATCATTCATTTAAAGCATAGATCCATATGTAGAATCAGTAATAGTATCAATAAACCCTTAACAATACCCATCTCTACTCAAGATAAAAATGTTTAACACATACTCTCACATGCATCTTTATACCCCCCCTTAACCATCACCAGCCTCCTCACTAATTTACACGCCTGCATTAATCCCTGCATCCCCTTCACATGACGAAAATGAAGACATGGCAGACTTACAAAAGCAACGCGACACAATCTCACACTCATGTAACATACGTTCAATAGAATAACAAAAGCAGGATCCTATCATGCTAAGAAATTCTGTTCTCCGTGCGCGGTGATGAACAGTTTAAGCTCTTTTTCTGAGATTTTTGTTTTATTTGCTGAGTTACTAGAATAATAATAGGAAGCGCCACTGCCAACAACAAGGTGACACAGAGAGGATCAGGAGCGTGGATTTCTGGTATTAGTATAACGGTGAGGAGCAAGACTGAGCATCAAGGGAGTATGAAATGTGCTGTGCTGTGTTTATGGCCATCAGTGGGCAAGAAATTCACTGATGGGATCTTTCAGATTCATTCTTTTGGCCCAATCACCCCGAGGCTTTTTGCCTTTGGCCACAGACACAGTGAAGAGAGAATACACAGTAGTAGTGTGTTCGCATTTAAGCCGGCCGTATACCAAACCACTTTTCAAGCGATTTGACTGTTGCGGACAAATTTCCTCCATTGGAGTAAAGTCCAGAGTTTTTGGTGGAAGGTGGTCACACAGGTCACTTTAACCCATCAAGACCCAAACATCCACCGGCGACCAAAATCATCTATTGATATAAAAGGTTAAATAACTGTTGATCCGTTAATCCTATCAATACATGTGAATAATTGGCGTAAAATGCAGTTTGTCGTCTTTTCGCGGTCATCAGATATGACCAACTTGGACGTTCAGAGGCTCCGTAGTGAACGTGCAAACACCGTCATCTTCTAAAACATTGATTCACAAGTAAAACCCACGGAGTTTGATAAATGACAGCGGACGGAGACACTTGGTTTGTGTTCAGTTAATGATAGATTTAGCAGAAAAAGTCACTTTATCTTCAGTTTTATTCATTTTTGATACGGTGACCCTTAACTTTGATCTCAATTTTAATAAATATCTACACGATCAGTGAATTAAATATAGGGAAACACATGGTTTTCACTTAAAAATACTAAATACAGAGTTTAATTTTAGAACAAACGGTGATAAATTGCTTTAAAAAGGTTAAATAGAGAGAAATTTTGATTTGGAAACTGCCACAAACATAGCACTGGGTGTTTATGGGTTAAGACAAATATGAAGGTACAGCGATGGGAATATTCTCAACAACCATTGGATGCACACTTTCAAGCGCTGAACAAGACATAGCAAAACTAAATATCTGATAGCAGATGTTGAATTTAAGCAAAAAATATAGCGACAGGATTCGGTTTAGTGTATATGTCTGCAGAGAAGTAACGGGACGGGAGGAGACGGATGATGATGATGATGATGATGATGATGATGAACAGACAGTAGTTGACTTATTAACTGAGCTCCATTTTACTCTTCTTTCCTTTGCAGCTAAACCATTATAGTCATTTTTAATGCTACTATGATACCCTGTAACTTTGTTTTTTTGTTTGTTTCTTGCTTTTCTTCTCTAGAGTTAAGAGCTCAGGCTTGAAACGAACGAGCCACAAATTGAATTTTACTCATTAGATCCACACATTTGATGACAGTGCCTGGGAGAAAAAAAAAAAAAAAACAAAAAACAATCTATGACAAAAAAACTCCATCTGAATCCAGTTGCCAATTGTCAGTCTTCTAGGCTGTGACTTATGACACGTTGCCTTTAGATGTGAGAGTTTGCACCTTTTTCGGAGTCTTGCCAACGTCGTCTAGTGTACGGCGTGTACTGAAAAGTGCGAACTTGTGATCAGTCTCTTTTTTCCTTTTAGTCAAAGGCACTTATAGCAAATACGAACTGGTATCTAATCATCTGTTTACACTATAACTCAAATTACATTTTGTTACGTTAGAATTGCTGCTGCTACATTTGCAGTCAAAACCAGTATCTATGTCCTCTTAGCAGGTGTGCCGCTAGTTCTTTTCGTGGAGTTTAACCAATTAATGCAAACACGCACCGAGTTCATGTTTTTGGGCATGTGTGCAGAAATGTAACTCCGCTTAAAACAAGTCTTAATCCCTTTCATTGACTCTTATGGGGAAACAGAACCTACATCAATAAAAACAGTCCAACCCCAAAGACGGAAGCGGTTTCTAGAGAACGAAACAAAAGGTCTTTCAGCTCCGCCTCTCTCTCAGACTTGCTCGTACCACAGACCTTGAGTTCTGTTTTATCGAATGCAGCACAGTGAAACTCAAGACATCCCTCTGAGAAATCTATCACTGGACTTTGACCATGAGTTTTCTTACCAGCCCTGAATACTAAAAGCAATATGTTGTGACCTTTTCCCGGAGCGTGCCGGCTGCAAGGATCTAGGACAGGCTAGACTTTTCTTTTTTTTTTTTCTTTTTTTTTTTTGTGCATATCATTTCAGAGGGCGCAGCTGCTACAAGAAAACTGAGCACACTTCTGTCTGTCAATTACAATGAGTGACAAATCAGGGCATTTGTAGTCTGGAGACAGTCAACTCAACCCCACTGTCTGCACATATCATTCACAGTCCAGTCTCAATCAGTTTACATCTAAGTGTTTCTCGCCCCTCTAACGATCCACGGGTGACGCGCAAGAAAGTCCGACCCGCCTTAAGTTCATGTTTCTGCTACATCATATACGTGCGATCTGGTTCACTGAGGTTTCGCATTACGATTCTGCAAGCGGAGTAAAGATGCCTGGTCATCATGGCCCACGTGGGCTGGGTCTGACATTCCTGACATTCATTGATTTGTACACAGGCGTCCATCTGATGTCACTGTGTTGTCAATACCACATGCAGACTATAACTTTTCAATGGCAAAAAGTAAATTGTTGACTTTTAATTTCTTTGTCTCCTCTTCTTGTGAAGTGCCACCACAGCTCATTTTCCTTTTTGTGGTTCTTCTTATTCTGTTTTTGTTTATGCAGCCGCTAAATCACCAGCAACCCATCTAAGGGTGGGGGGGTGGGGGTATGTTTGAGTCATGAACTGAAGTGGTTTTGGTTGTGTTTTAGCCACGCCATAAACATAGAATCTAGGAGATGTTCTCGTCGAAACTGCGGCTAAAACATGTATTTTGGCCTCTCAGGCCTTCTGTCATAAGCTTGACCCTAAAAAACGCTGACTGTACTTTCACTAAAGTATGAGGCTCCATGAAAAGGATTTGCAAAAGTTATGTAATGCCTGAATCATAAAATTCACAATGTGATATCATGAAATCGCGTAAATATACACGCCACTTTTAACTGGTATGTACGCATTATAAGCTTTCCGCATGTATGTTCACGCCACGTCAAATACCACACACAGAGGGTTAGGGGTTAGGGTTATGTGAACCGGAGATCTTGGCATAGATTGGCACACGATCACATGGCATTGAAAAACACGCGAAAGGATGAAAGTGCACTCTAAATGCCATAAGAACTGGCATGACATGCAATGCAATTTCATGAGATCAGTATCAACTTCATATCATTAATGGACAGTTTTTTGCTATTTTACACCAATAGTTTGCAATTTTGCTGCTACCATGTTGGCCTTTTGGAACTAGAAGTGTCCATATTTGTACATAAGGGGCAGTACTAGAGGTGAGCTAATGCTAAGCGCTAACATACTTAGTAAAACCGTAAACTTCATCAAACACTGTGTAGCAAAGTTATTTTACAGTTATGTAAAACGCTGTCGTGTTGAACCTATTAACAAGAACTACAGCGGAGCTGTCAGGAAAATTTTATAATTTAATTGTATTTAAGTGAAATTTTATATATCTGACTCATCAGGATAGAAAGCTGTCATACAGGCTCAACACAGCAGAGCCGTCTGTTCAACCAAGATCTGATTAACAATGACAAAAATTCAAAGATGGACCACCAGATCACGATTAGGGGTTCCAAATAAAACAGATGAAACAGGAAAAAAATAAATTAAATGACAGAACAGTGCAAGTCCATGGGAGCCGGTGCTTTCTGGCAACCACCCCCATTGGCTATCACAGACATTACAACTTTTTGATCTGTCCCCGTAGGTTTCACTTTGGAGCCGAGGCTCGTGTCCCAAAAAAAGCATTTTCACACAAGAAACAAACCAAGTCACGGTTCAGTTTGATCTGGACCCAGACCAGCTGTTTTCGTCAGACCAAGGCTGAGTTCACAGTCTAGGTGGAGGTTTCAGCTGTGGAACCTACGCCACGGATCAAGGACAAACATCTGCAAGCGTGATAGCACTAATGTGAAAGCACCTTAAAGGGGTCATATTTTGCTAAACCCACTTTTATTTGTCTTTGGTTCATTTATTTGTGTATTTGGATCCTAATAGTTCATAAAGTTTGAATTTGAACCATCCAGGTGCTGCAAAGCCATCTTTGTATTAATTATGGCAAAACTCCAGTGGATTTCTACAACCCATTTTAATTCCTGCTTAATTTGTTACGTGTTATAACTAGTTACGTCACGACATTTGCACATATAAGGTCAAGACTTCCGACGAACATTTCTCTGAGTACGACATAACTGTTTGTCAGCAGCAGTGGTTGTCGTAAAAACTGAAAATATGTCCAAACTTGGAGCTGATTACCTAAAATGTTCAGTTGCTTTTTGAATTAACGAACATAAGTGGCTGAACGGGACAGAGCAGCACAGTCAACAACCTGGAGGGGCTGGGGCATGAAGTGGCTCATTTGCATTTAAAGGGCCAGCGCTCAGAACCACCTTTCTGGTGTCATTACTCAGAAATGGTTGAAGACGAACCTGTGGAGTTGAATTAATGAAGAATTCAGACCCAAGCAGAGCATTTACAGTTTATGCAGACCACAGAGAAATGTTTTAAAATGCATGATTCCATTTAAAAAAGCAAAATATCACTCCTTTAAAAAAAGACGTTAGTACATCGTGAGCAATGGTGAAGCAGGAAACATAACCCCACTGATAAAAGCACTGGCATCTCCATCTATGTTTCATGTCTATACGAATGAGGGTTTCAGTCAAGGTCTCCTAACTCAGAGATGTATTCATACACACGACAAGCATAAGCCTGTACATAACCACAAAAAATGTAAGGCCTGAGCTCCGAGGAGAAGCTGAAGAATCATTAAGAAAACAAAAGAAGGAAGCAGTAAAATCAAAAGACTAACATTGCCAGCTGAGAAACCCTGACTCCCTCACTGAAAATTTCTGCTGCATGTCAATGATTATGTGCCCTATTTTGTTGCCTGTGATAAGAATGCATCCAATTTTACTTCCTTCTGAAGCAGTCAAGAGGTGCTCTCAAACTGCTTGCATTTCATTCCAGCCATACGATTTCAATTCCATCTCCTAACAGATTTAAAATGAAGATGACATCCTTGACTTCGATTACTGTGTCAAGGTCCATGTCCAATACAGTAAGCTAAAAACAGACTGCCACTCTAAATATTTCACACATCTTCACCCGCAAAACAGCAGAAAATAACTGGAAGTCGACGCCGCCGCCGTCGTCGCCTCTCCTCAGCCTCCCCGCTGTCATCCTCATCCTCGGATGTTAATCTGAGCGCCACGCCTCTGACAGAATGAAGTCCTCAACTCCATCTAAAACTCCTAAATCGAGCTGAAGCCAGTCCGGCTAATCTACTGACGTTGAGTGATGCAGAAGTATGTGTGCCAAACATGACATTCCAATAGAGTTCCTCCCCTGCTGCTGAGGGCTCCAAAATAGACGTGTTAGAAATGACAAAACCAGCAGGCGAGCCCAGCACTGTCTCGGCATGACCTCAGTAAATGAATGGAAGTGAACAGTAGGACAGACCAGACAGCTCCTATAACTGTCACTTAAAACAAAACATCCGTGGTGAGTTGGGAGGATGGCCTGTTTTACACGATTTAAGGAAGAAACGAGAGTGTGCTTATGTGTCAACGACCAAAAATAGGGTCTTCGGCGTTGCAGGGGTCTTGGCTGGAAACCTGCTTTTAAGGAAGGAAGGAAGTAAAGCGCTTCTCCTTACAAGGACGTGGAATCTACAGATCTTCTCTCAACTTTTAATAACATTGGCAAGTATTCGCAACGAAGCAATGCCGGTGAATGATCCGACACCAAATACAAGAAGCACACCGAAGATTATCTCTCTCTTGGGTTCGGCAAGTCTTAAAGCTCGACTTCATAGCGGGCGCTCTGGTCTGATGAAGGCCGTTCTCCCGTCGTTAAAAAGTCGTTTCAGTAGACCGGCCATTAAATTGAGGAAAGCACTGGCTGACATGTCCATCCAGAGGCATTCTACTCGCCTCATCATGTTCTTTAATCATCGAATGGAAAGAGAGCAGCCCACACCGGGGTCACTTTCAATGAGCAGCACTCCGAACAGTCAGTAGAGAGTCCAATTAAATCCCACATTTTCTGACCCATGAGCAACTATGTAATGAAATCCGAGGGTTACTGCAGGATGGATTGAGCAGACGCCACGAGATGGATGGAGAGAAAGTGACTGGAGTGGTACTTTTTTTTTTTTTTTTTGCAGCTTCCACACATATATACATGCATATTAGGGATTAGCCAATGACTGGTTTTGACATTCACTCTTACTGTTACGGGTATTTTTTTGATTCAATATGTGCTAGAATCAATTTAACAACGTGTTAAATCTTTTGCGCTGTTACAGTGTCAGTGTTACCTGATTGGGCACATGTCACAAATAACAACCTATCTACACATTATCTAGTAGAGCACTTCTTGTTTACAGTCCCTCCAGTGACAGTAAAAAAAAATGTTACTGAAATGTAATTTAGTTGATTTGACAGTTCGTTTTTTTTTTTTTTTTTTTTTATGAAAAGCAGCAACATTTCATGATTAGTCTCCGAAGTGGATTTTTTTCAGGTTTCTTTGGTTCTTTATTGTCTTTTTCTACATTATATCCCACTTTATTTGGGATACTACCAGGCATTGTTTGTACTGTAACTTTATATTTATCTTTTTTTTTTTTAAATTACTGTTGTTCTCATCAGTTCTGAGTGTTCTCCGTAAAAGCACGTTGTAAACCGCTATTTAAACGAAGATTATTACTGTTGTTATTAAGTGGACATCTTTGGGTTGTGGATCAAACAGGATATTTTAAAAGGGAAACAATGATCAACATTTTTGTGACTTTTTTTAGACCAAACAACTAATCAAGAAAACAGCCCCAAGATTAATCACCTATAACAAGTGTAATCAGATGCAGCCCTATTGATTACTAATAATCAATACCAGCCCTGGAATACAAAACCTATGAATCGACCCCTAACGTGCATGGTTACGTAAATGCTTCCAGCTAAATGCACATTCGAGAGGTAAACATGGATGCTGTCCACCGGGCGGCTCCTGTAAATAAGGCCTGCGTTGTAATTTCACTTGCTTGGTTAAATTATCATGGGGGGGGGGCAGAAGAAGACTCTGGGATCAGATGCAGACAACTGTGAGAGATAGAGCCAGCAAGAGGAAGAAGAAGAAGCCAGCAATGTCAAGATTCTTAATCCCTAGGACACATGAGTTATCAATCTCCTGTAAATGTCAGGCTCTAGGATGCCCTCATGAATGATGGATATCTGCCTTGTTTGTTTTTTTCATCTTCTCTACATTGTATTATTGACTGAGCGCCACCGAGGGCTTAGAGTCTATCTTGAGAGGTAATACTCCCTCCTTACAGTGGCAGCAATACCTGAATCACAATTACCCCCAAACAGTGAGGGTTCAGCAGAAGAAAACCAGCTGCTGAGTTTTTATAATTTCTATGAGGCATTAATTTCATGTGCTCATGCAAAAATAAAAGCATGACTGCAGATATGTGAGCGTACTGAAAACTATATTTAGAACTTAACACATGCACTGTAGGTCTACTTTGCACCGCCTGCGATAAGGCTTGAAGACACCTTAAATTGCAGTCCTGATCAGCACTTAAGTTGTTTTGTTTTTTTTTATCATTATTATTGAAGCACCCTGGAGCATCCTTAAGGACTTCTAGAGCTAAATATAGACCCCACATTAGTCTGCTGAAAATGCACAATTACACTGGCAGCTTTTTAACTGAAATTTCCATTATGTCATGCTAATCATTTCTCTCAGTTGTGTCCACTGGCTCTTATATTAACATATGGAACCGCCTGGATTATTGAACAGAATATAAAAGCTCACATCCCATAACAAAATGATCTAAAAAAAAAAAAAAGGGACATGGCCTAAGGTTATAGCAGACTCTCACTGGGCACCAGAGACACTCTCCAAGTCTCCACAGGAATATTATTGGGATCTTGTGGGATTATTGCGCTGAGAATTGGAGTCCAACTCCAGCTCAGGCAACTACTCATTGAGAGGGAAAAAAAAAAAAAAAAAAGTCACCGATTCCAGTCTCTGCCACACTTGGCGGTTGCTTTCCTTGTGCTCGAGGGGAAAGGCTGCATAATTCTCAGAGAACCAATTAATTTTTAACATTTAGTGCCCAGCATGCACTGCCTTTGCATTAATTGCTGCATATCAATATGGATCTATTTGTACGGCGCCTGTTTGTGGCACAAAGTTTAATTTCCGAGGAGATTAATTCATTATGGATTATTAATCAGATTAACATTTTAACAGCCGTGCGTCAATGACACATTTATATGGCACACGTTCACGTCATTAACAGTGGAAACTTCTTAGTAAAACAACTTAGTATCTGATCTTGTATGTACTGCGAAATATCACTGAGCAGCACACTGACGTGCACTTGAAGTTTGGTGGATGTTGATCAATTCACGGTTCTGGACGCGGTGTGCGTAAAAGTAACGTTAAACCGAATGAGAAAATGACAGAAGGAAAGTATAACGGACACATTACGCATCAGGAAGCTCCACTCGGTTCAGCAGGGGAGCCACGGACACCAGTGGACCCGAGTGCGGACTAATCGGCACCGTGCCGAGCGAGTGCCCCTCTTACCTTGAGCCGGTGTGGAGTGGATGAGTGTGGAGAAAAATAAAATCCATGTGGCGCGCCACATCGATCCGCTCCAGGAGCCCTCCAACATGGTCCCAAACCGGGAGAACTGGACAACAAGTGCCCGGTGTGGTCGAAACATGATACAGCTTCAGTCCTTGATGCGGTCTCTAGGAGTCTGGGGGTGTATGGGGGGTGGGTTTGGAGGAGGAGGAGGAGGAGGAAGGAGGGGGGGGGACCTGCGGCCACTCGAGCCGGGCAAAGTGCGCGGACCTGCGTGCGCAAAGCAGAGCCGAGGACGGTGCCGCTGCAGCCCCGGGGGAATTCGGTTCAATTAGGAGCCTCCGTCGTAATTCTCTCCAATTCCACGGGCTGAGGACGGAAAAGGAGTTGTTTTCTGTTCTCCAAATGAATGACAAGTCAGGGGAATCCGTTAGGTTCAGTCCAAATTACAGTCCACGTCTGTGCACCTGTGAAGGAGGAAGCTGCAGCTCATACTCGGCGATACTTTCCATCCACACTTCTTTGCTTGATGTGAGCTCTTCGGGTTTTTTGTTTTTCCCCCTCGATACATAAAACTTCAGCTTCCCAAACCGAATAGTTACAACCTTCCGAAAGCCACAGACACAATTTCTCCAGTTCCTTTCTTTTGAAGAAGAAGCGCCAGATCCACGGTGCACACACACACACACACACACACACTCCTAAAGTTGCTTCCCCGCTGCGCGCTGTCAAGGTCGGCGGTTCTGCTTTGACAGGCCCACGAAGAGGAAGTTCAGTGGGTCTGGGAGCAGAGGAGGAAGGCGTCGAGAGGGGGAAACTTGCTGCTACAGACGGAGCCTGCCGTGGAGAGGAGCCCGGCTGCCGGTGTGCGTCGGATGAGGACGAGTCCCGAGTTCTCTATGAGGAAACATTAGGATGTGGGAACCGGGAGCGCAGCGCAGGTCGCCACCGTGCGGCCGTGCGTAAAAGCGCACTCTCCGTTACAACACAGCCGAGGCACACATCCGTGGATTTTCAGAGGAGGATTTTATGGCTTTACAGATCACAGAAAGGTGTAATGAATGTGGTCCTTTGTTAAAAAATGATTACAAAACACGTGTTCTGCCTGTGTTTCAGTGGGTTACAGTGGGCTGTTTGGGCACCTGAGGACAAATCTGTCAAATATTTCTATAGAAAATCACACTGAGGCTGAATTTTTTACTCTTATTTTACCTTTTTTTTTTTAATTATCTGTGTAGGATTTTTACCTTTAAGTTGATCCTTTCAGTGACGCTGTGGTTTGTGTATCACTGCTCTAAACATTCACTATTGTTCTTTTACTGGAATGTAAATCCCATCTCTATTTGAGGTGCATTTACATAAATAGGAAAAGACGTGTGTGTGTGTGTGTGTGTGAGTCGGGTCTTTAAACAGTCAGGCCTGAAACTGCTGCATGTTATCTCGTCTGTGTTCGCTGTGGAAGGAGGACAAGGGGGAGGAGAGGGTGAGAATGAATGAGTGGGAGACAGACAGAGGAACAGCAAAAAGAGAGGAAGAAAGAGGGAGAAAGGGGGGGGGTGATAAAGAGTGACTGAGCAAATGCCGTTTCCAAAATGACAGTATCGCTAAAGTAGAGGCCGAGAGAGAGAATGAGAGAGCATGACTGAGCAAATGTTCCTGTCTTGAAAATGACAGTGCCTTGCCAAGAGAAAGCAGGAGTGCTTAATGTTAGTAATGTTTTTTTGCCAATGGCGAGTCCCATCTAAGCCACCACAGGGCAGCAGGAAAATAATGCACCATGGTAATAGCTTCTGTTGTTTCACAGCGTGATCTTTGAGCTCCTATTGGCTCTCGCTTTCTTATCCAAAAAAATGTGATTCCTCGCACAAAAGTTAATAACAGGGGAGTTAACATCAGGAAAACCAAGACAGAGTGCTTCCTCGGCCACCCCCAGGGCTGCTCAGGGACCCGTTTATGATGATTTTTCAAAGTACTTACTGTGACAGAACTTGGCAAGGGGGTAATTTAAAAAAAAAAATCCCTGGACAGAGTATTTTGAGAAACAGCTCTCCTCAAACAAGTGTCAGAGATGTTTGTTTGTGTGGCATTTCTTCTCTAACCCCCCACCCCCACCCTTCCTCTTTTCCCTGCAGATGCCAGTGCCGCCAGGTGTTAGCACTTGCTGTTGTAGAGCAATAGCTACTTGTGATCACAGGTGCTAAAGCAGCTTACTGCGAGCTGTATTCACCTCAGTACGACGCGCACTCTTTTTTATCCAGCCCTAGAATTAACAGCACGACTGGTAATGATGATTCAGGGGTTATCTGGAGCAGATTGCAATTATTTGAAGTTATTCTGACTTTTGCTCTGGGAATTTGCGTTTAAAACCTCGACGCATTTGATGCCATTTGAGCCGAGTGGAGAAAAAAAAAACACACACACACAAAAACAAAAACCCACACAGGAACGCACAGGTGGAAGACATTAACAGTGCAGCTACATTCACCGCACAGATGCCAAAAACACCCTCACCATTTCCAACAAAAACCCTTATCCACCCATTTGTCACAATAAATGTTGTCACTGTAACCACAGAAATATCTAATGTCAACATAATTTACCAATAAATCTAGCTGTTCAGGGGTGTAGTTTGTGAACAGGCGCTTATAGGACCCCCAGTCTCTAAAGGAGGACAAGAGCTGTCGACTTTACCCTCAGAAACTCTGCAAAATGAGGAAGTTTAACTGGATGCCACATTTTAGAATGATAGTAGATGATTTCTCAGTAAGAAACCATTCTAAAGGGACCTTCATCACATCCTTAAACCATAAAGACCCAAGCCATCTACTGATCTAAACTGTTTAAAACCTGTTGATCAACTAATTCTATTAATACATGTAAATAATTGGTGTAAAATGCAGTGTCATGGTCATCAGATATGACCCATTTGGACGTTCAGAGGCTCCGTAGTTACCGTGGAAACACCGTCATCTTCTACAACGTTGATTCACCAGTAAAACCCATGGAGTTGGATCAACGACAGCGGATGAATACTTTGGATTTTATGTCTACTTAATAGTATTTTTGCTGAAAAGTCACTTTTTTTCTCATATTTTTCTGATTTGATATAATAACCTTTGAATTTACTCTGAGCTTTTATAAACATCTACATGATCAGTGAATGAAATATCGGAAAATATATGATTTACACTGAAAAAACTGAAAACATTCACTCATTATCTGAACCTGCTTTATTCTCACTGGGTTACGGGGGTGCTGGGGCTACTTATGGGCCAAGGCGGGGTACACCCTGGAGGAGTCGAGTGTTCATCGCAGGGCTGACATGTAGAGACGAAACAACCAATCATGCTCACGTTCACATCTATGGGCAATTTAGGTTAACCGATTAACCTATCAGTGCACGTATTTGGACGGTGGGAGGAAGCTGGGGTACCTGGAGAGAACCCACGCAGACATGGGGAGGCCCCACCCCCATCGACTGGTGTTGGAATCGAACCCAGGACCTTGTAGCTGTGAGGTCCCAAAAATAAGATAATATTACAATAAATAGAGATAAATCACTTAGGAAAGGCTAAATACAGAGAAACATTTAAGAACTGTCACAAAAGTAGCACTGGGTCTTTAGTTTTAAGATATACATCTTATACTCTATTATGTTGACTTATTTTTTATAGTTTTGTGTATTTATTTTGTGCTGCTTCCTGTTGATAATGATGTCCTGAATCCTGATGATAGTTTACATTACAGACAGAAAACAGCTACAGTAA
This sequence comes from Apogon hyalosoma, assembly GCA_037367295.1. Taxonomy (NCBI): domain Eukaryota; kingdom Metazoa; phylum Chordata; class Actinopteri; order Kurtiformes; family Apogonidae; genus Apogon; species Apogon hyalosoma. The sequence continues at coordinate 20,652,807 of JAPQRP010000013.1, forward strand.
AACTACAAATACCAGTGTTTTCTGTACGCTTTGTGTTGTCAATAACCGCACTGAATATCCCGTTGGACTCTTCCAAACAAAGTCCGAACTGTCACAGTTTAGTCTGAATCGTGGATGAACGAATGGTGAACTGAGCAAACATAATAACATCACACAATAACTTTATACTTTCATACGCCTCATAATCAAACTCACTCCAGTAGAAGAAATTTATTTATTATGTATTATTTATTTATTAGATTTATTTGTTTATTTATTTTTAATTTAGAGCTGTGGTGAAAACAACAACAGTGTTTTTGGCTTTAATCACTTTGTCCCTTACTTTGACTCTAAAAGTTGTTTCTTAGTGGTTCTCATCCCATCTGGCCGCTTTCTGATGCTTTCGTCAAAGGCGCTGTGGTGTTAGTTTTCTTCATCATGTGTTACAGAGTGACTCACTACTCCCTCTAGTGGTCACATAAAAACAGCCAAATGAATAATTCACATCATCTCTGTAATTTGCAGTTTTGGCATAACTTTACAGCTCTTTATTGCCAACACGCTAATGATAATTTTCCATTTTATTATTATGTTCTGTTAATCTTTGAAAGTGTAGATGTATAGTACAGGTGATGCCAGGAAAAAAAATACTTGTTTGAGGGATAGCGTTGATATATCTGCCCTGAGCTGCAACAGAGCTGACTTTTGTTTCTTTATTGTAGGTGTACATATATACAATGACAATAAAATAGAAATAGAATAGAACAGAATAGAATATAGTATTATAGAACAGAATAGAATAAAATAGAACAGTAATAGAATAGAATAGAATAGAATAGAATAGAATAGAATAGAATAGAATAGAATAGAATAGAATAGAATAGAATAGAAAGTAGTTGTAGATGTATACAATGAGAACGGAATAGAAATAGAATGGAACTGAATAGAAAAGAGCAGAATAGAAAAGTAATATAGTAATAGAATAGAACAGAGTATTATAGAATAGAATAGAACAGAACAGAACAGGATACAATAGAACAGAGTAGTATAGAATTGAATAGAAATAGTAATAGAATAGTAATAGTAATTGAATTGACTTGAATTGAATCAAATTGAACAGAGTAGTATAGAACAGAGTCCTGCACCCGGTAGCCACAAGAACATGCAAGGATGGGTACAAAATAAATAAATAAATAAATAATTTTGCAGGTACGGGCATGGGTAAAATTAAGTGAAATGCAGGCGGGTGGGGGTAAGGCAGTGAAAAATGAAGATTTATGGATGAAAATAATTTGCAGGACATTTATTTTTGATGATCATCTAATTTCACCGTGGTTGATCCACAGCTGGTTTGTTTTATTGTAAAGTGAACTTCACCTCTGTTTACATGCAGCAAAAAATGTCACTGAGTAGCACATATTAAAGATTTATTGATGGTGTGCATGTTATCCAAAAATAAAACCCTTAAAACTGAGTTACTGTGTAGACAATGTGTTTAATCACGGTTCAGGTCAGGTTGAGGGTTTAATGTACGCGGTGTGGATTGGACTTGAAAAAAAAATGCGGCTGCGGGTTTAGAAAAGTGGACCCATGCAGGAGTCTTGTACAGAATAGAATAGAATAGAATAGAATAGAATAGAACAGAAAAGGATAGAATAGAATAGAATAGAATAGAATCCTTTATTGTCGCCGTATTGTAAAAAAATAAAATAAATAAATGAATAAATAACATATACAATGGAATTTGGAGTTTGGAGAATTGTTTAAGGTGCTACGAGTTAAAAACACAGCCTCCACACAATCATTCATATGTCTACCACACAACACATAATGAATAAGTAATGAATAAAAACAATAAATGAATAAAAGCAAAACATAAATGTATGAAAGAAGGTGGCTGGGATGGGTGGTAGATACAAAATATTGGCGAGAAATCAGTGTTTAGGTTTAAGTCCCTTTCCTAGATTAGAATTCATACCCTTTTCATGGCGATGGAGCACACCACTGACAACACAATAACACCATTTCTGTCATTCCTTTTCTATGAGTAAATTTACAGAGGTAAAAGGTGTGGGTGAAGAGCTCAGTGTGTATCTTCTGAGGGTTACAAAGGAGCATGAGAGGGAGAGATAAGGGGAGGAGTAGCATCTCTGAACAACAAAGGGCATCAGTGTATGAAATCATCAGAGATACTGTACAGACCAAAGCACTGCGCACCTACATTTGGCTGGAAGAAACTCACATGAGACAAAGAGAAATCACAAGTATACGTGTAAACACTCACACAGGCCGAGAAAAAAAATATCAGCGAAATAGTCGACATGTTGGGCGTCGGATAGAACAGAGGTCGATCATCCCTGGGTAACGAAGACAAGAGGAAAGACAGTTAACCCTTTATAGCAGTGGTTCCCAACCCTGGTCCTCGAGGACCCCTATCCTGCATGTTTTAGATACATCTCTCTCCTAACACACCTGATTCAAATGATCAGCCTATCATCAAACTCTGCAGAAGCCTGATAATGACCGTCAGGTGTGATGGAAGAAGAAAACATCTAAAACGTGCAGGATAGGCGTCTTCGAGGACCAGGGTTGGGAACCAGTGCTTTATAGGGCACTCACTGAAATACTCTGAAATCCAGAATTTCAACCTTAGTGTGTTATTGGACATTGTCAATGACCTCCTCGTCGGTTGGCATGACAACGGTCTCCCTCCTCTTGTCATAAAACATCCGAGCAACACTTGCTAAAAAGCAAAAACATGCAATAAAACAACTGTTATTAGGTCAGAAAGTGAGAAAAATCACTCATATTCACTATTTACAGCTTCAAACTTTCTATAAAATCTCTCTGCATCACTGTATAATGTTAAAAAAAAAAAAAACAACATGATTTTTGACCTCACTGATCGGCTCCATATTTAAAGCTGCGAATAACTTTCGTGGCCAATTTTTCATCAAATCTATAAAACCTGAGTCATTGCTTAAGCCCGTTTAGTCTGTCCTTGATTACACACCTGAATCTCTTCCATCACGGTGAACAATTTCAAAGCGTACTCCACCATAAACAGTCTATTTGTGTACAAACAGAGCCGTTAAGTCACTCGGGCATTTTTGGAAATTTGTTGCCACGTGCATTGTGGGAAGCGGCGCTCCATGCAGCTGCAGTAGAAAGAAGCATTGAAGCCGTTTCTGTGTTTGTTGCCGCTGCGGCCATAATGCGGCTGCGTGGAACTCCATTTCCCACAATGCACCTGGCAACAAATTTCCGAAAACGCCCGAGTGACTTACCAGCTCTGTTTGTACACTAGTGGATTGTAATGGTGGAGTACGCTTTGAAATTGTTCACCGTGAGGGAAGAGATTCAGGTGCGCAATCACGGAAAGACTAACGGATTTGTGATAATTAGGCTATGACTGGGATTTACAGATCTGATGAAAAATTGGCCACGAAAGTCATTCGCAGCTTTAAATATGGAGCCGATCAGTGAGGTCAGAAAGCATGTTTTTTTTTGTTTTTTTTTAACATTATACAGTGATTTAGAGAGATTTTATAGAAAGTTTGAAGCTGTAAATAATGAATATGAGTGATTTTTCTCACTTTCTGACCATGAAACAGTTGTTTTATTGCATGTGTTTACTTTTTAGCAAGTGCTGCTCGGATGTTTTATGACAAGAAGAGGGAGGCTGTTGTCATGCCAACTGATGAGGAAGTCGCTGACGACGTCCAATAACACACTAAGGTTGAAATTCTGGATTTCAGAGTATTTCAATGAGTGCCTAATAAAGGATTAACTGTCTTTCCTCACGTCTTCGTTACCCAGGGATGTTCGACCTCTGTTCTATCCGACACCCAACATCGACTATTTCTCGGATGTTTTCTTACTGTGTGAGCGTTTACACGTGTTTGTCTCAAAGACTTATGGATTCGTGATATTTAGTCTACGACTCAGATTTTACAGATTCGATGAAAAGTTGGCGATGAAAGTCATACGCAGCTTTAACGTTTGCAGAAATGACCAAAAATAGTCACTTGCCCGATAAAGGTTAAAAAAAAGTCCACCTCCACGATCGTTTTCTAACGCAAGTCACTGGATGAATTAACCTCCACTGATGTTTTACGACAGGACAGTGTGGCCATTACTGTAGACCATTCTGAATGATTATCTTCCTTACAAAAGAAAAAAAAAAAAAAATCGGAAGCTGAGGCGATGTAAATGCAGGTCTTCGAGGCCTCATTACTATTTATCAAACACTTCTCAGACCATTAACATTTCGCTGTCAATTAGCGCCCATTTAAGGCGAGGCATCAAAAGAACAGGGATCTTCTTAACCAAAATAAATGCCTCAGCCTCTTCCACCACTCTGACCAATCTCACTGGAGGTTTAATGAATCGGAACGAGGAGGGGATAATGGGAACGGGAGCTCGGCGGGAGGCCAGTGGGGTGATGAGCGTTGCTTATTACCTCCAAGGCCAATTACAATAAAGATCTGTCATAGTCTCCCTTTGATAGATACTTGTGGTCTCCCATGGGGCTCTGCTGACCATCTGACAACCCTGCACACATGCACAAGAATATTAATTTGCTTTTGCCATTTACATGTTTAGATCTGTTTACTTGTTGCATCTTATAAGAGCATTAGCAGTAAAATTAATTATAAGCATCTCATCTCCGCCTATTTATGTTGGAAGAAAAAGTACTAAATAAGTGCTAAAATAGTCCACTACAAGTGCAAGTTCTGCAGTCAAAACCTTAATTAAAGGGGTTATATGTAGTATTGATACTCCAAAGTCTCAACAGTAGGGGGAAATTACAGACCAGAACACATTTACAACCAGCGTTGTGCAAGTTACTTCCAAACTGTAATCCATTACAGATTACTTGTTACTGTTATGTAAAAGTAATTCCTTACCTTACAATATTACTGTGTCAGAACTGTAATGCATATTATGACTCATGTATTATTTTTCTCATCATAAATGGCGTATGGGCCGAAGGACCCCCCCGCCCCAATTCCTTGAGATGCAGAAATTTGTACATGTGTACGGATAGCTCAGTGGGTAACGCTATGAGCCACGATGTTCGAATCCCAGCAGGAACGCTTGCATTTTTTTCATTATTTCACATGTTCAAACAGGGGGCGTGGCAGCGAGGACGCCGGTAGATAAGTCCGTCGTTGATATAGAATTCTAACTAGTCATAGAAACGTCTAGAAAATCTAAAAGTTGCTTCTCAGTCCTTTCTCAACACTTGGCCCCATGACGTTGGTTTTCCTCACTATGGGAGACCAGCAGTAGTGACTCACTACTCCCTCTTGTGGTAACATAAATCCACCAGCTTCTTAATATGATTTAATTCATTTCCTATGTTTACAATCCAACACATTGGCATCTTTAGCTCAACTTCAGGACACTATTCTAAACACAATAATGGTCATTTCTGGCCATATGTGAATATTAAATGTAGAAATAACACATTATAGCTGCTAAGACAAAAGTAAGTAAGTATTATCTGGAAAAGACTGTTGAAGTATGACATTTTTGTTATTATTTTATTTGCCTGTAAGCGTTTTGTTATAATGGCTGATTATGGTGATGCAATTTACCGCAACTAAAGCTGAACTCATTTATACTTTATGCACTGTTGTGAAATGTATAGTAATGCATCATATTCTATAGAATCATCATGTATTAGCAGCATCGACTGTCCTGTGAGAAGCGCAAAAGGGCAATCGATTAATATCAAAGCACCAGCACACATCGGTCACCCCCCTGGAAACAATATCCAATGCCATAAGAAATGAATAAGCCCAAAGAAATAACATTAAAGATATTAAATCAATTTTTGCTTTCGATGTCAAGTTAAACCGAGTTGTTATTTTGATGCTGCATACTTTCTTAACAATAGAGAAGCTGAGAGTTCATGAGTCAAGGTCGACCAGTCAAAAACTCTGAGCATGAGGTTTAAATATTGATTTGTGAGAACACTGGTACCTTATCCAGCTCTTTGACCTCCAGCTGTAGATGGGAGTTTCTGCACAGATAAACCTCGAAACCTCAAAGTAGCTTTTTTTTTTTTTCTTTTTCTTTTTGCAAGTCAAAATTTGTTGCTGCGTGGTAACATTTCTGCTTTATAAATGATGCTTTTGGGGCCTGTTTACAGCTTTGTGACAAAACATATCCTGCTAATCCGATAGGCTTTAGATTTCTGGACCCATCAAGGAACGCTTAATCTTTTAGTTGATCGCAAACTTCGAAAACCCACATATTTGGAGATATGTTGATTTCATGGGTGGGTATAAAAACGAATAAAGCTGCCAGACAAAATGAAATAATAAAAGGCTTTGAGGTGTGGAAACAAGTGCCTCAAATTTGACATTGTGCAGTGTTTGAGTAGAATACTTCCAACACCATTAAAGCATTAAAATCCCTATTAAAAGAAAAAAAAATAATCAAGGTTGGATTTTTTTCTGGTAAGTTATCACATATATTTTTGAAGTAAACCAAATGCCTCAGTGTACTGTATATACAGTTGTGCTCATAAGTTTACATACTCTGACTGAATGTGCATGGGATGGTCTTGAATGTTCCAACATGACAATGACCCAAAACGTAAGGCCAAGTCGACCTGTCATTGGAACAGCAGAAAAAAGTGAAGGTGAAGGAGTGTCCATCTCAGTCTGCTGACCAAGAAAACCTAAAATCTGAAAGAAACTGGAGGTGTTTTACCAAGAAGAATGGGCAGCTTTAGCATCTGAGAAAATAAAGTGTCTGATCCACAACTACCACAAAAGA
>JAPQRP010000013.1:20700244-20714106 GCA_037367295.1 Apogon hyalosoma
TATCTATCTATCTATCTATCTATCTATCTATCTATCTATCTATCTATCTATCTATCTATCTATCTATCTATCTAAGTGTTCTCAGACAACTGTGAGTCGCTGCTAGTTTGATGTACTTCCTTTATCAATCATCACTCATTTAAAAGAGCACACGTGCTGTGTGGCGTCAAATCTGTACTGAACTACCTGTTAGTATTTATTTGACTAGACTGTGGGTGTACATCTGTTTTCCTGCTCCCCGGGTGTGCCGAGTGGGAGGAGGGTGGCACTGTATAAATACCAAGTGATATTGTTTGTGATAATGCTGGCATTTTCTTCAATGGTAATTTCAAGCGCCGTCTCTGTCTAATCAACATTTATTTCAGGGTTTTGTTTTTTAAGCCACCTCTTTTAGGAGTTTAATTTGACTCAGTGACTTTTTCTCCATTTGCGCCTGATTTATTCAGTAAAGCGGACTCCGTTTGCAGCATCGGCAAAAGACGGATCCCGTTCTACTTCTAATCCCTCCTGTAGTATACATAAGAAAATGAACGATTACTTCTCTGAATGTAAATGAGTATCGAAACCAATGCGACTGTATTTCCTGTAACCGTGTCCAAGTAATCAGAAATGAACAGTCATTTTTTTTGTTTTTGTAACAGTTTGTTAAAGATCACCCTCTATATAACTTCCTGAACTAAGAGATGCTATACCTGTCTAATGCATGCAAGTCTGTATATATTTATCCATTTAGCTTCATGTCGAGTACATAGTGAAACATGATCTCCACTGGTGAGGTTTCGGAAACACTTGACATTGTTAAGACTCTAATATTTCACGGGTCTTTGAAAAACATTGATTGTATAATGAAAAGCAAACTGAACCTTTTTAAGCAAAGGCCACCAGGTCAAGAATACCTCACACATTATGGGTGCCAACTGAATTTTCACTCTTGAGTCGTGAAAACCTTGGTTTGTAAAAGCCCTTTTGCTTTGTTGTAGTCTTTATGGTTTGTGAGCTGTTTTAAAGTCCTGTTGCTGAAGGTCTCGCAGAAACTTATTTCATCGTCTTTGGTTCTGAACCGCATTCAGATCCCGTACGTCTTCATCAGATACAGGGTTAATCTCCATCCAGTTCCAATGAATATTCAATGATTTCTTCTGAAAGGTAAAAATCATCGACGAGCGTATGAATGTTGATGTGTGCAGGTAGGCGTTTGTTCTTAAGTTTCCTGAAGGTCAGCATAAACTTTTTCTCGGTGATGATAATTAATTCATCACTGCTGAACCTGTGCCCACCTAACGTCTAGAGCTATTAGAATGTATATTTCTCACGGACAAATTGTCGCTAATTTGTTGTTCAACAACATGGATTTGGTGTTGATGGAGGAAAAACAAGAGCAGCGTTCCATATGTTTCTATGACCCTGGTGGTGTGTGTACTGTACTCTGACTACATACACACTGTCAAACACTACTGTTTTCCCATCTGTATTTGTTTTTGTGGGAGATATCTTTACACATATGTCTAGTATACTAGTGTTTGAATTGTAGTATTGAACGTCGCGCATAAATATAATGAGAACGTCTTTCTGTATGAATTGAAAAGAAGCCAGAACAAAGCATGAGGAGGAAAAAAAAAAAAGTTTGATAAATTAAAGGTGGATTTTGCAGGAATTAGTGGCATCCAGAGGTGAGGTTGTTGCTTCTGACGGAGTTTCCTCCACATGCATATGGTCAAGGTCAAGTTTATTTATATAGCGTATTTAAAACCACAGAAAGTGCCCCAAAATGCTGTAAAAATGTGCAATACAAATGCAAGATATACTAAAACTAGTAAAATAAGAATAAATACAAGATATAGTAAAACTGATGAAGAAAAACATATACATAGTAATAGGACAAATAGCATCTAAAACACAAGCAGAACATAAACAAATAAAAGTCACCACATATCCAGATTTGATCTTAATACAGAAACCAACAAACATCTTGGTTTAGGACTTTTACACACTAATGTACAATACACATGGAATGCCACGATATAATCTAATTTGAATAAAAATATTGCTAAACAGCTAAAATGTAACCTATTATATTACGTGTCCTCAAAAAGCTCCAATTAAATTAAAATTTAACTGTGTACTAAACCAATCAATTAAGCCCTGAATACTGTAATTTACACTGACGTTTGGAATCTGCATTTTTGCCACTCTGAAATCAGCTTATTAATATAATCATCAGTGGTACGAAGACCGCACTGTGTAACATTGTTTCGAGAAGACAAGCTGTCTAAATATAGTAATTTTAAGCAAAACTAAATCAGGTATGAACAATGTGTCGAAATGATTATGATATAATATTCACTGTGTGTCCCGTAGTTAATGTCATATTTACCGAAGCTGTTTTTAGTTGATTTCATTGTGAATTCTGGAGTGTCTATTCAAATCTTAAAACTTTTGGGAAACTGGTGTCAGGCTGTACTCTCTTTGGAGGATTAAACATTCACTCCAGGGTTGATTATTAGTGCTCTGTAAACAGTTAGATGCATTGTTTTTTTTTTTTTTTTACTTACATGCTGCATTCCCCAGTGAGCTACAGAAGCTTTCAACACTGTAGAATACAGGTACAGCTGTGGAAAAAATTATTAGACCACCCTTGTTTTCTTCAATTTCTTGTTCATTTTAATGCCTGGTACAACTAAAGGTAAAATTTGTTTGGACAAATATAATGATAACAACAAAAATGTCTCATAAGAGTTTAATTTCAGAGCCGATATCTATCCATTTTCCATGTTTTCTTGATAATAACCAAAATCGCTTCAGTTCTTCCATCAATATATGTGGCATTGTACTGACAAAAACAATGCTTTTAGGCATTCCATGTTGTCTTTTCTGTCTGTTTTAGTCACACGATACACACAGGAGTTAGTATTTGATTGCATAACCATTGTTTTTGATGACTTGTGATGGTCTAATAATGAAAATCAACCTGCTCCACATGTAACTAGTACCAAAGTTGACCTGTTCTGGCTGGTACAACTCAATTTAGTCTCTTCCGCCTCCATGTCTGACACAGTGTCTGCAGTTAAACAGAGTATGAGGTCGAAAACCACTTGACTGTTCACCTACAGGGGTAATATAAGAGCGTGTAGCAGTGGTCAGGCGGTTATGTTGCGGGTTTCTCGCATAGAAAACAAGAGAATGAATCCTTCATGAGACAAAGTTTTATTTCAAAACTCCAAAATGCGGGCAGATTTTACTCACATGTTAAAAGTAGATTAAAACAAGTGGTGCCAGGCACAACAAACCCCGCCCCTCGCACGTATTGTAACTTATTCTGGCATCGATCCAGCTGATGTCATCGTGTCTATGCGTCTGCTGAGCATTATTCTTTTAGGCTTGAGTGAATCCTGGGCTGTGAGCCTATTTGACGGATCCAAACTGTCACTCAGCGTGTGTTGACAAAATGCCAGATACTGACACCATCTGACTCAGTACTCAGCTGTAACCCTTTGCGAGTCATTTGAGCAGTTTCTTTATTCAGTAACTAATTACACGCGCCCTAGCTACAGGAAATCTTCAAATGGACACAGATCATGTGCACCACCACACGATCCAGCTGATGTCAGCGTTATCAACTGCCTCTATATATGTGCCGAGTTTGAAGTAAACTGAAACAAAATTGATGTTTTTATAGACATTTGAAATTTCTACCATTATAAGTAAATGGGAGAAGGAATAAGATTTTAAAAATTCATATAAAAAAATTTGAACTTTGACCTACTTTTCCCAAAATGTAAACACGTCTATTCTGAGTCACTGGTAATCCGTAAACCAAATTTGGTATGAATTCAACCAACAGTTTTGCTGCTACAGGCATTTGAAATTTCACCCATTATAAGTAAATTGGGGGGAAAAAGATTTTAAAAATTCATAAAAAATTGTAACTTTGACCTACTTCTCCCAAAATGTAATCAGTTCTATTCTGAGTAACTGGCAATCTATAAACCCAATTTAGTATGAATTCAACCTATAGTTTTGCTGCTAGAGTGTTAACAATCAAAGAAACAAACAAAAAAACTCAACCAAAAACAGTACCCTTTGCCTTCCCTTCGGGGGGCGGGGTAACTATTGCCTTTGCAGAGTTCATTTTCTCAAGTTTAGCACTAGCAGTCACTAATACTTGCCTTAGTTTATTGAAATAAAGTGGGTATCTAATTACAATTGCAATTTAGTTCAATATAAATGTAATTTCTGAGCGACAGGGCTGTTACTATAGCGATGTAATTGTTATGTCCATTAAACTAAGCTATTAAACTAGGACAGGTACTAATACTATAGAAACATACAGAAACATGGTGGACTTGCACATTCAGTCCCTACACAGTGCATCTTTTTCTGGATATTTTTCTTCTCTTGCGACTTTTCCCAAATTAATTTCATTGTAGACTTAAATTTTCTTAAGTGTTTTATCTACATTTATTATAATATTATCCTCTGAAATGTTTGCATTGTTTTCAGTGTAAATCATGTATTTTCCTGTATTTAATTCACTGATCGTGTAAATGTTCATTAAAGCTCAGAGTAAATTCAAACGTCATAATATCAGGAACAGAGAAAACTGAAGCGAAAGTGACTATTTCAGCAAAGATATCAATAACTGAATGTAAAAACATGTGTCTACATCGAACTCCATGAGTTTTACTGGTGAATTAATGTTACAGAAGATGACAGTGTTTCCACGGTAACTACAAAGCCTCTGAACACCCGATGGATCATATCTGATGACCAAGAAAAGACGAATAACTGGATTTTACCTCAATTATTTACATGTTTTGATTAGATTAGTGAACATATGTGGATTTATGGTAGAAAGATGAATGATACCTCCTTTTAGACAGGATAATGGGCACTTTTAGATGTGTGATTGGAGTAAAATGTTTTAACTTAATTTTCTGGCTTTAAAAATAGTTAAAATAAATAAATAAATAAACCATGGTAACGACTGGAGAGAAAATTAACATCTGTTTTTGGCCACTTAATAAAAAATGCCTTAAGTGCTGTTCCAATTTCTATCAAACTGTAAAATCTTTACTGTTGGTCCTCGAGGGTGTCTATTTTGAAAAACAGTGAACAGTTTATATTTTTTCAATAAATAATGGCATAAAATAACAAGAGGTTTGCTAAGTGTTTCGGTAACGGATGGACAAGGGAGAACAATTACAAGTTTCAATCGTTTATTCAGCATATTTGCATGTATAATATCTACAAAGTCAAATACCTTAATGAACTGATTTTATACATTTTAACGCATATTTATCTCAGTTTATTAGATATTTGTAAGCGCTGTAAAAAGAGTAACAAGTGGTTTTTAAATTTACCTTACAACTTCACATAAGTATGTAAGTGAGTCATGCTTTGACGAACAAAGAACGGATACATTTCTAAATGAACTATGCTTAATATAATGCCAGCTAAGTATTTTTAAAACATTTTTCTAAAAAATAAAACTTGTGCGGGACAGTAGAAGTAATGTACTTTCAAAATATATAAGTCTCCACAGGGTGATTTTACATTTATTTTTGGATCTAACCTTCCCTTGGCCAGCCCCTACTGTGTCATGTTGAAGAATGTGAACAAAACTAGCATTTTTTTTTTTTTTTTTAGCAGAATCAAGAAGAAACCCAAATCCTGAGTACTGCACTGGAAGTACAGTGTAAGCTTCAAATTTGACGAGTTAAATGTAATTAAATACAAATGAGACAACTTTTTCGGTGGCTCGTCACTTCAAATCCACGCGCAACTTGTAACGGCACACGGTGTAATAGACTTGACGGGTGATCATATTGTCACACCTTTCGAGCTGCACGCATGTTGGTTCGAGATTACTTTATTTGTTCAGATCCACTCGCGTGCGGAACAACTCGGTACACGGTAGAATAAATTGCGTTCTGTGTGAGTAATTTATTCACGGTCATTTCTAGGTTCATTTTCAATGTCATATTTCCAATTATAATTCTCTGCTGTCTTCGTATGAAACAGTGTCGTCCAAATCTATTAAAATTGAGGATAAAGAATTAAGCAGACGAACTGAAAGAAACATGGAAACTGCTGCATGTGGACTGAAAACTTCACGTCTGCTTGGGTTTCTCTACTGTAATCACTGTTACTTCAAGAAGCCAAGAATCCTTTTCCTTTTCTGCCTCAAGATGAGACACATGCTTGGTATAATCAGTGTATTGTAGATGTCCCTCTCAAGGTTGCAATCAGGGCTATATTGTAAAAAATACCGGAAAACGGAGAAAAATACACCAGTACAGACTATCTGAGTGAAAGCAAGAACATCCAGCAAGAACAGTGTTAAACTGAACTGAAGGCAAATCTCGTGAGCCCAAACATGAATCTGTGAATGTAGTAGTCAATGGAAAAAATTAAAGATCGGAGACAACACCAGGACGCTAGGATAAAATGAGCACTAAATAAATAACCTTGTAATCAAAGACAATCAGTGGTACCGGTAATAAACAGAGAAAAATAAGTCATTCTTTGTGAAATTGCACGAAAAAAAGCAAGAAAAAGAACCAAAAAAAAAAAAAAAAGGAGCACCTGTTTACAAAAACAGGCAAACGTGTAATGAGTACATTGTTTACACTCAATTAGTATAATTTGAAGAATATGAAACTTCATTTTAGTGAAGAGAGATTTATGAGATGGCCAGAGAAACAATCACTGCTCTGAACAAAGAACTTCTAATTTCTCTCTCGGAGACCAAAAACAAGGTGAAAAAAGAGGAAAAAATAATTTGGATTGGAGTTATCGATTCCCAACTCTGAAACATTAACTGTTCTACATCAAAAGATCTTGGTTTACTTCATTTCAGATGTTTTTCTTTTTTTTTTTCTTTTCTTCACTTGCGCTCTAGCTAATAATAAACAGGAAAAGAAAAGAAAGCCACATCGTTCATCCCAGTTTGTTTTCTTTTTATACTTCTCGTACTAAACATTGTATTTCTCAGTCTTTCTTCTAACTAGCTGCATTTGCGCATTTGCTATCAAAAAGACAAAACAACCTGCAGGAGAAGCGAGTCTACAGTGAACTGATTTAATTGTACTACAGTATCTTAGAATATTTTTCCATTCACAAGTTAATTGATTTTTTTTCCCCATCTTTTTTACAAATACTACATCTTTCACTCATTGATTAAACTTAACCCTTGAAACTAAACAGTGTTCTGATTTACTACAGATTAACTGGTTTGATAATGTTATTCTTTTCATCTAGGTATCAGTCTTGTAGTTTATGGAAAATGTTTTATTTTTACATACGGCATTTCCAGCTGACAGACATCCAATAACAGTAAATGAAAACCTCTGGCTGTAATGGTTTGGATTTCTTCTGCTTCAGTAAGAGGTGGCTGATTTTTACCGCTTTGTTTCACTGTTGCTGCTGCTGCTCATGCTGCTGACACATGCACCATCACTTTAACTGCTCTGCTGCTGCATACTGTGTAATTTTATATTTATGTATATTATAAAAGCCAAGTGGCCTCTGTGTGCATACGTGTGTGTCTCGGGAATCATACAAAATCCAGAAAGAGCTGACTGCTGCAGGTTAGCGTACTTATAGATTTTTGGTCAAGGAAGACAGTAGTGAAAACCGCAAGTTGATAGGACCAATATTTTGGGAGATATTAGTATTTATGCAATGCAATAGCCTTACACTCATGTTGCTATGGCCACAACGCTTTGGCAGTGACTTCAGGACAAATGCAGTACAGCATGCACGAATACACAACAGCATAAAAACTGCCACATCGAGGACCTGTAGATCCCCACAGGTCAATGCGCTAATTAAGAATTTATTACCCCGCCCCCCCAAAGGGGAGGCAAGGGGTGTTGTTTTTGAGTCGGGTTGTTTGTTTGTTTGTTTGTTGACACTCTAGCAGCAACACTATTGGTTGAATTCATACCAAATTGGATTTATACATTACCAGTGACCCAGAATAGAACTGATTACATTTTGGGAAAAGCAGGTCAAAGTTCTAATTTTTTATGAATTTTTAACATCTTTTTTTTTCTCCATTTACTAATAATGGGTGGAATTTGAAATATCTATGAAAGCATCAATTTTGTTTCAATTTACTTCAAACTTGGCACGCATATAGAGGCAAGTGATTTGCTGACATCAGCACACGCATAGACATGATGACATCAGCTGGATCGATGCCAAAATAAGCTACAATACATTCAAGGGGCGGGGTTTGTTGTACCTGGCACCACTTGTTTTATTAGTATTTTTGCATATGTTATCATAATTTTTATTCTACCCTACTTACCTTTTACATATTCTATTTTATTCTTTATTCCGAGACCTGGGTAACTATATTTTGTTCTATCATGTACCATTGATTGAAAGACAATAAAGCTGAAAAGCTGAAAAGAGCAGTTTGGGGTGGAACAGTAGTGCCATGGTTAGCATTGTCCCCTCATAAGGTTTATCTCCAGCAGTGGCTAGCGTAGGCTCTTTTGTGTGGAGTTTGCATGTCTAACCATCCGAAGACATTCATGCTAATAAGGTGATAAATCAATCCAAAGTTGCCCATTGGTGTGAATGTGGGAGTAAATGTTTGTTTGTCTGCATATGTCAGCGCTCTGATGAACTGGTGATACGTCCAAGGTGACCTTCACCCAATGGTGGCTAGGATAAGCTCCAGCACCCCTGGGACCCTCTTGAAGACTAAGTAGTTTGGAAATGAAAAGGAGCAGTTGGAACCATAGACTATATAATTAGTGCACGGAGGAACTGTGACATCACCTACTGATTTCTGAACTATTGTTTTGAAGCCAGTAGTTTGTGAACTGACGTGACGTTGCGAAACAGACGTGACCACGAGTGGACTGAAGGATGAGAGGTCAAAGGTGAGCTAATGCTAAACGCTAGCAGATTGTCTGTGTGAAACAGCACACTTCATCAGGCATCACAAAACAAAGAGATTTTAGTTTAATCGGTGGATCCCGTTTACAACTACCTTCAAGCTGTCTGTGTGGCAAAAAAAAAAAGTTTTATCATCAAAGTCAGATGCAGCAGATATCACAGCCATGTTTTGATCCTGAGATCTGACAATGGTAAACATTTAGAAGACTGACCACCAGATAGTGTAGTAGGGGGGTGAAAGACTGGAAAGAGGATGGATGGATGGATGGATGGATGGATGGATGAGTGAGTGAGGTAAAAAAAAACAAATACCAACTTCAATGTAATTTTCAGTGTTAGTCTAAAGGAGCCAACCCCAGTGGCCATCAGTGGTATTGCAGCTATAATATACTTCTACTCACTGATATAGATACAATAACTAAACATATTTGAAGCATATTTCATTCATTATAATATAATATTTTCCTGTACCCTTTATCTCGTGTCAATAGTTACTGAAATTGTCTAGAACTGTATTTAGTTCATTTCTGTGTGAATATGTCCACTCTCTGGTCAAATGAGTATGAGTACGTATGCATTGTAGCCAGTCGGAATTGTTTTTATTTTCTTGTCCGTATGTGATTGGATGGTGGAGACACAGATGTTTTCAGGACACCACAGTGAACATAAGGCAGATGATTAACCTGCTCCAAATGTCTCAGATAAAGTTTTGTCCTGTTCTTCTTGTTCTGGTTCTACTTTAGTCTCCTCCAACTCTATGGTTTATACAGGAACTTTGGTTTGATGGAATATGAGCCCGAACACCACTTAGCTCTTCAACTATGTGGTAATGTTGGGCAGCTGTGGGTTTGAATCCTGTGAATTACATGACGCTTTCAGGTTTGTTGTTTTTTTTGTTTTTTTTTTTTTTGGAGGTGAGTCAAACAGTTTAGTACAATTATAGTCCAGTATTACAGTTAAAAGTAAGAGTGGGCGATCCTGGGAATTTTGGTATCGAGCCAATACCAAGTAAATACAGGGCTAGTATCGCTGATACCGATACTTTTGGCACCCAGGCAAAGTGTGCTCGAGAGAACAGCAGAGAGAGAGACAGACTGGGAGAGAAGCTGCGCTCGCATGAATTCTTTGAGGAAATTCGAGTAATTTGCCAGACGTATAGAAGAGAAGCTGCAACGAAAGTATCTTTATTTGTTTATTTGTCTCAAACTGAAAAAAAAAACAAAAAAACAATAAAATCAAGAAGTCAATTACATATGCACCCATCAATGGTCATTAATCACAGAAAAAATAACGAATACAATAAATTTAACAGAAATGTACATATGAATGAACTCGTAAACACAGTTTGAGAAGGAACAGAAAGAAGCAAAAGCTTATCTAGTCCTGCCCCTTCCTTACTTTCAGTGTCAGATTCGTAACCAAATATATTTCCTTCATCAGCTACTTACAACATTAAATTAGAGAACAAGGAATAACTAGTCATAGCACCTTTGTATTGTTGTATCACCATTGTGCAACCATTTTGCCAGAAATAAACATAAACTATGTGGATCTAATACTTAATACTAGTACTTTGCCAGAGTTCATGTCTTAATACTGTATATTGCATTGACCAAAAACCAAAGGATGACACAGCAAATGTCACATTACAGAGTCATCTTGTAAACAAGGCCATTCAGGAGTAAGCGTCAGGCAGACTGGACTTTATTAATCTGTACGCTGAAACATTCTGAACAGATTTCTAAACAGATCTGGAGACGCCGCAGAGTCTAGGGTTTAGAAGGCCACAGCAGGAGAATGTTGCGGCTCCGTCGGAAGAAGTCCTTCAGACATGTCTACGTAATTATGTTCGTGTACCATAAAAAGGACCGTCGAACTAGCACAAGTGAGTTGTATGCATTCCAACGGTGAAACGCTATCCGACTGTTCGCCTGTTTGCTGACTAAAGAACTCCTCAGTGAATCCGATCGACTGCGTTCGTCTTTGTTCCAACGAAAAGACGACAGCTAATAGACTGACAGGGTATAATGTGTTAAGCCACAAACTACATGTAAACCCATCAATATCTCCCATTTTACAGACCAAAATATGAAAATGGACTGATTACTTAATGCATTTGTGTGAGTCGATCAACAATTGTTCGTATTGTCTTTTAAATAGCAGTGTATTCTTACTCGACTTTAAAGTGTCATCAGGTTTATTCCATAATTTGATCGCACACACAGAAATGCACATGCTTTTCAGAGTTGTGTGGACCGCTGGGTAAATGAAGTTATGTTTGTAATTTGGATTTGTATTTTATTGTTTTATTTTAGATTGGTATTTTAGTTATATTATATTTTAACTTTTTCTTTTGTGTATTGTTCATTTTCTGGGGAGGTATTTACATAAGCCTCTTCTGGCTTCCATCCTCTCCCGCGCAATGATGTTACTTGTTTGAAAATTGTGTGTTTTTTTTATTTTTATTTCTTTTTCCTCTTGTGCAAAACCCTTAGATTATAGCCTTCAGCTCTCATTTTGAACGTATTTTGCAGATTACTAGTCTAACTAGCATAGCCTTGTGTAGGACTAACACTGTTTTAAAAGTAACAGTTTTTACATTTCAGAAATAAGGGATTGGTGTGGTCTGTGTATCGATCTGATACCGATACTCACCTTGATACCGATGGTATTGATATTTAGATCGATGGTTACAGGTTTATCACATATCACCAAAAACATTATCAGCGGATCCAAACATCATAAATTAAGTTTTGCAGATGAATTCACAACCACAGTGGGCGTCACGGTGGCGTAGTGGTTTCATAGGTTTCATATTCGATTCCCAGTTGGACAGGGGCATTTCCCCCACCATCAAAAATACACAGGTTAATTCTCTTGTCAGTGCCCTTGACCAAGGTACTGGTGAAGAGTTGGTCCCCAGGCGCCTTCAATGGCAGCTCACCGCTCCTAATGTACTAAGTGCTAATACTAGGTGCTGTGTGTATTAGCATGGGTAAAATACAGAGACCAGATTTCCCTATTGCGATAATAAAGTGAGTTAACTCTAACCTTAACCTTTCATTTATAACGTGTTCACATTCTCTAGTGCCCTCCACTTCTTATTCAGCATCACCCTCAAATGTACTTCTACCCAATACTTGCTCTTGTGTTTTGCCACTTATCTCAAACACTGCCTTTGCCATGTTTTCATAAAACTCCCAAGCGAATTCAAGGTGAACCTTTTACAAAAGGTTGCCAAAAAGAACTATTCACCGTCCCATTAAGTGGAGTGGAGTGAATAAACTAAGCTACATAGTGGGATTTGATGATATAGGCTGTATTACACATGGCTGTAATTAGTAGATAAAAGCATCCTGTTGTTGTTTTTCTTTTCAGCATGATGTTTATGTCATGGATGCGATGGAGCCATAATAACATACTGATCCACTCCCTGGTTATATAGATATAAATGACTCATTAGAAAGGGAAATGCAAACACATTAATTCTAATTTTAGGTAACTGCGTGCTAATGCAAACATAGAAATATTACATCCCATTTCCAGTGTTGATATTTGAGCATTTCATAGTGGACAGCGCAATGTTGGAAAAATGTTTACAGTTACATTTTTTTATGATTATAAACCTACGTTTTCAGGGCATCGCCTTTACTAACAGGCTTTATGTGCTAGGGGATAATTCTGTTTGGAGTTTTTTGCCCTCTTCTCTTGCGCAATGGGTACAAACTACCATCATGCCGGGGAGAAAACTCTTAATAACGGAGTGGAAGGTCCCATCAACTCCAGCTTTTCCACTTCTCTTGGTCAACTGGCAGCATTCGAAAGATTATTGTATAGACTGTTAAATAGAGGAAGTGATTACAACGACAAATGGGCACGCAACTTTTCCCACGTACGTCAATGTCGTATCCAGCTCAACAATTTGAACCGCACTTAGCGATAAGTAACGACTGCTGTAACCATGTAAATGTGTACTGTTGGTATTGTCTTTATTATTTAATGTTTTGTCTTGTTTGAGATTGTCCACGTGTCTTCAGTGCACTTGCATTGATGACTGGCTTAAGGTGTGGAAATGTATATTTTGTATGGCCTTTTTTTATTTCTCAAAAAAAAAAAAAAAAAGATTATAAACCTATGTTATACTTGTGCTTTTTTATGTGCTTGCGTTGTATGCTGTTATCGTAATGCAAAATAAAAAAATCCTTATCATGAAGAGTCAAATGTGTGGGGTTTCTTGACAGATGATTCGAGTCATCGACTTCCGGGGGCAGCCCTATTAATGTCTCATTATTCTTTCCCCACCTCCTCATTTCGTATCTGTTTCCTTCTCATTTTCTCCATCTCTGAGTCCCCCTCCCACCTCCCACCCACTGACCCCTACTCTTATACGAAACAGTCAAACTTGGCATGCGCTCGGTAAACGTCTCTTCACCTTCGCCGAATACGAGCGAGGGGAAGACAGGATGCATTATACATGAATTACAGGCTGGCAGACAGCGCAGCACATGGCACCCATTTCACTGTGATGAGCCTGGGAGACTTCTATTAATTCTACTAAAGCATGAAGCAAGCAAGTGAAAACAGCGCAGAGGAAAGAGATGAGACGCTGCTGAAGAGCCGCGGGGTAGAGATTTGAGGAATTGGGGGTAAGGGTTTGCAGAGAGGAGGCATGTTTGTTAAAATATTCAAGCAAATAAAACCATTTGTGAGTACATAATTTTGTGTGTAAGTGTGTACCTGAATTTGAATGAGCTTGTTTATTGAACCTCTTGCTAAGGCCCAATTTTTACTTTAATTTAATTTTTTCTGCATGTGTGCTCGTGCATAATTCATGCAAGCGGCATGTTTATTTGGACGCGTGATAGACAGCGCAAATAAACGGAGAAAATGTCGGTTATAAGCCAGGGCACGATTTGTCAAATAAAATAAAAAAAAAAAAAAAAAAAAAA
>JAPQRP010000013.1:20771608-20783040 GCA_037367295.1 Apogon hyalosoma
TTATTTTCTCAGATGCTAAAGCTGCCCATTCTTCTTGGCAAAACACCTTCAGTTCCTTTAAGATTTGGGGTTTTCTTGCATGTTTGACACCTCCCCAAAGTGGCTCAATGATACTGAGGCCCTTCACCTTCACTTTTTTCCGCTGTAGCCAATGACAGATCGACTTGGCCTTGTGTTTTGGGTCGTTAGCATGTTGGAACATCCAAGACCGTCCCATGCGCATTCAGTCAGGGTATGTAAACTTATGAGCACAACTGGATACAGCAGAATCAAGGTAGATGGGTTCAAGAATTCTTTGACTTTGGAAATAATTCCTAATGATTATGGTGCTTTCACTCACACCTGTGCTAGAAGCTAGAGAAGAAGCCGTGTTAGCAGAATTATAACATGCAGTAAACTGTAAATGACTGCTAGATTGTGAACGTTTGAAGTGCTTTAGAGAAACAGGGAAAACGACTCGCTCACGGTATATTTTCTAACCTTTTTATAGTCAAAATAAGAATACAAGTTCAGGCGGACCATTTTAGACTTAGGGTTTAAAGGGTTAAAGAATGTGAAACCCCCCCCCCCTCCAGCTGGGCGGACACCAGCGGCAGAAGCAGACTAAACTGGTTTATGACAGCGATTTATCACTCTCCTTTCCCCCTAACTCCATTCACCCAAAAGCAAATTTTGTGATTATCCATTGATTCAATAAGCATGGCCAAATGATTGAACACAAGCAATTTCCTTCCCCTGTAAAACCATGTGTCAGGGAAAAAAAAAACAAAAAAACAAAAACATTTTACAGAAATATCTGCAGGGGATAGGTGGCTTGTTATGTTGTGACAAAACATGTTCCAGACTGAGGCCGAAATGATTAGTGGATAAGTCAATTTGTCAACAGCAACAGAAAACTATTTCAACTAGTTTCCTTTTGGATTGTTGTTTTGGTTCAACAAAACAAGCAGCAGAGAAATGACTACTGAAAACAGCCATTAGTTAGTCAATAAAATGCACAACAGGCAATGCTTTGACCATAAAGACCAGACTTTCTCTAGAAATCAGGATTACAGGCAAATACTTTCTAACCCCTTTTTCTTCAAACTAGAGAAAATCCACCAGTTTCTGCACTGTTGTCACGTCATCTCTCCACCATCGAGAATGAATTCCACATACTAAGTGTATTTCTATTCAGCTGTTCTTTTGTCTGCTGAGTGGAAAGGCCGAGGGAAAAAAAAAAAAAAGCAAGAAGAAAAGTATTGCAAAAAAGTTTTTATGCCCATGAGAGGTAGGGCAGTCGGTGTATCAATGAGAAGTAAACGAGAATATGTACAATACACTGCGAAAATCTAAATCTTACCAAGTGTATTATTCTCATTTC
The DNA here is from genome assembly GCA_037367295.1 of Apogon hyalosoma. Classification (NCBI taxonomy): domain Eukaryota; kingdom Metazoa; phylum Chordata; class Actinopteri; order Kurtiformes; family Apogonidae; genus Apogon; species Apogon hyalosoma. The sequence goes on from JAPQRP010000013.1 coordinate 20,772,972, forward strand.
TAGAAAAAAAAAATATTTCATCACACTTAAAATAAGACATAATCACCTTAAGAGTAACTTTGCAGTGACATATAAAGAACTTATTTTTAGACAATATATCTGGAAAATCTTATTTCAAGAAATCTTACCGAGATAATTTTCACTTGTTCCATTGGCAGATTTTTTTTTGCGTAATTCAAGATTTTTTTTTGCTTAATTCAAATTAAAAATTGGTAGATTTTTTTTTTCTGCTTAATTCAAGATGTTTCATTTTTTTGCTTAATTCAAGCAAAAAAATCTGCCAGTGGAACAAGTGAAAATGATCTCGGTAAGATTTCTTGAAATAAGATTTTCAAGATCTATTGTCTAAAAAATAAGTTCTTCTATCTCACTGAAAAGTTACTGTTAAGGTGATTATGTCTTATTTTAAATGTGATGAGATATTTTGACTAGAAAAGAGAAAAATACACTTGATAAGATTTAGATTTTTCCCAGTGTAGAAACCGAATTAATGGATAAATGTGTGTCTGAACTTGTGGACGCGCCTGCAGCTGGTACTAGAAACAAACATCCAGACCATTTTAGATATGAAACAGTAATGAAATGCCATCAAATACTTCCTCACCCTTTTTTCATCAAACTAGGAAACAAGCTGTGGTAGCAGTGACCTGTTTCTGAACTCTTGTCATGTCTCTTTTCCAATATTAAGCTGTTTTCACAAATGAACTCCAGATAGCAAGCATGTTTCTATCTAGCTGTTTTACGCACGTTAGATTCGTGCATGAACAAACCTGATTGGAAATGCAGAAATAATCAAAAGAAGATCTCAAAATATCTGAGGGAAGGTGGAAGAGTTGGCTTAACGGTAAAAGGTAAATGCAAATCTGTGCAGTGGAAGCAGGTTCAGTAAATAAATGAGGGCTAAATGTAGCTCCTTGGACTTGCAGAGGAGACTATGATGATCACTGAATTAATATATGCCACGTTTGGTTGAAAATAGTAATGAAATGCACTTAAAGCTTGAGTGGGTGAATGCGTCATACATGTTCCCATGATTATGCTGCATTTAATGTGAAATCAACACAGAAACTCGTGCGATTCCAGGGTTTTCTGATGAGAACACGTACATAAAAATAGGAAGACTGAAGCTAACCGGATTCTCTTTGTCTAGTACTGTCTAATTTCCAAAAAGGAGGATAAGCAACTGCACAGAACACCTTAAATAACATGAAAAATCTCAAATATTACTGCCAGGATTAGGGCTGGGTAAAAGAAAAATCGATTTGATCAATTTTGGATCGATTTTATTCGAGTAATAGTGGATGAGGTTGATTTTTCAGAGCAGGATGGCGAGTACCTTACCCGGGTACCGCCGAGGCGTGGCCGGCTCCGTCTTGCGGGCCCCCGGGGGAGACGGGGCATCCCGATCTTGCTCGTGGTGGTTCTGGCGCGGGGAGGGTGGGGAAAACCCTTCGGTGGGAGGTTCTCCCAGCCTCAGACTCAAACCTGCAGTGCAGAGGAACTGGCCCCTGGACTGCCTGGTCAGCCGAGGCTCTCTGAGGCGGGTCGTGGAAGCCGATCATTCTAGGAATATTACCTTGGATCCACGCTCAGGCGTAGGTGATAGTAATGCGCCTTAACGCTAGAAGCCACCAGCCATAAAACAGAATAAAGTTGACGAAGAAGTCCGTTCCGAGCCACTGTAGAAACCTGGCAGTGCTTCTGTCCCGTTCATTATTTAAGAGCAGATTCATCTATTTACTGCTTAAATGTCATATTTATTTTGTTTCTAATGTCAATATTGATACCAGGCTTGATGTGTCGCATGGCAGCGGCAGTCAAATAATCACGTTACAGCTCAAAATGATGCTTTGGTATCACTAAAAGAATGTGAATCAATCAATTAAAACTGAAGTTAATTGATATTGGATCGGATCAAATCGAATCGCGACCAGTCGATTCAGAACCTTATGAATCGAAATCGAATCGATAAAGGAAATTAGCCATGATGCCCAGCCGTAGCCAGTATCGGGTATGTTCAGTTTAACAACATTCATTATTGCGACTGGTTGTATTTCTGTCCAATTGTATACAGGAGAAAAAACAGCTGATAAGAACCCAAACATGAGCTGAGACGTTCCAGACTAATTCTCAGTTTGGACAAGTCTGGGTGGAGTGCAAGAAAATATTAACATAGCATTCATGAGCCGAAAAAAAAAAAAATAAAAACTTCCTTGAGGCCTCTGCAGCACAAAATAAATGCTAATGAACATGTTGCTTTATCCAATCAGATTTTATGTTAGCCACATGATGGCGCACAACCGGCATTTTCACATCATTTCACTGGACGGTTTAAGAGCATACAAGTCAGAGCGAACTCAGCTAATAAACCACTTCTGTAGCATCTTGCATAGATAAAATACATTAGTTTAGGTGCAATAGTTGTTTTCAAAAACCACAATGGCCGACAGGAGAAAAATGGATTTGGTCACAGTCATATTACAAAATTCGCAGTAGTTTTGGCGAGCTCATTTTATCAGCGTTAGTATGTTTTTGTCATTTTACTCAGTAAATGTTCACGTGCTTCAGATGATGTATGTGGTGCAGCTGCGGCTGTAGTGAACGAGGATCTGCTGAGCTGCATTAATTGCTTTTCTTGCTTTAGTATTGACAGTCGTTGTCGCTATGTTAGACATAACTGTGATGCAATGCCCTGTTATTATGCATTTTGCTGTATACCATTTGTATTATGTTATGTTCTAGTATTGACAGAGGACAGCCACAGTTCCATCTATGCTGCCATGGTAACGCCATTCAATGCTTGTAGCAATGTACACATGCTATACATCCATGTAACCAGAACAATGTCAGATAAAAGTTCAACAAAACCAACTGCCCAAAAGCAGAACATATCTCACACAACAAGCACTTAAAAGGGCAACTACTGAAAACAACAGTTGGAGACCTGCGTATGTCGTGAGCAATTTCATAAAACGGATCAATGCGAGAAACTTTGCACCACTAAAGCAGATGCAACAGTACAAGTATAATTTCTCCACTACTAAAACTCACTAAACGAGACAAAGCAGAGCAGATATAAAGGCCGTATTGTAAAGGAATTATTAACATTTTCGCCTCTTTCTGATCATAATATGGTTTTATATGAATGAAACTTTGTCGATCAGCTACTCCATTGTTTTGTGTTGCATTGAAATCACCCAGGACTTCAGGTGCATTAGGTCAGATAGAACACCACTAAAGACCGAGGTGCAAAATACGTGGTCCGCCACTAGCCTTAAGTTCAAATTTTTTGATGTTAAGGTGAGAAATTATTACGCTGCCCCCTGAAGGGGAGGCAAGGGGTATCGTTTTTGGTTTGGTTTGTTCGTTTGTTTGTTAACACTCTAGCAGCAAAACTACTGGTTGAATTCATACAAATTCAAATGACATTTTCGAAATCTTTTTTTCCCCCCATTTACTTATAATGGGCAAAATTTCACATGTCTGTAGTAGCAAAACTATTAGTTGAATTCATACTAAATTAACTTTATAGATTACCAGTGACCCAGAATGAACGTCATTACATTTTAGGAACAGTAGGTCAAAGTTCAAATTTTTTAAGAACTTTTTCAGTCTTTTTTTTCCCTCCCATTTACTTATAATGGGTGAAATTTCAAATCTACATCCATAAAAACATCAATTTTGTTTCAGTTTACTTCAAACTTAGCACATACATAGAGGCAGTTGATATGCTGACATCAGCACATGAATAGACATGATGGCATCAGCTGGATCGATGCCTAAATAAGATGCAATACGTGCGAGGGGCGGGGTTTGTCGTGCCTGGCACCACTTGTTTCTTTCTTTCTTTGTTAACTCTCTAGTAGCAAAACTATTGGTTGAATCCATACCAAATTTGGTTTATAGATTGCCAGTGACCCAGAATATACGTCAGTACATTTTGGGAAAAATAGGTCAAAGTTTCAATTAAAAAAAAAAAAAAAATCCCTTTTACTTATAATGGGTGAAATTTCACATGTCTGTAGCAGCAAAACTATTGGTTGAATTCATACCAAATTGACTTAATAGATTGCCAGCGACCCAGAATGGATCTCATTACATTTTGAGAACAGTAGGTCAAAGTTCCAATTTTTTCTGAATTTTTAAAATCTTCCCATTTACTTATAACGGGCGAAATGTGTGTGAGGGGCGGGGTTTGTTGCGCCTGGCACCACTTGTTTTAAAAGAGCTGAGGAAGGCGAGCGATATTCTGAGCGAACCTCAGCTGATATTAATAGTCACTGAGATGAGGGGCTATTAAGAGACGATGCTGTCAATGTGTTTGTGGAACAGACACAGTGAGAGAAAGCGTCTGGCTGAGCGAATAAATTATCTCAAGGCAACTCTCCAATTAAATAAGATTTGACCAATTTTAAATAGTAGAAAGGAACACAAAATCAATACACGGTGGTTGATGTTGATATTGTGGTGAGCCCCAACAAATAAATCAGTGTATGGGAACCACTGGAAATGTTATCACGCCCACTCGTTTCCTGTCAGTTCACTCCTGTTTTCTACATGGCCTCATTCAGACAATACATGTTTCTTTTTTTTTTTTTTTTGACTCTCAAAACTTGCAACATCCACATGAGGACAAAGCAAGGTGAGGTCAAGGTGGAGGGTAGCCGTGGTTGCGGACCGCTGAACACCGCTCAGACGAGACCTGAGGATGGACTCGTGTGGGGCAGGATGTCAAGCGGCAGTCAATTCCAGGCTCTGCTGTGGTGTGGCGGACGAGTAATGAGCACCAGGCGGAAACACGGGCCACTTAATGGGATTACACAGAGAAACGTTAATCTAGGGAGAGCAGGTGGGGAATTAAACATGAGCAGAGGGCGACAGCGAGCACGACGGAGAACGCAGGGAGACTTACGCCAGATCCAGAAAGACTACCGCAACTCAGAGGACACACACGCCATTACACTCCCCAGTTCAGTTCATTATCATCTCCTCTCCTTTGACTTCTTATTTTTCGGAATGACTCAAATTATCTTCGGCGCGCTAAGGCTCGGAATCAGATGAAAGAGACTCATTTGCTTATACGATCAAGCTAAACATTTGTGGGATGGCCCATTTCGTTTCACTGATGATATGTGTGAGCGTTGCGTGAGGCAGCCGTTTTTTTTGTTTTTTTTTTGTGGAGATAGATGCATTAATAATATACAATAACTTTCTGGCCAAAAACCCATTAGCCAGAAACACATTCAGCCATAAAGCCCAAGGAGCGAAAGGACCCTTTGATAATCAGCCAACCCCAGAGGACAGCAAGTGCTTCATTTGAATGAAACAACAATTAAATTACTGGCTGCAGTTTTGCTGGCCTTATTAAATCCCTTACTGCGAATGGACTATTTCCATTTTGTAATTTAGCCTCTATAGCTGCAAATTGATTTAGAAATTCTGTATTGGTGACGCAGATTCCAGACGATATGACCTTCTCTCCGAAGGTGTACGGCATCTTAATTGGTTTAGAGCACAATAAGCCACAGCTGAGTAAAATGTATTGAAATTAAGATCTGTTCAGGCATAAAGACGTTCAGTTGTGGCCTTAGCCCAATGTGTTGCTAATTAAAGAGATAGCGAATTGAGCGTTAGTTATGTAGGAGCCTTGAAATGAAAGTTTATGACCCTTTGATTCAGTCTGTACCACGATGTAGTTTTCTTTGGAGAATATCAGTATTACCTAGACGTGCCTTCTTTGACTTATTGCCCTGAATTCTTAAATGTAAATGCGACAAGAGTTTCTACGAATAAATAAGGCTGAACATTAAATATCAGCAAGTCTTGGTCTGTGTGACTCACTTAGGGCCAATGTAACAGACGTTCACGGAACATAAAATAAATCTTAAGCCATAATTCTCACAATAAGTGGCCCGACAAAAAGAGTGGATAAAGAGATGTTTTTGAAAGGATTGGACTTAGAAATGTTGAGTTTTCCCACTGTATGTAATGTACGTATTATGTGGATTTCAACGCACAATGTTCGAATAGTTTCACTGGTTTATGTCTGGTCAAATAGCTGTAATTTTGGATTATTTTGCATGAGTAGTGTTTCAGTTAGCTTTATTATTGTAGTTGTTAAATGTTTTAAAAGGTCAAGAAATAATGCAGTTCGCAGCTTGGACACAGCTAAATTGATCAATACACATTTCTATAACAGTATAGTTTTTAATCAGGGATGCAATATTTGACTAATGTGCATTCTACCCCACCTCAATAAAACTACTTAAATAAAACCACACTGATTTGCATTTTTTTTTTTTTTTCTCCCAGAGTATGGCCATGACTGATAAGGTCATATAAACACTGAATCCTTTGTGGAAACTTCAGCAAGGCCTCACTCTCTGACATATTTGATCAGTATTTTAATTAGTTCTGCTCTCAACAAGTTGCGGGTCTGCGCCAACTTCAATATCGCTAGCAATCGTTTCAAAACATAAATGTCATCTGTGTTGAGCACAAAGAAACACTTGACCGTGAGCAGAACTCTCTCTGAGATACATCTGACACGTCAAAGCTGAAGGGGCTTGTAAATTTATAAGGTTTAATTGTATCTTTCTACTTGAAAATAAATAAACTGTACTTTAAACTGATGAGTAAAGGGCAAAGACTGGTGTAGAAAGATTCACCATAATGAAGGAAATTAAACGTTTTCAGCGGGATGGAGCCCAGACATTGATAACTGTAATGTCTCCCCTTAAAGTTCAACTAAAACCAACACCCATAGTTAACCTTTTATAGGGCACTCATAGAAATACTCTGAAATTCAAAAATGTCAAACATAGTGTGTTATTGGAGGACCTTACAAAATTTTATTACTTTTATTAATTTTTTCACATTTTTTTTTATTGTTGTGTAGGAAATCAAAGTAAATGAAGTTACCATATTTGGTTCCTTACCCATAAATTGTAATTTATAAATAAATCTACATGTATATCCAAGAAGTAAATATAAAAAATACAAGAAAAATGCCACTAGCCGCTTTTCCATTGATCCTCAAATTGCGTGAATACAATATGAGGATAAAAATTTGCCTAATGAAAAAAAAAACAATTTCACCAAAACTCAAATTTTTGATTAAAAGTTTATGTGCTAGCAAGAGGGTTTTTTTTTTTTTTGATGTAGCGCAAAGTGTATGTCATGCAAAACTGCAATGGAAAGAACTTTTTCCACAACTAGAGTCACGTGAATTAAAAAAAGGATGTTGACGGACATTATAAGAAGCGAAGAAGAAGAGTTTTAAAAGGAACATGGTGCGGTATGTGTGGACACCAGGAAACTGAATAATTTTTTTATTTATTTAGAGGGGCAATATATACTAATAATGAATATATCTGTTAATCAGCATGATATATATGTTCGTCGCCATGTTTATGCAATGACTTCTCATGTCATCTCATGATAATAAATAAACAAATCAGCGTATTTGTGATTTAACGGAAAAACCGACATTACGCACTTCTGTTTTTTCGACATTTGGTAAATATCGGTAAAGTTTTGCGCATATGTCCAATGGAGAAGCAACTAGTGTTTGGTTTGACTTCCAACTTGGTGTTGGTACCTGAATATTGGCTGCCACCCAACAAAAAACAGAAGCAAGACCAACATTGACCATTATAATGACCCCTTGACCCTGCACCTAGACCCCTGTTGGTCCCTGCTCCCCTTCCAGTATCACTATCCCATCACCTCATCGACGCTAGCTCCTCTTATGTGCCTCCATGACCATGCGCTGGCCCCTGAAAGACCTGAAACATGACAGCGAGGTCAACACTGCTGTCCAAATTTGACTTGAAGAGAAAGAACTCATCCAAGAGCTTCCCAAGTTGTGCCTAAACACCAAACCTGAAGGAGATCGGACGATTTGGTGAAGCGTTGTCGTGCTGACACTGACGGAAAATAACCCTTTGATCGACAACTGAGGGGTAAAAAGGAGGTGTCTGTTCTCCTAAATCTCTGTAGATATAAATGTCTTATTCTGGGGAAATGAAAACACATCTAATCTTACTTTCAGTTGATTATATAAATGAAAGGCTTGTTATAAACCAAATCATTTTCCATTTCTGTGACGAGATTAGATTACACTAAATCCCCCAAATCTCACAATCTGAACCTTTGAGCCAGTATGAATACCCTATTTCCACAAAACTATGGGTTCAGCTCAAAATTGTAAACCTAGTGAAAAAAAAACAATACAACTCTGAGCTGCTACTGACGGAAAAAAAAACATCTATTCATCACTCAATCAGGCATGCTGATTCCAAACGTGAAATGAGAATTTTTCCAACATTGATGGATTGATTTGGAGTTACGTGAACATGGGGGGAAAAAAATCCAATCATGCGCCAACAACTTTTCTTCTCTATCCACAGTCTGAAGTTAATATGTGATAAATCTGTGTATATGAACATCCTGGGCCCATCAGCTTAGCTTTAGATTGTTCCGAAATGTTTCCACAGCCGCTCTTTTGCTTGTTGGTTGTGAGTTTCCTGCTGTAGGAACTAATAGTAACTGCCTTCGTGTTTTGCTCCATTTAGGAAATATATGGATGGAACTGTTCACCATGCTTAACACTTACATCAATCAAACTGAGTGGAAAACAAATAAGGTGAAGTGAAGGAAATGAATGTTCAGTGACATTCTACCACCTAAATTATCATGTCCCTGACTAGTTGATCCAAACTTGGGGCTCTGTGGTTGACCACATGAGGGCAAATGATTTGAGGGGAATGCAAGATGTACAATGGGTTCTTAAATCTGGGGTCTGTTGAGAATTCCAGGTTACAGTTTTGCATCACTTTGGACTGCAGCTATGTTTTGTCTTTACAGTACTGAAAAGCCTGATCACCTGATTGTTTAGAATTTACATTGTATACCTAAAATGCTATTGTGATGTTTTGCTGATAGCCATATACTGACTTAACCCATAAAGACCCAGTGTTACTTTTGTGGGAGTTCCCATATGGATTTTTCTCTATTTTTAATCTTTCTTAAGTGATTTATCACCATTTATTCAATTATTATGCTCTGTACTTTGCATTTTTAAGTGAAAATCAGGTATTTTCCTATATTTAATTTATTGATCATGTAGATGTTCATAAAAGCTCAGGTTAAAGTTGAGGGTTATTATATCAAAAGCAGAAAAAACTGAATAAAAAGTGACTATTTCAGTAAAATATAATATTAACTGAACATAAACCAAGTGTGTCCATCCACTGCCGTTGATCAAACTCCATGGGTTTTACTGGTGAATCAGTGTTGTAGAAGAGGCTGGTTTGTCCACGTTCACAGTATGCAGCCTCTGACCGTCCAAATGGGTCATATCTGATGACCACGAAAAGATGACAAACTGTATTTTACACCAATTATTTACATATATTGATAGGATTAGTGGATCAACAGGTATTAAACATTTTACATGGCTAGATTTGGTCACCGGTAGATGTTTGGGTCTTTATGGGTTAAGTATAAATAAAAAAAATAATAAATCATGCATGCTAAAATTGGAAGTAAAACCATTATTGGCCGGAGAAGGGAAAAAGCATTTGACGAAACAATCATCAGACAGTTTAATTCCCTGTAAAAGGAATACCTTTATTTAAAGTAAATGCGACCATGTGTTGGTCATTTAAAGCAGTGATTCTCAACTGGTGGGTCGCGAGCTAAAAGTGGGTCGCAAACTCGTTTTTGGTGGTTTGTGGCTTTTGCCTGGGCAAAAAATAATGTTCAGAAACACTAGTTGCAGTTTGTTAATTGAATTCATTTTGCATGAAAACACCAAGTGTGTTAAAAGTGGCTGTTCCGATTGTTACGTCAGCTTTGAATAAGTGAATGAATGCACACTTTTGTACACTTTTTGGTTTTGGTTAAAATGTACCTGATTTAATGTTAAAGGAGTGATATTTTGCTTTTTTAAATGGAATTGTGCATTTTAAAACATGTCCCTGTGGTCTACATAAACTGTGAATGCTCTGCTTGGGTCTGAATTCTTCATTCATTCAACTCCACAGGTCCATCTTCAACCCTATTT
>JAPQRP010000013.1:20783140-20793979 GCA_037367295.1 Apogon hyalosoma
CAATTATGTCGTACTCGGAGAAATGTTCGTCAGAAGTCTTGACCTTATATGTGCAAATGTTGTGATGTAACTAGTTACAAAATGTAAAAAATTAAGAAGGGATTGAAACAGGTTGAAGAAATCCACTCGATGTTTGCCAAAATGAATATAAAGATAGCTTTGGAGCACCTGGAGGGTTCAAATTCAAATTGTATGAACTATTAGGGTCCAAATACATAAATAAATGAACCAAAGACTAATAAAAGTGGGTTTGGCAAAATATGACCCCTTTAAAGAGAATATTTCCATATTTAGCGTCACCACCTTATGGTTATTTTTGCTTTATCGTTAAACTTGTCTTCTGTGTTTTCCTACTGTGCTATTCTGCATTATCTCAAGTTCAAAACACACCATCTTTTCCATTCAATACATTTGAGAAATTGAACTTTTATCAATGTGGTCACGACTTGTCATTTAGGGGTGATAGCGGGTCCATATCAGCCGTATCAGTTGAGAACCACCCATTTAAAGCACTCACCCTATTTCATAGAAAAGAAGAAAAAAAAAAACCTTTCCATACCCCAATTCAATCAGCAGGTTTCAACTTTATCGACTCCCAGACCAGTAAAAACCTGCACCAAGCACATAGACAGTTGGAAATTGGCAACAGTTCCCCCATTAAACAGGTCCCAGTCCAGTCACAGAACAGCCAGTGAATTATGGCCTGTCTTCCGCTCTTTAGAGCTCTGACAACTGCTCCGGCTAGTTTGTTTGTGTGCATGTGTGTGTCTGTGGGCAAATATTACTTATGTTATGGGGGTGTAAATCTGTTTACTTTACCACATACTGGAACTCCACTCCCTCTACGGCACATTATCCAAGTCCCCATAATGTAAATCATTATGTTTTATGAGTAAGATTGTTTTAATGTTAGGGTTAGATATGGTTAATGTCATTGTAAGTTAATGTCTCCTAAAGTGTGTTTATGTGTGTGACGGGAAAAATAGTCATAAGAGTGTCATAAAAACAAGGATGGATAATATTTCATTGAGCACCAATTAAATGAGGGAGGATGTGCAGTTCCTCTGTAAGATATTAATTAGTTTAAGAGGAAGGAAGAAAGAAAAATGATTTGTAAAGAGTTTATTTAAAAAAAAAATGTTCAGGGACGTCTCCCTTCTAATCAATCCACACAATTATTTAACCCCATCTGGGCACCAAATGAACAAAAGACAACAGTTCTGCATTCATTGCTATATGAACATATATACACTCTCTCACACTCACATGCAAAGTGGAGCACTAACAAATTACCAGACAAAAGCCCAGGTCAAATAAGTTCACTTTCAAATATAATATACTCTAAATGCACAACCTCAAGGCAAAAAAAGAAAAAAAAACTTCCAACAGGCCCCAGAAGAGACAAAAACCAAAGGTTGAATTTTTGCTATTGACAAATACTGTGTAGCCACGGTGTGAAATTGCTCTTAATTCAATGTCAGTTTTTCTTTATCAAAAAAGTGTGAGGCATGAAGAAGTTAGTGACATTTCTTCTGTGAACGCCAAGAAAGTCTGAGAAGAAAGAACAAACTCTGAGTCATGACCGTGCTTATTAAAAATATATATATACATATCAGAAAATGGTTTTGAGCTGCGTTCATTGTACAAAAAGGAAAGGGGGTCAAGAAATTAAGGTTGTAAAATGAAAATGAGGAGAAAGCAAAAAAAAAAATAAAAAAAATCCAAAGCTTTAAATTCATTATTTAGCTCGCTTCACTGATACACAGTTGAGAAGCAGAGTAAGAAAAAAAAAAAAACAGCCTGTGGTTCAAGAGGTTCAGGCCTTGTCCGTACTATTATGGATATTTTGCAAAATGAACATTTTCCTCCACACTCGGGACTCTCATTCACATGCAAATGGTATTTTAGGGCACTCGAATGGAGTCTTTTAAAGCAGTGGTTCCCAGCCTCCTTTCCTTGGAGACCCCGCATGGAAGAGAATCTGAGGGCCCCCAGCCCACACACCACCACAGCAAGGATTAAAATCAATTCTATTTTTGTTCATTTTTTTTTCTTTGATTCCTCTTAAATTGGCAACCTTTCAGTCCTTTGAGTTGCACTTAAACATGCGAATTGAGGTATATGTGTATGTATTTATGAATTTATATTTATACATATTTGAATATACCAGGAGCTGAGTATGAATATTTTTTATCTTTCCTTCTGTTTGTGTCAACTGGTGTAAAAATGCACACATACTAATAATACACAGAAAATACATGGAAAAGAAAATAGGTAAGAGCCTTCTGTTCCAGCAATTAATACAGTCGTGGAATAAATTATTAGACCATCAAAAGTCATTAAAAAAAAAATGGTTTTGCGATCAAGTATTAACTCCTGTGTGTATCATGTGACTAAAACAGGCAAAAGAAAACATGGAACGTATAAAAGCACTGTTTTTGTCAGTACAATGCCATAGATATTGATGTAAGAACTGAAGTGATTTTGGTTATTATCAAGAAAACATGGAAAATGGATAGATATCAGCTCTGAAATGAAACTACTATGAGCTATTTTTGTTGTTATCATCATATTTGTCCAAACAAATGTACCTTTAGTTGTACCCGGCATTAAAATGAACAAGAAATTGAAGAAAAACAAGGGTGATCTAAAAAAAAAAGTTCCATCACTGTATGTTTACAGGTTCTTTAAGCCTTTAGTAGCGTCTCATTCCTTAAACAAGCACCAGTGTGATAGAGCGTATAAAGACTGGACTGTGTTTCAATGGACAAAGGTCATGTGGTCTGATGAGTCCAGATTGACCCTGTTCTAGAGTGACGGACACATCAGGGTAAGAAGAGAGGTGGATGAAGTGATTACCCATCATGCCCAGTGCCTACAGTACAAGCCTCTGGGGGCAGTGTTATGATCTGGGGTTGATTCAGGGCGTTTTCAGACTGGGTATCTGGATCCGTGCCCGAGAATGAGTGGGTGTTACAGGGCAAAAACAGTAAGTGGCGGTGTGGAAGGAATTCTGTCGCTATCCAACAACCACGGAGATGACAAACCCATTAGTGACTGTTCTGTTCACAGGCAATACTTTTCTATCTGTTAGCCTGTTTGAGGCAAAGAGAAGAAGGGCTTTGTTGTCCCTGACATATCGCTGAGTGGTTCGGGGAATAAGGCGAGCCCGTGCTGCGCGGATCTGAGGCTTTTTCAGGAGACAACAGGAGTGTTATCGATGGTCTCATGGTGATTAAGTCACTTCCGTGGTCGGGTACAGATCGCTTTCACACTGCAATGTTCTATACTGGAGTCCACGCAGTCCATACCCAGGACCACCTTCTCAGCTGGACTCGGGTATGGTACTCGCGCACAGAACATTTGCATTCACACTGATAAAATGAAGTGGACTTTGGGGTCCAACGTACTCGGATATGGACTTGGATACCCAGTGTGAAAACGCCCTCAGTTGTTCAGGTCTTGGTTCAGAAACGTCATATGAACAAACAAAATCTGATCAGCTGAACCTGAAAGTACTGAATGAGCAGATCTGAACATCAGTGGATGTTTTCATCATATTCCTAGATGACAACACCAGGATTCATCGGCTCAAACTGTGAAAGAGTGATTCGGGATCATTTCCAGACATGGATTGGCTTCCACAGAGTCCAGACCTGAACCCCATTGTGAATATTGGGAATTTATATAGTGGTCCAACTCTTCCAGGATCTTAGTGAAGAAGTAGTGAAACTCTGGATGGAAATAAAATGTGACATTTACTATGACATAAACCGAGCAGTCCAGTAGAACAAAGTGTGTGTGTTGTGTTTTGGCCAGGCAGTGTATGAACACTGTAAAAGCAGTGAAACCCTGACTGTGGGACGGTCATTTCTGCTACTGTCTTGCTATCAAAACAATTAAAATTTTATATAGACTGTAGAGGTAAATAATAGCCGTGATGATCATCAGGGTTGTTATGTTCCATTATCATTGTATGTGATGAGACGTGGACAGAAATCACATTAATAATTAAGATCATGTTTTAAAGTTTGATTTATATTATATTTAGTGGGGTTGAGCCACATGTCATTATTAATAAAGAAGTCACAAATGATGTTAGAATTAAAAAAACAAAAACAAAAACATTTGTTTAAAAAAATAATCTCCATCTACATGACTTCAAAAACGACTGCAAATGCTCAGACAAACCATCGTGTCTGATGGACTTCTCCCTGTAAAACCTGACCTATCAAAAACTGTCTACAAAATTCACATTTTTTGGAATTGAGATGTTTATTGGACCTTTTAACAAAGTCCAAGCAAAAACATTTTGCCATTTCATTTTATGATATATTTTTGTATCATTGGGCTTTTTTTTATAACGCACCTTATACACCTGCAGTATCAAATTTAATACACACATATTTAACACAATATTTAACTGTACTACAAACAATTATCAAGTAACTATACATTGTTGCAGTAGATTAAGTACTTTTTTAAGAATAACAATATAAATGTTATTCTTAACATAACCTTTTGAAAATGATCAAAGACTTTCCTACAAAAAGTGTGTGGATGCTTTATCAATAGTGGCCATATTGAAAAAGGCACACAAAAAAGCCCATCCACTGGTTTCAGTGGGATGATAATCCACCAGGGGGCAGAAAACACAAATCAGGTCACATACGACAGGTATTTAAGTAAAGTATTTATCTTGTTGACTCGATAGAGGTCTCAGAACCTGGAGTAGCAAATATGATACAAATGGTTTTATAGGGTTAAAACCACAGATTCTGCACATAATGTTGGATGCAGCAGATGCAGAGGCTTTAATTTATTGTGGTGAGCAGCAATGACAAATTAACCCATAAAGACCCAAACAACCACCAGCAACCAAAACCATCTACTGATTTAAACTGTGTAATAAGTTCTGATCCACTAATCCTATTAAAACATGTAAATAATTGGCGTAAAATGTAATGTTCATCTTTTCATGGTCATCAGATATGACCCATTTGGACGTTCAGAGGCTCTGTAGTTGCCATGGAAACACCGTCATCTTCTGCAACATCGGGTTTATGTTCAGTTACTGACAGATTTTGCTGAAAAAGTAACGTTTTCTTCAGGTTTCTCTGTTCTTAATATTCTAATCCTTAACTTTAATCTGAGCTTTAATGAACATCTACATGATCAGTTAATTAAATGTAAGAAAATACCTGATTTTCACTGAAAAAAATGCCAGATACAGAGGATACTATTATATTAAATGGTGATAAATAACTTAAGAAAATTTAATTAAATGCAGGGAAGATAAATATTTTGGCACTGCCACAAAAGTAGCACTGAATCTTTGTGGGTTACAATATAAGCTTAAGTGTTGGATTTGACTGTTTAAATGTATTCGTTACATGTTGTGGATTTGTCTTTTACTCAGGTCCTAAAAAGGTATCCACGGTGACCTCGATCTACTGCAGGTCACTGATTCATATACCTGGATTTGATGTTTCAGGTACAGGTTCACGACACAAAGCAGTAAAAGACGTGAGCACAATGGACGGCGTGGTGATGCTATTGTTTTCCAATTTCTCCAGTTTCCACATGGATACACACAAACCAGAGATGTACATTTTTAAATCTAAGTTTTTACAGCCTAAAATGCTGTTTAGAGGCCAAAGTGTTGAGAAAAATATATGTTTTATTATATATCCAGTTACACATTTCGCTTAATTTTAAAAAAGATTTGATAAAAGCCCACAAACATATATAACACAGGCCTCATGGTTTTTCAATATTATAATGAATACATATTCCATAGCATAGCTTTAACATTAATCTGGACATTGTGACATGTACTTCTGCAGAGGACATGGAATCCTTGTTATTACCAGAAGATACCAAAGCCTTTGCAGAGTAATGAGACAATGTTCTGTCCATGTTTATCCCTTGAGTATATTTCACAGCCACATTCCATGAGGTTTAACACTCCTAATGCCAAGACAGATTAAACCCCAGAAAGAGGAGGCAGCACGGACACCTGGATTGAGGGGAAATTAGCGCTATGTGTGAGGACAAAGCCTCTTATTTGGCTGTTCTTGTGGCATCTCTGTGGCACACTTACGCCCCACTGGCACAGCCTTTGAGAGCAAACAGAGCAGAGGCATCCAGGCAGCTGAGGCTGGGATTAGTCGCTGATTCTTTGGAGGCATTGCAAGTAGACACTAATCCCCCCCTCTCCCTGTATCTTTCTAGACCTCTGCTCCACAGAGAGACGAGAGGGAGGAAACGTAAATGAACTGGAACAGAAGGGGCTATATTAACGGAAAGTGTTAAGTGTGGTTACGGGTGCAGTGGCATCGGCCCAGCTCATGCATTCAGGCCATGTCTGGTAGTTTTATTTCCAAATTATGTGCAAGGGAAAGGAAAGGAGAAAGTGATCTCAGGGAGAGGATGCGCAACGGAGGGGAAATTTTAGTTGATTTAAAGCCCGGAATAAGAAAAAGCAGGTTGAAACCGATTTGTAAAGGGCAACATTTACAAATGACTTGTTCCACAAGCTCTGCATTAGGGGGATCAGTTTGCATCGTTTAGTTTTTAGGTTTTTTTTGTTTAACCCATAAAGACCCAGTGCTACTTTTGTGTCACTTCCCAAATACATTTTTCCCTCTATTTACCTTTTCTTAAGTGATTTATCACCATGTATGATGATATTATCCTCTGTATTTAGTGGTTTTTTTGGTGTAAATCAGGTGTTTTCCTATGTTTAATCTGTTGGTCATGTAGATGTTCATTAAAGCTCAGAGTAAATTCTACAGTTTTCGAATCAGAAACAAAGAAAACAAGAAAAAGTGACATTTTCATCAAACATATCATTAACTGAACGTAAACCCAGTGTGTCCATCCACTGTCATTGCTCAAACTCCATGGGTTTTACTGGTGAATCAATGTTGTAGAAGGTGTCTGTGTTTCCATGGTAACAACGGAGCCTCTGAACATCCAAATGGGTCATATCTGATGACCATGAAAAGATGACAAACTGTATTTTACACCAATTATTTACATGCATCGACAGGATTAGTGGATTAACAGGTATTAAACAGTTACATCAGTCGATGGTTTTGGTTCTTTGGGTCTTTATGGGTTAACCTTTGTTTAACCAGGAAAAATCCCATTGAGATTAAGACCTTTGGCTCACATATTTGGTTGGGATCAAATGCCGACTTTCTTTTGGGTCGGATCGCATTGTCATTGCACTTTTTATTAGTGGACCAAAATTTGTAAACAGCAGCGTATGTGACAAACTGCGCTGGGACTGGACAAAAAAGTTGGGGGCGGGGTGAATTAGAGACAGTGGGTGTTGATGAAAGCAAACATAGAAGTCCTATGTGCAGTTATCGTTTTCAGAATATGTATTCTATTTTTTACAAATTAATGAAAATAATGTTAACTATTGAGAACAGCTCATTCGGAGCCAGTTTGTCAATGTTTTACGTGTAATTCTGCATTGGCGAAGGCGTGCTGCTCAACGGCATCTTGTAATCAGACGTGCCCTAAACCACAACACGCCAGCAGTAAGAAGACCACGTATCAGCTATGACGCACAGCATTACCAGTTAAAAACAAGCATGACATTAAATAAATAATTATATTTTGATTGCCAGTACTGGCTACGGTGGCTCATCAGGCATACAAAGGTGCATGGTTCCGTGGTTTGTTTGGGCTCGAGGCCGGTTACATTCACACCGGAAGTGAACCGGCTCAGAGTCCATTTGGAAACGGACCACCTAGAAGAGGTGGTTTCGGTCCGCTTGTTTTGTTCGAGTCAGAGTTTGTATGGTTGCATTCGCATAAAAAAAATCCGGACTTTCTGGGGAAACGAAGTACACTACCAGTCAAAAGTTTGGACTCACCTGGTTTTTCTTTATTTTCATGACTGTTTACATTGTAGATTCTCACTGAAGGCGTCAAAACTATGAACGAACACATATCAAGAAGTGTGATATCACTCGAAGCATGTTCTTATATTTTAGATTCTTCAAAATAGACGCCCTTGGCTTTTATTACTGCTTTGCACATTCCGGGCGTTCTCTCAATGAGCTTCATGAGGTAGACACCTGAAATGGTTTCCAACAGTCTTGAAGGAGTTCCCAGTGATGCCGAGCACTTGTCGGATATCCGCGGTCCATCTCATGTCATTTAAATGAGAAAGTGAGTCCAAACTTTTGACTGGTAGTGTCTGTCTGAGTCCACCCTTAGAACCTCTTAGAGCAGAGTCCTGGCCAAGATCGGCGACAGAAATAGAACACACAGGTCCAAGACGACACAGTTAAACACATGCAACAAACGCATTCAGCAGTGAACAGTAAAAATAACATTTACAAGCAGATTAAGAAAAATAAGCGCGAGTTATGGAGTTTTTGTGCAACGCAGGCTTGGAACTCAGATTTATCCGACATAAAGGAAAACCTCTTCTCCTCTCTTTCCGTATGTTGCTCTCTGCTGTGTCTCCTTTCCTCTTTTTCCCCTCCTTCTTCTCATCTTATTCACTTGCTCTTTTTTTACCACGTCTTGCTCCACACTGTTCCGTCCTTCAAATTTATTTATTTATTTATTTTCCCAGACACTTTTCACGCAGGAGCCTGTGGTCTTTGAACCTAAAATAGTTATTTTCTAAGCGCCCTCATTCTGAGTTCCTTATTGGTTTGCGGAGCCTTCATTACTTTCCTGCTGGGCTCAGCATAATTTTACCATTGGAAATGGGGGACCACGGCTGTTGTTGAGCAAGAGCAAATAACAGGGAATAAGAATAAGTCAAAACGCCCACAAAACAAGGGCTGACAAATACTTGATCTAAATGTGCGCGCAAGGATACTAGAGAGTGCCTGTGCTTTGCCGTAGAGTAGCCATGCTTTATCATTACATAGCGACAGTGCATTTTAAATCTGTCTTCACCTCGAGCTCGCTCATTTCTCTTCTGAGCCTACTTGTACGAATGCTCAATGTATTTTGATTCATACCTCGGCCATTTTTATTACTCAGGTGCACACCTCTCAAATTTAATGCCGACCCTGTATCTTATTTATTGAGAAGGTGAAAGATATAAAGGTACAGCATATAAAATGACTTCATGATGGCTCCTTTTGCTGACAAGGCTATTGGCACTTGTTTGATGTTATTTGTTTTTTAAGTGACTGATTTACTGACACATGGCCTCAGGAGAAACCTCGTCGGCCGACACCACTTATTCTGTTAGAATCTCCGTCTTGTGATCGGATCGGGATCTTTGAGAACACACATGTGCCCGAGGGTTGGAACCTACACGGACTATTACAGTCTGGTCCATAATGTTCCCAAAGGAATGCAAACCCACCCCTCAAATAAATAAGTAAAATAATAATAATAATAATAATAATAATAATAATAATAATGATGATGTATCCAATCCAATTTTACTTGTAAAGCACTTTAAAACAACCGCAGTGGACCAATGTGCTGTACAGAAAAATAAATAAAACCAAAATAAAATAATAAAATACAAAATAACTTAAATAACTTTAGCCTATTACTAAAATATACAATGAGATTACCGATAATAGGACTGAAGATAATGGGGGAACAGTGAGAGGTCGTCACAAAAACAGCGTCAGACAAAACTCAGAAAGTGGAAAGTAATGTGAAAACGTGGATCCAGATATGATGTTTCTGCTAGTTTCATCACAATTATTTCACATATTTGCAGCTAGCTCAAATAACTAAGATAAGACGACTTCTATAAATGTTAATTTTCATTCCATTTCATCATTCTTTTGTTATTTGGTGTGTATTTTTTCATGTCTTTTCGTCTGTTCTACATATTGAATGAAATTCATTTAAATTCCATATCATATTAGTACCATTTCTCTGCCATCTTCTGTTTAATTAAAATAAAATTGAATAAGTAATTTTAAAAAAGGCCATCAAACTGTCTTCTGCTTTAGTGTGGGTGTGTTTCATCAGTAACCTGTGCAGCGTTGCATAAAACAACTGACATAAAACTAGGCTAATTTAAAGTGGATATTGCAAGTGGATTATATTATGTTTTCCAGTATTGTCATTGTAATAGCATAGAACATTATTAACACATTTTCATTCCTATTTTATTCATGTGAAGTACTTTATGACCTTGCGCTGTGAAGTGATATTCCAACTAAACTTTACTTACATATATCTGTAAAAACATCATTATGTTCTGACAGAAAGTACTTGTTTTTTTTTTTTGTTTTTTTTTTTTTTTAGAATGAGGACTGTGATTTCTGTGCTGGTAAACAGGCTGTAAATCAATTATCATTTCTCCAAATTTATGTATTTTGACATCATTTGTAGATAAGATGGAAGCCTGTTACAGCAGCGCTTGCTGGTATTTGAACTTATTTTACACTCTTTCTCTCACGGTTCAGTATTTTTCTTTTCTTACAATGTTTAATTATCTTATAATGGTGCAATTATTATTATTATTATTATTATTAATCATTATCATTATTATTATTATTGCAGCGTCTATGGCCTTCAGCAAGGTGCCAGACTTGTTGTTATATCCCCAAACTTTCCTGTTTAACATACATTTTCTGTACTTATTCATTATTACTATTTCTATTGAGTGGTATTTTATTTTTATTATCATTTGAATATTTTGTATACAATTTTTGTATTTCTTACTTTAATCCTTATTTTTAATAATTGCATCCCTATGCTACTGTAACACTAAAATAAAACACAACAGAACATTATAGAATAGAATAGAATAGAATAGAATAGAATAGAATAGAATAGGCTTTATTGTCATTACATCAGTTGTGCAACAAAATTGCAGGAAAATTT
>JAPQRP010000013.1:20794079-20804268 GCA_037367295.1 Apogon hyalosoma
ATCTTATCTTATCTTATCTTATCTTATCTGTTACATGTTTGGGTTCAAATGCGTGACTCTATGCTTAGACCTACCTGTCAGACTGAATCTCTGAACAATATCATTATCTCATATTGTCACTTTATACTTTAAGTCACACAGTTTTCCTCTTTTTGTCTGGTTTTTTTTTGTTTTATATGAATCCCCTTAAGGCAGATATAAAATAAAAAAGGTACAAGTAAAATAAATCAAATCAATAAAAGAAACCATCAACTGTGCTTCAGAGCCCAGTTGTAAAGTAAATCCTTCTAATACCCAACACCAGACAGGCTAGGTAACAAAGGAGAGAAGCAATGTCAAAGATAGAATGATCCTGAAAGCGGGAGGAAAAGAAAGAAAACGTTAATAGGCTGAAAGGTTTTCTGGCAGGAACTATATGGTGTTTAGATTAAGCCTGTGGTACAATCAATGTTCAAGGACAGAGGAGGTTTTTAGTGATGAAGGTGTCATGAGGAGTCACCAGGAGATATAGTGATTCCAACTGCCAGCCACAGGCAGACAATGGGTGAAAATATGATACAGTATTTAGCTGAAGGGAGCCAAGCCAGACCTTGGAAGAAGATACGATCAATCTTCCCATGCCAACCGAGAGTATACTAGAAAAAACAAACACCGTTAACCTGGACCACAGTATCTGGCAAGTGACAAAAAGTTTTTCTTTCCGTTCTCCTTGTGACTGATGAAGCGTCCAGAATTATTCTTTGCCATTTTGGCTGCCTTCTCCGACTTAAAGAAAGAATGAATGAAACGGACGACTGGAAAATCTGTAGCCTTTCGGGGGTTTTCGAGTTTCAAAAACAGATAAATAACCCGGTCAAACAAGCGGAGAGGCCTCTCATTGGGTTTTGATTAGTGCTGTCTGTTACAAAGCCAAAAAGACAGCCGATAAAAAGCAGCCGGTTGACACTGTGTGGAATTTTCGTGTAATGGGACCATCTGACAGGCCTTATTAGACAAACTGACCACTGATCCTAACCAAGACGGCCCGTCACGGCACAGAAAGAGACAGTAGGAGAAAGGGGGAACGCTGAAGTAGCAGCAAAAGGCATTTGTTAAAGACAAGGCTCGTTTGTTACGGTTGAAGTTCTTCACCTTTCTGAGTTGAACGCTGGAAAAAATCCAAATCTTACCAAGTGTATTTTTCTCATTTCTAGTCAAAATATCTCGTCGCACTTAAAATAAGACATAATCACCTAAAGAGTAACTTTTCAATGAGAAATAAGAACTTATTTTTAGACAACAGATCTGGAAAATCTTATTTCAAGAAATCTTACCACTTGTTCCATTGGCAGATTTTTTTTTTTTGCTTAATTCAAGATTTTATTTTATTTTTTTCTTAATTCAAGCAAAAAAAAAATCTGCCAATGGAACAAGTGAAAGTTATCTTGGTAAGATTTCTTGAAACAAGATTTTCCAGATCTGTTGTCTAAAAAAATGAGTTCTTATATCTCACTGAAAAGTTACTCTTTAGGTGATTATGTCTTAAGTATTCTGACTAAAAATGAGAAAAATACACTTGGTAAGATTTTGATTTTTGCAGTGAAACCTTTCCTCGTGAAACTACTGTTTATCTGTTTGCAGCCTCCGAGTTTAACTTATATTCCCTTATCAGATCATTTAATTTCTTAAGAGGTCAGAAAGAAACTGAAATCTGATCATGTATGATACATACATTTCTCCTGCAGAAGAAAAAAATCCCCAGAGCTATCAGAAATCTTTTCATGCGCATCATGCAGAGAGGTCACAGCATGGGGTTTCAGAAGGTTTGACCACTTACCAGCATTTGATCCTCCATTAAAATCATTAAAAGTCCTTCATTAGCAGGCAGACTCCGGCACAACCACTCATTCTTTTTGAATGAAAATGAAATAAGATGGATTGGAGATTCCACTCAAATATTCAACAGTCCTGCTGACATTTTACCTCTAAGGTTTGTCTCTATTTAACATTATTCCCAGCCCGTCCTATCACTCACACATCACAGTATGAAGATTCAGCGTGTTTTTTTAAAATTTATTCGTTTATTTTTTAATCCCTTTAACCATTAAAGACCTAGAACTATTTCTGTGGCGACAACTTTTGCTAAATGATATGAATTCTGCATTTTTGGTTGAAAATCAGGTATTTCTCGATATTTAATGTACTGGTCATGTAGATTTTCGTAAATGTCAGAAAAAATATTATATCAAAACAGAAAAAAGTAACTTCTTCAACAAAATACATCATTAAACGAACCTAAAAACAATTTCATATGTCAAGCTACATGCGCAGTAAAAAAATGCAGTGTCAATTCTTTCAGCATCAATCAATTTTAACCTGCATACAGTATTTATAGCTCTATGGAGAGTGAGCCAGCTCTAACAGTGGAGTTAAAAGTCAGTGTTAAGTTCTGCACAGATACAGTGTAAAATTCAACTCTACAGAGTGATGATTAGTACCAGTCTGCCGCATTGCATTGTGGGTACTGGACATTTTACTCATTGTGTTCTATTTTATGTGTAAGGGCTCAAGGGGGGTTTTGAGTTAAATGTGGGGTACGAGATCTTAGAAAAATAGTTCAAGCAAGCTACATTTTGAAAATACACAATTCAAAAGTCCAAACCCCTTTCTTCAGACATCCCCCCGAAGCCACGCCTCCAGAGTACTAGCACACGCAATGCTTGCTCCCGAGGGTTCACGAGCGCTGCAAAGCAACAATTCACCCGGCTCCGACCCTCATTCAGTGTCCTCCGACACCCCCGCTCTTACAGAACAGCCCCGGTTCATACCTATCTGGCTAAAATTACATTCCCTACTGATTTATGTTTGTGACAAAACAGTTTTACAGTGAACTTTACATCCTAATATTGTTAATATAGCTAGCCAAGCTCTGGCTCTGTTTTCTGTACCAGTGTTCCAAGCCTCTGAGAACGCACGATAGATGCGGGAAGAAGGGTACACGCAGAAGGGGGAGGGACAAACACAGTTGAGTTTGATAGACATATCACCGTTCAATCATTTCGATTGGGTGCTTAAAATGATTGGATGGTGTTTTTTCAGTCCTGTCCGTTCCACAGGTGACTACATTTTTTTTAATTTTTGTGTTAGAGCATTTAATTAATTGGTTGTAATCGGGGTGTGAAGGGGATTTTAAGCAATATATTAAAAAATGTTCCAGGAAAACATCTCACACCCCGTATTTACTGTCTATTTAGGTTTATGTGTCTGTTTTGCAACATTTATTGGCCTTTTTATGTTTATTAATGTGACGCATTAGTCAAACCTGTAGGCAGAGCAATGCCAAACCTGACTGTTGCCGTAAAGTTATCAGCGTATTACAATCGAGAAGGCCTTTCCTCTTCAAAGTAAAAGCATTTCCTGGGATGATTGAAACCCATAGAAAAAAATTTGTCCCTTGTAAGTGTAACAATAAAATATTTAATCTATCATTATTATTCAAAAAACTGCTTCAAGAAAATTCTGATAATCATCGCAAAACCCCCACCTTTGGAGCCCCTGCAATTCTGCATTGTTTCAGTATTAGCAGAGGGTGCAAACTGTTGAAGAAAATAACCCTGCAGAGAAATAAACATTAACACATTATAGAGTCATTTTTAAACTAAATTTGGAGTAAAAATAGCTCTATAAAGTGTAATCATATTACTCTGAACAGTGTGAAAACACCACAGTGTTAAATATTTTTTACGCATTTCATTGTTAATATTGACACTGAACTGAGTAGAATTACCTCTGAAAACTGGCCATAGAGTAAATTTTACTCTACTTTTGAGTGGGAACAAATGTTATCTGAAGTTAAAATCAACTTTCTAAGAGTTAAATTGACACTCTGTTTTTTACTGTGTGGGATTGATCAGAGAATCAATGTTGCAGAAGATGGTGTTTCCACTACGGAGTCCCTGAACGTCTAAGAAAGACACAGCGCATGCTGCTGAAAAGCCAATAAACTGCATTTTACCTGCATCATTTATATGTATTGATAGGATGGGTGGTACAAAAGTGATTAAACATTTTATATCAGTGGATTCTTTTGGTCACTGGCAGCTGTTTGAGCCTTTGAGTGTCCTATGTTCAATTCTTTAAATGCACTGTATTAATAGTCAGACTAAGGTGGAATTACATTTTCTGTCTCCCTATGAAGACAGAATTCATGCCTCTGAGATCACACTCATGCATTCAGCAATTCCACTGAATACTTGAAAGCATGCATAATTTACCACCTCTTTTTTTCCCTCAGTAACGTACTGTGTTTTTATCTGAAATAGAAAATATAATACAATCTAATCTGGGAAAATTTTCATCACCTATTTTGATCAGTAATGGCTGTTTTATATTTCGCTTAATCAAAATTCAAAGTTGAAAATCTGGATTTGTACGCTCAAAGAATCTTATATGTGATTTTTTTTCTGTCACATTGCCTCACTAAAGATATTGTTTACAAAGCAGCCTTATTGTGTCCTTTCCTTAATCTCCACGGCTTTATCTTTTCACATCTTTCTTTTAATCTCGCCTGCTGTCTTTCTCCTCTCAGCACTGCACTCAAGGTCAAACGCAGAGCCTTCTTCCATTTTTCTCCCCTTTCTTCTATTACAATCTTCTTGCCATCTTCCCTGCACGAAGCACGTTCACATTCCTGCCGGTTTCAGATGCAAATCCTATTTAAACCTGTCACCTGCTGCCATGCATACTGTGAGGGGAATGGAAGAAAATAGGCCACCAGGATATTAAAGCAATTTGCAAAATGAGCAAAAATTCATTTTATGGTGTGATATCGGTGATGAGATGTGCCCAACAAGTTGACACAGAAGGAACTTTTCATGTCATAGATCTGCTCCGATCATCATCAGGCTCATTTCATTGCTCAGACCGGGTATTACCATAATCATCATGATCCTGTGGGTCCTAATTAAGTCTGAGACATGCAGTCTGGCCATCTTTGACATTCCGCTGAACACATCTGACCTCTGGCTTCCCCTCTGCCTCCCTGCCCTTTCCCTGTTTTACCCTTTTTTTTTGTGATAGCCTGCGTTTGTTCGCGCTCGCAGCTTTGTCAATCACAGGCCGGCGTCTGTTCTGCTGTGAAATCCCCACTGCCCTCTGCTGTGTTCGACACGCAACTGGAGTGTGCCACAGCGCGTCTAACTCTACCTAATAACACCGACCTCTCCACCTTGCTGCTTCTTTTTCCCTCACTTCAGGCCTAGACGCGTTCCCGGTTGTCCAACGGTGCAAACTCGACGCTTCACCCCTCCCTTCACCGGGTCATCACGTCCCATCATCCTTGAGTGCAAACATGGCAGCCCCTTCCTCCAGCGACTTCACAAAAGCAGGTACAATGAAATACAGATTATACTCATAATTCCATACTGATATATTAACCCCTAAAGACCCAGCGTTACTTTTGTGGCAGGGCCAAATCATCTTTTCTCTATATTTAACTTTTCTTAGCTGATAGATCACCATTTATTCTAATATTATCCTCTGCATTTTGAGTTTTTTCAGTGAAAATCGTGTATTTTCCTGTCTTTAATTCACTGATCATGTAGATGTTCATAAAAGCTTAAATTAAAGTTGAGGACTATTATATCAGAAATAGAGAAAACTCCATATTTTGGACCATCTGTAGCCAGTGGACAGAGGACTGGACCAACCCATAGTACAGGAAACTGCAGAAATACAGTTGAGACGTACTAAACATATGGACCACATACCTGTAGGTGGGTACGGCTTCAACTTTGCATAAAAAGATGCAGCTGGAAGAGGCTGGTCTTGATAACAGAGGAAACCTGTCAAATTTAAAAACACTATCAAAAATGATGCTAAGGATTTTTATACAAGTGTGTGGAAATGAATCAAGAAGGCTCACAGCACCGTCAGCATAAGAGTAAAACTATCTCCATTTTGTTGTCATTTAAACCTTTATCGGGCAAGTGATTATTTTTGGTCATGTCCGCATACATTACTAGACAGTGACAGTAACAGTTACAGTGAGTCAACAATCTCAGGTCCAATGAGGTCTACAGGGTCTGTAAGGTCCGCCTCTGCATGAACAATGAGTGGACCTGCTTTGTTAGGTACCATGAAGTAATGGTACTAATGTAAGGAATGATGTTCAAAGGGGTAATCTGGATGTGGACAGGGGTCTGGATCAGCACCGATGTCGGTCTAATGTTCTAAAAGTGATGTTCCGATGTTCTAAAATACATGTTCCTTTCACCTTACGTGTGTTTTTCTTATATTTTCTTCCCGTATTTTATTTTATTTTTTGCCACTTACGGGTAAGAAACCAAATATGGTAACTTCATTGACCTTGAATTTCTATACAATACCTTTTTTTATTATTATTTCACAAAAGTAGAATAAGTCGCAAAAGTCTTGTATGTTGTTGCAATGCTCTAAAAGTGATGTTCTAATGTTGTCTAATAAAATGTCTTTCTCATGAATGTCTGATAAAAAAAAATACAAGACAAGAAGAAAATATAAAAAATGCAAGAAAAACACATGTAAGGTAAAAGGAGCATGTCTTTTTCGTGCATGTTTTATATTTTCTTCTTGTATTTTTTTTATTTTTATTTTTGCCATTTACGGGTAATGAACCAAATACGGTAACTTCACTGACCTTGATTTACTACATAACAACACACATTTGTTGAAAAATTTCACAAAAAGTCTTGTAATGTCCTCCAATAACACACTAAGGTTGAAAGTTTGAATTTCAAAGTATTTTTTATGAGTTTTTAAGGGTTAAGCTTAAAAATTCAAGCCCATCCAGGCCTTAACACCATGCAGACAGCTGACAAGATCCTGAACAGATCTCAGTTAAGGTCGTTAACGAGTGCAAACAAAGTTGAAGTAATAGTTTGCATTATTTACCTATTTTATCAATTTTAAGATGTAACTTTTGTATGACAGCAAATTGAGACGTCCACACTCCCCCGGCGTCGTGTACGGGGGTGCTCTTCTGTTCAGACCAGTCAGCTGTGGACATTTTTTTTCCTTCCCCTGTTTGTGTCAAAGGAAGGTTGACTCAGCAGGTGCCCTCTCTACATGGCCTGGTGTAATATCTTCCTAAATGAGCTGAAAGGAGGGCTGCCTCCCTGTGACTCTGCAGTCTGTCAGGCCCAGATAACACAGTGGGAGGGACATCAATGCCGTCAATTCTTACTCCTCTCCTTGACCTTGGATCCCACTGCATCGCTTAACTCACATTCTTCTTCTTTACCCTCAGACCAGACCCCCAGATCCAAACATTTCAGAAAGGGAAATGGAGAGTGTCATTACTGGCATGAGGTTAAGATGTTTTAAGGTATAGTAGGTTTGTTTTTTTTTTTCTTTTAAAAAGAGGCTGCATTGATATATTTACTCATAGTAAGTGTATTAGATCCGGTACATTCACAGGAGCAGTAGTATGGAAACAGAAAAATGTGTTTTAGTTACCCAAAACAGAATATATTTAGAATATTTTCACAGCTTTACCTTTCTGTCAGACAGGAAACCGTGGTCATTATATTGCCCCCTTCAAAGCAACACACACATTTGACAAAACCTAGAATTTTACCGCACAGAACACAGTAGCTGGTCTACCACTGCCTCGGTCGGTTAGTTGGTGTTATTTTAACAGTTTGGTTCAAAGTAGTCTGGTGGCTTCGAAAACAACAATACAATACCTTCAGTTCCTCGTAGGAAAGGGCTGTTTGACAGCAAGGAAAGCAGGTAAAATATTCTAAATATAAACCCTGCTCACACAGGTCTAGCAATAACTACCAAGTTTTAATGATTGGTTTAAGTTTCAGAGGTCACCTGCTATCGTAATTCCATCCAAATCTACCATGTAGGTGAATAAAATAACACCGCAAATGAACTACGGTATAAGACACAAAGTTTTTTGTTGTTTTCTCTAAACCTTTACTC
Source organism: Apogon hyalosoma (assembly GCA_037367295.1). Classification (NCBI taxonomy): domain Eukaryota; kingdom Metazoa; phylum Chordata; class Actinopteri; order Kurtiformes; family Apogonidae; genus Apogon; species Apogon hyalosoma. The sequence continues at coordinate 20,802,027 of JAPQRP010000013.1, forward strand.
TGCCTCTTTGTCAGTTACGAATTATAGAAGCTTCAGTGGTGATTATAAAGGATTTCATGCATTCATTTTCCAAACCACTTAGTCCTCCAGTTGGTTGTGGATACACCCTTTGACTAGGGATGGGAATCAAAAACTGATTTTTGTAAAGAACCAGTTTCTTGTTGCTCAGTTTCTTGGACTCCTTAGTCTGCTTGCTTGCCAGTTCTGCAATGTCATCCCGGAATTGTTGTATTTTGGTTCATCAGTGCTCTTAAATATGGTTTTATATCACCACAGAAGGCAGCACATTATTTCATTGATGGAATTGCCCACTATGGGATCGATCGATCGATCAAAAAAATCAATCAGTCAGTCAGTCTGTCTATGACTAGGGGGGGGGGGGGCTCCAACATGCAGAACATCCAATTAAACTGCCCCAATGTAATGTCTTTGATTCATTCCTTAGCGAAGGTGACGGTGACTCTGGAAGCAGAGTGTACAACAAGGCATCCTCTGTCACAGTCGGTAACATTAACCTCCTCCAGGTTCGAGTGATACTATTAATGTGAGCACCATTTCACTATCAGCCATTTATGAAAAACCTCTAAGTAGGCTCAGAGGCTGCAGCAGGTAGCTCTCACACTCCTATAACTCCACCTTAGATAATAATAATAATAAAAATAATAATAATAAATTGCATTTATAACGCACTTTTCATTCAACGGAATCTCAAAGTGCTACAGAGAAAGAAACATTTTTTGGAAAAATTAAAAAAATAAAATACTGTATCAGGAATAAAAGACTGAGCAAATAAAACAAGGTATCATGGTGGGCCATAAAAAGCCTGTCTAAACAGAAATGTTTTTTGCCCCTTTTTGAAGGAGTCCAGTGACTGCGGAACTCTGAGGTGGACACTTTCTGAGTTTTCAACGAATCAAATGCAAAATGTTAGTCCATATTAGACATTAAAGAGTTAATACAACCAAAGCCGTTTGTACTACAGTGTACTCCCTATCAATAGGGAATCAAATCGATAAGTGATATCAATAATGGAACCAGAATCGCTAAGTTCTCATCAATTCCCAACCTTACCCTTGACATGTCGCCAGTTCATTCGAGGCCTCTAGGCCTATAGTCTCAGTGATAATTTACGAAGCTTATTTTGCTAAATAACATGGAGACCCATTTAATGAAAGAGCTGAAATTCCATCAGATGACTGAAATCTCCAAAGACGATGAGATGAATGACATTCATGGCAGCATGTGGTAAGGAACATCCATCTGTTTTTCACCCTGTGGTGCCATATTGACAGTGAAGCTTTGGTAAGTACTTGAATGTGGTCGATTATAGTTCTGAAGTGCAATAGCCTCATTTCCATGTTGCGTGAATGCATTCAAAACACACAAGAAGCACTGAAATACAACGCAGAAAAACCTGTATTATGTTAGTTAAAAGAAGTCCCCTGGTTCTTCAAGGCAAACTACAGAACAGACTTTAATTCATTGCACATTAGTTTTGACCGGTTGTGAGTCAGCAGCATGACTCATGACAGTGACATCCAGGCGTTCAGTGTACGCTCCCACTATGATAAATATAGTGCATTTGATACATTGTTCTCTACAAAAGCTACTTCAGTTGCTGCCACCGTGTTGTGAAGCCAGGTGTGGCATCATAATTCATTTAGCGCTGAAATGGTTGGTAAGGCAGAGTGCTAAACTGATTGAAACATGTTGAATGTGCACTTAACAAACGCTGGGACGCTTCACAGCTACTTTCTGCCAGTGTTATTAAAATGGCTCCACCATTTCAGTGCTTTTACACAATGTGGTCTGACAATAGGATGGTTATGTCACTGCGGATTTATCATAAGGACATTAGACAAAGCATGGATCTGTGTGAAACAGACCATTTTTATACCGTCGCGGGAAAAACGATTAGACGGTCAAGTCATCAAAAACAGTAGTTATGCAATCAAGTACTGACTCCTGTGTGGATCATGTGACTAAAACAGAGAAAAGAAAACATGGAATGTCTAAAAGCACTGTTTTTGTCAATGCAATGCCATAGATATTTATGTAAGAACTAAAGTGATTTTGGTTATTATCAAGAAAACATGGAAAACAGATCGATATCAGCTCTTAAAGGAGTGATATTTTGCTTTTTTTTTTTTTTAATGGACTTGTGTATTTTAAAACATTTCCCTGTGGTCTACATAAACTGTAAATGCTCTGCTTGAGTCTGAATTCTTCATTCATTCAACTC
>JAPQRP010000013.1:20815620-20830062 GCA_037367295.1 Apogon hyalosoma
TGAAGCCATTTCCGTATTTGTTGCTGCTGCGGCCATAATGCGGCTGCGTGGAATTCCGAAAAGGCCCCGAGTGGTGGTTCGGTTTGTGACGGAGTACACTTCGAAGTTGTTCACTGTGAGGGAAGTGATTCAGGTGCGTGATCACGGAAGACAAGCGGATTCGTTACTTAGGCAATCGCTTGGTTTTTACAGATTTGATGAAAATTGATGAGAAACACCATACGCTGCTTTAGTGAACATTTACACGATTAGCAAATTAAACAGGAAAATGCAAAGGATAATACTATAATAAATGGTGATAAATCACGTAGGAAAAGTTAAATGTAGAGAACTCACTCATTTGGAAGTTGCCACAAAAATAGTTGTAGGTCTTCAAAGGTTAAACTACTGTTTTACTGCATCCACATAAGCTACATCCTCCTGAGCATTTGTCACATTCCGAAGCAGTGGAACCTTCAGCTGTGGCTTTAAATAATACAAAACACGTGTATGTGGCACCAGCTGCCACTATATGAATATGCACAGTCAATATCAGCAAAAAATACTTAATATATGCACTTCTGTATGACATTTATATCACGAACGAACCCTTATGACCTTTGGCCGTGAGTCCAGGTCAACATTTTGCCAAATTAGAAACACATCGGTCAATGCATTCCAGAGACATCTTAGCTGTAAAACAGGCAGACGTGAGGTCACAGCTAACTTCTCCTTCGACTTCCAAAACGTTTTCAGTTCATCTTTGCATCCGAGTGAAAGTCTGTCAAACAAAAGTCTGTCTACATATTTGGATAAATGGATTTCAGCAGAGTAAAGGCTGCAGAAATACATCATATGTTTAACCATTATTTTGAAATTTTGTTCCACATGACACTGGCATTTAATTATGATAATATTATACTGCAAATAAGTCACTGATTTGCATCCCCTGCCTGGGTTTTCAGTTCACAAGTTTAGTATTATCCACTTGTTGCTTGTTTACTATAACTTCTCTCTTAAATGAGGCACCAGTGAGGGTTCAGAAGAGGCCAGAACCATTTATTATTAGTGCTGTTTTCCATAGTCACTGCTTTACCTGCAACACATTACGACATTAAGCGTGTTAAAATACTGTTTCAGCTGCTTTTTCAGTCACTGCGGTGCATGGCTTCACTTTGTCTGTTGGCATCAATCGGTACTTTATTTACCTTCCCCTGAGCTACAGCACAGATAAAGGGCTGACCAATGACACATGAAGATTAGCTGTGAAACCCCCCCATAAAAGTCTTCTTCTGCAACAGAGAAATCCATAAAGATCTGGTCTGGCAGATGCAATTGGAATTAATATTTCTATTAATTAATATCAACCTATTTCTTTTTCTCTCATTCATTTGGAAATTGTGACTTTACTATCATCGTCATCTGCCTCCTCTCCTCTTCATATTGTAACATTGCAGAAATTGATGGAATGAAGCTTGTTTTTTTAGGGATTAATCTTGGCATCGGCTGACCTACAGCTTTGTTTACAGGATACTTTAAAATGAACATAAAAAGGCAGATAAACGCTTGTCATACACACATTAACCTAAATTCACAAAAACACACAAGCCCCCTTGAGCCACTGCGCGTAAGACAGTAGGGCTTCAACTCATGATGATTTAATAATTGATTTTTTTTTTTTATAACTAATCGATTCATCAGATAAACACAAAAGAAAAAAAAGCGGGGGGTGCATTCCGTAAGTGCCGCAACTACTGTAAGTGGCATAAAACCAGAAGTCAAACTTAACTTTGGATGTCTGACTCCTGGCTTCTATGCCTCTCTTTTACTCCAGAGCTCATACAAAAGTTTCACAACTTCTAGTCTATTTCCACTGTGCCCCCTGGGAATGCTGGGCCCCATGAATTTGTCATATTTACCCCTCCTTTACGGTGCCCCAGGTTAGCGAGCACTACCCCGGTACCTCGACTTCTTTTGGTTAGAGACTAGCAAGTTATAGTCTTCAACTAGCTCTGGTTATAGGCTATCAAACTAGAGTTGTATGTATTAGTTCCAGTCAACGATAGGTAACGTTAATCTGGCGGCCTGATAAACAGACGGATGAAAATGGTATAATTACGAGAACAGTGTCTAAGTAGTTAGCAGGCTAAAGTAATCACAACACGTAGGCTATCTTAAGCTAGGTTTACATTATGTTCCCAGAGGCCACAGCAGCCCCATTTGCTTGAAACATACTGCACTGAGGCCATTTTTTTCCTCATATTCAAGTTTTGTTACACAAACGGTGCACTATTACCTTGTTCCCACTACATGGAACTGGCTCGACTCGGCTTGGCTCAGCTAGGCTCGACTCGGGTACCAGGTACTATTCTTGGAGACCATTTCCATTACAGGATACTACCCACCTTAGAGTACCTAGACGTCATAGTAGTGCGGCGCGTTACTTCCATGTTGTTTGTTCGTTGTGTGTTGACTTGTCTGAATGTTTATGTCGGCCACCGAGGACTGAATCTCCTCCACCGACAAACCATGGTGTAGTTTTAAGGGCTGTCACGTGGACTAACCTACCGCTATATTTACTGTCAACTTCTGCATCTGTTTTTTGTAAACCGGCGGGTCACAGAGACAACGGTCTGACCAATCAGAGGTCTGCAGTGTTTACACGTCATGTTTTAGTATCGCTTGGAACCTCAGCGGAGGTGATACCAAAAAACGTAGTACTGGGTACCAGATTCCAGGTCCTTTTTTGTAATGGAAACGCAAAAAGGCCGAGCCGAGCTGAGCCGGTTCCATGTAGTGGAAGCGTGGCATATGTTTCAGCCAAACAGGGCTGCCCGGCATCTGAAGCCTCAGCCACGTACCCCTGCGTTTTCATCTGTTACGTGCTCAAGACCCAACAAATCGACTGCTGAATTCATTGTCAACTGTTTTAAGAAGCAATTTGAATCAATTTAATCGATTCGTTTTTGCAGCACAATAAAACAGAACACAATGCAACAAAATGTCCAATACCAACAATGCAATGCAGCGATATTACTTATGGAAAGTGGCAGAAAGACAACTGGATGTATTTTATAGACATACAAAAGCAGTACTAAAGCACATTGAATATAGATTAATGAACAGAAGTGGATTGTATACCAACCCTATCCTTATCCACAGCCTACAATACACTACCTCAAGGCTACATGAAAAAGGCTCTGGTGTACTATTATACACACCGTAATAGGACTCGAGTCAAGCATCTCTGAGGCTTAATGTTACTCAAGCACCACAACGACGAAATATCATCATGGTTACCGAAAGAAAGTTAAAACAGATGAAGGAGAATATTATCATCGCTACCACTTCTCAGCTCCATTATCTGTTCTCGGTGTAAGCAGAGAACATAACTCACACCAGACCCAGTGCGTGCATCTGTCATGCTGAAAATCTGCATGTGAATTTTCTGTTTTATTGCATTTTCACATTGTGCTGGTGAGAAACAGCTTTAAGCCAAATTGTTTCTATGGAGTGAATACGATTAGTCATTCCAAACTCTCAGCAAAAATCTTTCCTTGTTCTTTTTTTTTTCTTATTTACATAGACTAATGTGGAACTTGGTGAATTTCATCTTGCACTGTTCATATCAGGCTGGGGTTTGTCCTTATTCCTGTTAGAGCATATACATAGGACGTATTCCTTTAAATACGGCAGTCTGTTTTAATGGGTTTATTGGATATCTGAAGTTCAGTGTTGATTCTACATTAATTCTCTATTTTTACATTAAACATTATCACAGGCTTCAGTCCTGAGAAGGAAGAAGAACAGTTAATTGTGAATAATTACATCAAATAACGTGACTATTAAATCCATGTAAAACAGGGGTATCAAATTCATTTTAGTTCAGGGGCCATATTCAACCCAATTTGATCTCAAACAGGTCAGACCAGTAAAAGAATAGCAAAAATAACCATCAATAAATAATATATGAATAATGTTTTACTGCAAAAATGTAAAATGAAACTATGAAAATGATTCTATTTATAAAATATCCTTTCATAAAAAATGTGAACAGCCGGATATACCTGAATCTTCTTAAGAAAAATAAGTGCAATTTTAACAATATGATACCTCAACTTTTCATTTATACATCCCAGTGGATCTACAAATACACAAAATGTTTCATAACAGACAGAGTACTGATACAGTCTTGGAGTTTGGAGCTAAAATGACTTTGACACCCTCGACTGTTAATAAGTTTGTAAATTCATCCCAAGGGCCAGATCGGAACCTTGGAGGGCCGGTTTTGGCCCTCGAGCCTTATGTTTGACACCCCTGATGTAAATACACACAACTACACAATAATCTCAGCAACATTAATGGTAAAATAAATAAATAAATAAATAAATACACATACATATGTACACACACATATATAGCCTACACATATATGTTCACGGTGTGCTTTTTGAGAATCACTGGAGGTTTTCCTGTCACCGTGACCCGGGGACGAGATCACCTCAGCTAAGCTAGCGCTAAAACTGAATTGCAATCGAAGCAGCTTCTCAAGGACCATATTTATCTTTGCATTTTTTTTTATTATTATTATTTGTCATTGTGGCCATGGTTGCGCTGACCGGGGCACAACCAATCTCTATGTAAATCAGAAAATGACATTCAGTACCCCCCCCCTTCAAATCTTACCTCCGTATGGACGAGTCAGTCTTGTGAGATTTTGCTTCGTGGATGCGTTTCCCATAACTCTGATTTTGCTCCGTATCCCCCCGCTGTTACCTCCAGTTTTCAGTGTGACGTGGGGAGCTGGGTGGACGTTACGGCGCTAATGAACAGTCGTGGTGGTTTTTCCTGTCACCTGCTTGTCACAGCGTTTTATCTAGGATGAAGTAACTACAATGTGGCATTTGAGGGGAGATAAAAGAGGGTAGCTGGAGTACGATTATGATCAATATATTTGATCCAGCTTATAGGAGAGGACACTTGATAGAAAACATAATTATCCGCTTTCACCCCAGCCAATTGATACTTCAACAAACATTTTTGGGGAAAAGTTGCAAGTCCTTTGAATCTACAGGGTACAGTTTTGAAAGCTCTCTCATCAGAGGATACATGAAACAAACCGTGGAAAAGACAGAAACAGATGAAAGACAGTGAACAATTATAGGCTACCCATTAATCTCCTAAAACTCTGAAAGGGAGACAGTTTTTCAGACTAAACTGGTTTGTTCAGGCTTACCTTCGCACCTCATAGAGAGGGCTAATGATTTGTTTGAAAGCCAACTCACTGCTCCTGGGTGGGAGGCATGAATAGAAAACAGTGAGGCAAACAAGCCCAGCCAGGTGTGCACGCCGCTAGAAGTCGGCGAAATGGGAACGGAGCCACAACGTTAGCCAGCATGGCATTCAGAAAAGTGTGAGAGGTGCCCTTCTCTGCCTTTAATGCATCCGGGGGTGCGTGATTGATTTTTTTGCACAGGAGCGGGTGTCTTAATGTCCTAATGCATTGCTCTGTCACAGAGGGCTGCCTTGGCAAGCTGCCCTTTCCACAGACTGATCTGCTGCTCGATTGGATGAGACCGGGGTAAATAAATAAAGAGGGAGGCCGGCAGAGGAGGTCTGGAGGAGGAGAGGGGACGGGACAACAAGCATGATTACACCACCAGATAAACATAAACACAGGTACACACAGCAAACACATAATTCTCCCACAAAACATGCTGCAGAACAGTGTCTACGCGCACACGCACACACGCGCACATAATACTTCAGAAGTATGTTTGCTGTTTCTTTACTGGATATTGATTTGACAAGATCAGGCCTGGTTCATTTCAGCACAAAGGCTCCCGTTGTTGTGTTCCTGAAGTTGGATAACACTAAAATCAATATATTGTTTGAGAGGATTTTCATGTGTTTTTCCTTGAGTGAAAAGTGGCCCCTGCAGCTTTTCAATCTGCGCGATGGGAACCACAAGGGTTGGGTTCATATGCAATTACTTTACAATTAACAGAGGAAAGTGAGATGTTTACTGAGAGATAACCATGTAAAGCCTTCAGTGTGGATCAAAAGGTTATATTCCCAGAGTGATAATGTTCAAATACTTACAAAGATGTTTCAATTACTCAAATTCTTTGCTGAGTATTTATGTATCTGGTAATTTTTGCCTTCATTCTCTACGTTTTAACCGAAATATCTGTACTCTGCATTCTTTACATTTTCAATACAGGCACATTGTTTTAGTTTTAATGCTTTTGGGGAAAATATTAGTTTATGTTGCATAACCTTCCCAATGTAACGACAGATTTCAGCCTAAATGAATGCACACTGATCACGGTAAGTAGACAGTCCATGGATGTAAACAGACAAAACTGCACAAAAGAGGAATCACTACTTTATTAGTGCACATCACGCTCATTTACATTTATAGTAGTAAATTTGTATTGCTCCATATGAGGTAGGAGTCTGGTCAGTGCACTAGAGAAAGCTGCCCTTTGTATCCTAGAAAATAAATAAAGGTAAAGAGCTTTTATGTGCAAAAATAACATCTTAGTCTTCATTATTTAACCATGACAACAATCTCCCTCTAACCTCAGTTATTCAATTGTGTAACATGAACCACAATTATAATGCTACTGAAGCTGCTGTGAGCAGTGTTAATGGGAAATGTCAGCAGTTAATGTATTACATATATTCAGGGTGACTGTCTGAAATGTAAAGTAATATCTAAATATATGTGTGTTCAGCTGGATTTGGTTTGCAAAGGGGTTACAAATCACACAATCTGCGAGAGATAAGGTTGTAAATTTTGAGTAAAATGCCACACAGCAGCAAAAAAGCGGATAAATTCAGCCACCTTTAAGTTTTCAAATGAGAAACAGAGGGAAAAAAAGAGCCAAATCTGTATTAGATAAAGTTAAAATATAATGAAGAATACGCGTGATGTGATCGCAGTGATATATGACAGGCATGCTCAGTGTAGACGCTGGCATCATAATGTTGGCAGCAATGTCTTGCTAGTGCCAATTTCTGTCTCGAGAGAAATAACTCTTGAAGAAGAGCGTTTTTGTTGCCAAAAAATTGTAATTTGCGGCTTCAATGGAGTGTTAAAATGTAATGACCCGAGGTGGAGCACAGTGGAAAAAAAGACTTGGGAATTAGCCTGCATCAAAAGAGTCTTTGTGCATTCCCTCCTCCCTCCCCACTTCACCAACACACAATAAATATAAACAGTAATTTCTAAAATGATGTGCACATGCGCTGATTCTCATACAGTTTCTTCAAGGCAGTGCAGACAAACACAACTCCGACACACGATTCATATTGAGAGCCTGATGGGATATATTAAAAATAAATAAATAAATAAAAGACACTGGCTCCATTTGTTGCCACATCCTTCCACTGTGCTCAGCTCCTTCGCCCCTTTACTGTAAACTCTATTTTTCTTGCAGAAACTACAGTCAGGAGGTTTTATTCTACAGCAAACAACACACTCACTTGACTGCTCCCATTGGTACGGCAGGAAAACCAATATAACATTTGAGTGCAAATGGCAAACTCACCACAGGAAATGTAAACTGTCGGGCGCCGGCTTCTCTCTGCTGCGATACTGAAGTGAGCACTGAACTCTCAACCCACAATCATGACCCCCTTCTCAACTCCTCAACTCCCCTTCAGTCTGTCTCTTGTGTTCCTCCGCCAGTGCAGGTTACATCAACTGCAGCGTAAACACAGTGGGTCAGGTAAAGTGGTTTTGCTTGTTTGTATTTCTCCTCAAAGCACTCTAGAGGATCTAGTGTGGCCCTGCTAGCTCCCCGGAGTGGTTTGCTTTGGACGAAGTAGCCTTTAGGTGACAAAATGACTGTAGCTTCACAGCAGAGCAATTACACTGCACGGTAACCATCACAAACCACTGTGACGTCACCCACGCTGTTACGAAACCTCAAGTGTGGCTCTCTTGGATAAGAGGATTGTTCTATGGAAGAACAAGAGGTAAAACTCGCCAAGCTAATGCGAATTTTCTGAAAACGTCAACCACAACATCTGGCCTTGTGTTAAATACCATCAAGATATTTAAGATAGCAGACCGAATTGTAACGCTAGCTGAGTGCATATGTAGCTAAATTTTGCAAAGAGGTTAAGTATCGCAATGAAGTGACAGTAATGTTCAAGACGGAATCCTCTGTCTTCTCAACCACAACTACAGTACAGCTATCTGACTGGGAAATAAATGTTTTGATCCATAAACATAAGCTCCAAAAGATGACTTAACTTGCTGTAGATCAAAGCCCACACAGCACACATGGACATTAGTGTCACTTTTCAACTGCTTGGTAAGTACGTACTTTACAATGTTGACATTACTGCACTGTACCGTCTTCATCCGCTTATCCGGGTCCGGGTCGTGGGGGCAGCAGCCTCAGCAAAGAAGCCCAGACAGCCCTCTCCCCAGCCACTTCCACAAGCTCTTCCAGGGGAATCCCAAGGCGTTCCCAGGCCAGCCGAGAGATATAATCCCGGACATGCCCGAAACACTTCCCCGGGGAGGCGTCCAGGAGGCATCCTCACTAGATACCCAAACCACCATCATCTGGCAATGTTGATATTATGCAACAGTTTTCTCTCAATTGTAATTAATCTTTTACCGTTTAGCATCGTCATGGTTGTTTTATAGCTAGTCTTATTGTACACAATGTGGGGACGTGAAGAGTCGCACTTCAGAATCCTGTGATCATGTTTGGTGAAAACATAAAATTTGTGGTGACCTTGAGGCAAAGTCTGTTTCAGGAGGATATCACTGAAACAACATAAACCTGCTGACTGTCAAGTTTTCTTCAAACAACCCTGAGTTTATGCGTAAAGGATGAAAAAGTTAGCACTGATCAACTGTAAAATAATTGAACTTCCAGTCTAGAACAGAAGTAAGACTGCAAAAAAAAAAAAAAAAATGACAAGCTGTGGAAATACGCTTGTTTAAACAATGAGTAAGGTCAATCCTGACAAGAAACACTGTGTGTAGATGCTTGCATTTATGGCAGCAAAGTAATTTACTCCTCTGACACATTACAGGCTCTGTCGTTTCTGTCAGTATAGCTGTCATAGAAAAGCCTTCACAATTTGCAATGACATGTGCCGGTAGTTACATCCCAGAGATCTGAAGCCTGACATTAATGCCTTTTATACCGGGCTTAGAGAGCTCTCCATAACCCTATCAACCTTTGTGTGTTGGAAGCCAACCCACCATATTTGTGGGGACCGGCTTTTAGTTGTTCACATAACGCACCCACCCCACCCCCACCACTACATGGCCGATATTAGAGTCACTACACTATCAGGGGTATGCATAAATACACAATGGCGGCATTTTTTTTTTTTTTTTTTTTACTGGCGACTGGGTTGCATCATGTTTAACAATAGGTACAAAAGAACTGGACATCAGGGCTTGTTGATGGGTTTATGTTTTAGGCTGTGTTTTCATTTTTGCATTCAGCCAGTGTGATGACATTTACTGGTGTGTGGGTGTTCATATTGTTGATGAACCTTATCTGCAGGGAGAAGCTGACTTATTCCTTTGACTGACAGCTTTAACAACAATCTGTGGCGAACCACAAGGAACAGCTGCAAAGATAAGAATCTAATGTGCAGCAGCAGATAAAGACCCTATGTGATCTGACCTCTGTGCGTTTTCAGCCATTACCACTTCAGTTGGGCGACCACCGCGCAAGGTAAGCTAAAAGATCACGTGCCACTTGCAGAGTGGGAGGAGCAAACAGTACTGTTGCCATGACAGCCAGGAAGCTGAAGATTGCCTCCAACAGTGCTCAGTAATTCCAGTGGTTGACAATTGAATACCTAGACTCAACAACAACACCACAATCAAAGCTGATATTACTCAGTAATATTGCAGCGGCGTGATGCTTGACTCAGAACAAAAGCACATTCCCTCAAGTGAAAACATTTAAAGAGAAAATTCTGTTTTCAGTTCAGTTCCACATTTTTGTGGAGAGCAATGGTTACATACACATTTCAAACATGCTTATGTGTGTTTTGCAATATCATGAAGTACACACAGGAAAAGAAAAAAGATCCAGCGTGATGACAGATTAACATCTCCCATGAGAATCACTTAATGAAAACATCCCGTAATGAGACGCTGACTAGTCCGTGTGAGGAATGAAAGTGGATTTAGATTACAACTATTAGGATTAAAATTGTATGATTGTATTTGGTGGTGGACGGCGCAGTGACCCGTCGTGCTGCTGTAGAAAAGTGAAGCCTAGATCTGCAGAAAACAGATGAGGACCCTACCTGTGGCATTGCAACTTGTCTAGATCTGTCAATCTGGCGTTGCCATACCAAGGTAGAGAAATGTGTTTGTTCAAATTGGAAACTGTCAGACAAAATGGCGGTGACCTGTTGGATCCCCCAGGGGTCCATCCTGGTATGCCTCCTGTTCAGTCTTTATATGTTGCCCCTTGGCCAGTTAATACATAGTAATAACATGTCTTAGCACAACTATGCAGATGATAATCAGGTTTACATCTCGCTGACAGCAGGTGAACATGGGCCCGTGTGGATGCAAAACAACTTTCTCCAACTAAACTCAGACAAGACTGAAGGCATTGTCTTTGGCCCACAAAAACCAAGTGAAAGTGGCATCATTCATCTGGAATCTCTTACTTTAAAAGCTAAAAACCAGGTTAGAACTCTAGGGGTAATAATGGACTCAGACCTAAGCTTTAACAGCCGCATTAAATCAATAACATCATCAGCCTTTTACCGTCTCAAAAACATTGCTAGAATCAAAGGTTTGCTGTCTAAACCAGACTTAGACTTATCCGTGCACTTATCTCTAGCAGGTTAGACTATTTTAACAGCCTTCTGACTGGACTCTCTAAACGAGCTGTAACACAGCTGCAGTCCATCCAGAACGCTGCTGACTAGAACCAGGAAGTACCACCATATTAGTCTGGTGCTCAGGTCTGTGCACTGGCTTCCTGTCACTCAGAGAACAGAAGATAAAACAGCTCTGCTGGTCTATAAGTCTGTCCGTGGTCTAACACCAAAGTACATCTGTGACATGTTCGTCCCATATGAACCATCTCGGACCCTGAGAACCTCAGGGACAGGCCTTTTGCTGGGGCCCAGAGTCAGGACTAAACATGGTGAAGCTGCGTTTCAGTTCCATCTAGTCTTCCTGGTAGCGTCAGACAGGCCTCTACTCTGACAATGTTTACGTCCAGGCTGAAAACGGCTCTGTTCAACTGTGCATAGAACAACTGAAAGGAATCTATCTGCACTCTTCTCTTTTACTTTATTTTAACGGATTAGTTTTTATGATTTATTGATTTTGTTTTAATTGTAATTGTCTGTTTTTAACTTGTCTCTTTTCCATTTTTTTGTGAAGCACTGTGAATTGCCTTGAGCTACACAAATAAATCTGCCTTACCTTGTCTTGAAGGGGCACTTTGGAACTGTTCATAAAATCTATGACACTAACTTCCTTGAGAAAGACAAAGGTGAGGGAACTAGTCAGAGTTAATCGGACAGTGGCTACTTTTTCCCCTCATGAATTGAAGGTTATTAAGTCCAAATACTGTTCCTCCATGTTCGATGTCTACTTGGGGCAGGCGCCAGCAGACACTGTCCAAATTATGCAAACCTAGAGGACTCCATTCAGTTCAAGTCATCAGACTAAGGTATTGACCACTCTGTATATAAATAAATATAAAATTAGCAATTTTTAGTCCCCTTCATTAATTGACTAAATTAATTAATTACCAAACACAAATAGAATATGAGTCCTTCACATAGTGCTGCACTTGTTTTTATTCATCCTCTCATGTGCCTCTCTACTCATGAGGCAGGACCTTGATTCAGCCCAAAGCATGTATTAGTTGTGAATGTATAAATTGTGTTCTGGTCCATTCAGTGCAGGGTTTCATTCTGTGCTCCACATATGTAGAAACACTTGTTTTTTTTCCAAGGTTCTGTAAAAGTAAAACTGGGTTGCATCGTGTAATATGAACGGTCTATGATAATGTGTTACTAAAGCACATGGTCTGAGCCACGTCACAATAAAAAGTGGCTGTGTATGATAATTTTACTTCAAATACGATAATTTCCAGCTGCTGGTACGATACGGGACTCACTAAAAACCAGACGTTTCAATCAGTGCTCCTGTTTTCATACAGAAAACCCGGCACCTTTTCGCACACTTTTCTTCTATTTTTAAAAGAAATGTTCTAACGGGAAAGTTACATTGCAATGTCTCGTACGTTGTGTTTGGAGAAAATGAGATCGGAATCAGCCAAAATCGGTATCGGCCATCCAAGCACCCTGCAAATTGAAAATTAGGATCGACCCAAAAAACTGTAATCGGCGCACGTCTATGAATTACGGTTAAATGGTGTTAAAATGCAACCAGTTTCTAGCATAGATCAGACCTCAACACCAACATGACTTCAGAGAACCCTTAAATACTACATATGAGCATACTGTAAGATGTAAAATATTCTAAATTCACATGATTTGCCAGAAACACTGTTGAAATGTAATGAGACATTACACCTAATTGTAGAAAATAAGCAAACGTGCAGAACTATTCAAACTCAATAAATCCATTGTTCTCAAAATGCATGCAGTGAGATTTTGCTGTGGTTACTAGGTTAAATAATGACCAACAATGTACAGTGCGCTCTGAATGTTAACTGTTGAATGCCAGCTCCCAGCAGGAGGCATTTCTTGAGCATTCTGGGGAAAGTCAAAGAGGAATGGAAAAATCAGAGGAAACTATAGGGAGTCCATAATCACTTGCAAGGCACTGTATCTGTTTCTACGACTTCATCAGCCCAGCCACTAATTAAGACTAATTAGTAGGCATTGGGGAAACAAGCAGGCTCAAAAAACTTAATTAATGTGAGGACCCGTGATGTCTGGGCATAACAACTTCCTCAGCACCTGCTTAGCACAAGACAGCGCATTAACCCACCGTTCCTTGTAGGCCTCCAGGCAGTCCACAGACATGTTGCAGAATCTTTAACTAGACACCGCAACCTTTGATTAGGAGCGAGATCTGCGCCGGTCATGCCACGGCCAAATTGATCACTCGTTCTGTCCATAACAATAACCGCATTCATTATTAGCAGAAACCTCTCTGAAGCCTGCAGTCATTATATAATGGATGATCAAACTAACCTTTTAGAAACATAGTTGGCATTAATGAGTAGTAAACCAGCTGCTGCTGTTTGGTCTGCGGTTCAATAGTGTGATGAATAATTTGTTTGGTTCTTACATTGTGGAAAGATGACCACAGATGTGTATACGCATGTGATCATTGAGGTATAATTCTGATTAGCACAAGTTATTAACGGTTTTCTCATTAAACAACAATGTTCAGATTTTAATAGCAAGAAACTAGAAGCAGAGACAAAGTCGTGAACCAGATTAATGGGTATTTTAGGGTTTAAACACAAAAGACAAAGACCTCAGCTCCAAAATGACGCCAAAGTGGAAGTATCTTAAAGTTGTAATAAAGCTGCTGGGAGCGGCTCCAAAAAGCCTAGACTTACACTGGACTTCTAAATAAAGTCTTTTGCCTTGGACTTAACGAATTGCAGTTCATCCATTTCATCTGGAAGCTCTACTAAGTGTCACATCCGAACACAGGAGGCCGAACCCAAATGCAAGACCCGGAGACAGAATTAAAAGTAGAACTACAATATTTATTTTGCACGCAGAAGTACTCCTCTCGACGACAGTCCACAGAGAAACTGGTTTCTGGGTTAGTGAGTCCTTGGCCACAAATGTAATCTGGATGTGGAGCAGGGGAACGGGTAGACAGATCCGAACCGGTCTTTGCTGTCAGGGTACCGACTGGGAAAAGGCAGAAGATAGTCAGAAGGCAGGCAAGGTCATACACGGAGAGGCTTGTAATCAGGTGACAGTACATGAGTGGGACAGGCAGAGACAGAGTACCGTATCAGGCTTGGGTCGATAACGAAGAATCAGGTCTGGAGGCAACAGGAAGTAACAGGAAGTCGTCTTGACACAGAGGTAGACTGACAAAATAAAACAGGAAGTGACAAGACAAACTCAAAAACAACCTACTGTCTGGGAGCCGATGTGACAATAAGTGGTGTGGTCCGTGGTGGTCCATTTAAGATCTCAGGTCAGATGTTTGCATGTCAGACTTTGATTGACAGGTCTGTTTGACAGCTGTGGTCTGTTGAGTCACACATTCAAGGTTTTTATTAAATTAATAAAACTTTTTTTTTATTTTCTTGACAGCTCAATTTGAGTTGTGCACTGTAAAAAAAATCCTGTTGTTTTTAACGGAAAAAACTGGCAGCTGTGGTTACCAGAGAAATACTGTAAGAAACACAACAAACCATAACCATATCTATGGTGTAACATGTAGATTTAACATTTTAAACATGTATATTTAACACTGGATTTAAATGGTAAATG
>JAPQRP010000013.1:20843256-20859406 GCA_037367295.1 Apogon hyalosoma
CCACACCATACAACCATACAAAGTTAAAGTGAAACTTAAGACACTTTAATAATTCCTCTGTGGCTCCTGCTGTTGAGCACCTCATTGTCCTTCTCCCTACCTTCAGAAACTTTTATTTGAGAGGGTGGGACATTTGTTGCCCCTCTAGAACCAGGCCCAGATGACACCCTGGTGTTTGCTCTACCACTAGATTCACAAGCATCGCTGAGTAACGTATCAAACACGTGAAATTCCTGCAAATGAATGTCATGCTGTGTGGACAAATGTTTGAGCCTATTGGAGGGATTTCCCCCCTTTTGAAGAAATGGAAGCTTTGACAGTGTTCCAAGCGGCCCTGGTGTCGTCTTTTCACATGAAACACTGTATAACCATACTTTGGAGCATTTCTGCCTCGACACCATGTTGGCTACGTTCTAAACCAAAACAATGCAGCGTACGTGTGACGTCATGCGCAACGAAGGCAGAACCGATAAGCAGAATCGTTAAACAGGCAGGCAAACAATTCCAATCAACTGAGCTACTGGGAACTGGTTCTCAAAAAGAACCGGTTCTCGATTCCCATCCCTAAAGACCAATCAGTGATGCAATACATTCTGTAAAACACCCGAACTGAAATATCATAAACGTAAATATAAATATGTATAAAATATAAACGTATATCACGTAGAATACACGACTCACAGCACATGTGGTGAATTCAGTTCTGACAATGAAGGTCATTTTATGAAAATCTTGCTCGCAGAACTTGAGTCAGTAAAGTGACTAAAGCGAAGGCGAGCGCAGTTGAAATGTCTACTTGTAATTAAAATACCGTTCCAGACACATATACTCATTAAAGAGACATTATTCTCCTTTTTAAATCACGCATCATTAGATCTACATTCCACATTCTCCAAACAGAGCAGTCATTTGCTCTCAATTACAAATCCACTTCCTATAGGCGATGAGCTGTTCTTCCACATCCTTGTAGCACCTTTGGGTCCTCCTCCTGCTTCAAACCGTGATCCAGATTGTAGCTCCATTACGACGGGCATTTGTCATTAGCTGTCATGACTGAATACAAATGGTTCTTGGATGTATTCTGTCACACCACTGACAGCCTTCTGTGGACTCAGTGATGGAGGGTCTCAGCGAGGTGTCACCATGTCCCTCTTAACAACCCCAAAACATAACACATACTCACCAACTCTGCTGCACAGAACACATTATGTTCTGTGACAGGGCTCTTTGTTAGCACTCTGCTGGGAATAAAATGTCCCTAAAAATGTCTTTAGAGATTTTGGAAGTTTGTTTTGCAGGAAAGTCAGAGAAAGTTTTATAAACAACAACAAATGTCTTTTATAGAGCCAGAAGTTGTTGTTGTTGTTTTTTTTTTAATTTTGTTTTGTTTTGTTTTTCCAGTTTCCCAGAGCGTTTTTGTTTCATTTATTATTTAGCGTCATTCTCATGTTTGTGTTGATTCTTTCTAATTCAAGTCGTGATGATGTTAAGTGTTAAAACTGAAGACAGCTGAACTTCTTTTTGGCAGGTGAAGACGGTCAAGAGATTTCTTCAGAACGACGGAAAAACTGAAGTTGTCTTTAAGTTAAGAGGTGAAACTCCTCAACAACCAAAAATAGTTCACTTTCCTTCTACTCAAGGGCTGAGGATGCTCATTAAAACATGTGTACTTTAGCAGCAGCTACAGAACCCGACTGCTCTGACCCAGCTGGCCTCTTTTATTATGCTGTTGTTAACACAGCTCTAAAATCAAGTGTAGTGTGAACTTAAAAGTTGGCTTTGTCTGGTATTGATCAGAAATAATCCTCAATATGAACAAAAGAGCCAAAGTCTTACCATCTCTCAAAACCAGGGACGTGAAAAGAGGCTTTATAACAAACAACTGTAAAGGGCAAACCTATTACTGTCTATGCATACTTCTTTATCCAACGCTGAATTCTTTAAGAACTGATGATTCTTTGCCCTTTTTACTGGCTTCAGATGGTGAGCTGGCATCCCATAGTAATCAAACCGACTAGAATTAAAGAGTTTCTGCACTCCAAATTTGAATGAAAATCAATGCTCGTGTTGAGCGTAAGTGTGTGATTTTCTAACACAAGTGGATGTTTCTTACGGAGAATGGGACATATAACCTCGACGCAGAAATCAGTACATTATGACTGTTTTCATGGAAGGTCGTAAAGGATGTCAACACATCACCGGCTTCCAGCAAACCATAGATTCCAAGAAACTCACAAAAGAACGTAAGCACGTGTGAATGCTCCTCTTCATTCTTTTTCCACCAGTGCATCTTTGATATGTAGTGGCGGAAAAAAATCATTGGACCATCGATGGTTATGCAATCAAGTCCTAACTCCTGTGTGTATCATGTGACTAAAACAGACAAAAGAAAACATGGAATGAATAAAAGCGCTGTTTTTGTCAGTACAGTGCCATAGATGTTGATGTAAGAACTGAAGTGATTTTGGTTATTATCAAGAAAACATGGAAAATGGATAGATATCGTCTCTGAAATTAAACTACTATGAGCTATTTTTGTTGTTATCATTATATTTGCCCAAACAAATGTACCTTTAGTTGGACCAGGCATTAAAATGAACAAGAAATTGAAGAAAACAAGGGTGGTTATAAGCTCCTAAGTGGATCATAAGGCTAGAAATTAAACCAAAATTAAGAGACTTTAGATTAAATTTGATATTCTGACATTTCACGATACAAGAAAAAACGTATGTAATGTGGGTCTAATTAAAGCATTAGTCATAAAGTTATTTCGAGAAGTGATGCGATGTAGTGTACGCTTACTTCTGCTTTGTTTGCTTATTGGAGGATGTAATTAGACATTTTTCATTTAGTAGTAGCCTACTTAGAATGAGATGTGGGAGAAGAATCTGGTTTTTTTCATCGAAATGC
The DNA here is from genome assembly GCA_037367295.1 of Apogon hyalosoma. Lineage (NCBI taxonomy): Eukaryota > Metazoa > Chordata > Actinopteri > Kurtiformes > Apogonidae > Apogon > Apogon hyalosoma. The sequence continues at coordinate 20,846,167 of JAPQRP010000013.1, forward strand.
ATGGGTTAAGAGCTGATATCTGTCCGTTTTCCATGTTTTCTTAATAATAACCAAAATCACTTCAGTTCTTACGTCAATAGCTATGGCATTATACTGACAAAAACAGTGCTTTTAGGCATTCCATGTTTTCTTTTCAGTCTGTTTTAGTCACATGATCCACACAGGAGTTAGTACTTTGTTGTATAACCATTGTTTTGGATGACTTTTGATGGTCTAATATTTTTTTCCGTGACTGTACATAAACATTTTTTGCCATAGCTACAACATTTTTAAATAACAATTGTATGAGCAGTTTTAACCTCACAACAATTAATCATCTAAATGGCCCAAAAAGAGTCACTTATGGCTTGTGGCAGCACTTGCGGCTTGTTGAGGACAGTAACTGCCGATTGATACGAGCTTTCACGTCACATATGACATCACTACCTGTGTCAAGTCACAATGCAATATTTTTTTTTAACTTTATGTGGAAAAAATATGGGGATTATTAAATCATGTGAACTCTGCATGTTTTGTGTGGAAATATGCTATTACTGTGGTGAATATGTGCTCTTTTTGAAAAAAATGTGAGCCCTGCATAATGTGCGCGATTTGCTTGATTATGCATTGAATTATGAGATCGCATGATCGTGTTTTTCTGGAGGGACTGGTATTCAATGCAAATTTTTAAATTCAAGCCTTTTTAAAACCTCGTGGGAACCCTGAAAAACAGAACATTGCAATAAATGGCTCAACATGCCCTGGCTCAACTCTGCATGGGGAAAAATGTATATACAAAATTAATATTGACACTTAATATCCTAATGGTGGGAGCTCAAAACATTACACTGCTCCCTTTAAAGCCACCACATTACTACAACAAAAGCAGTAATTTACCACACGAAACTTCTACTGTGATTGGATTGAAATCCAACTAACGTGTTGCCACCATTTGAGGCAACTATTCTGCAACATAAAATAGATGGTTTTGTCATGGGAATTAAGTGCCTGTTCTGCAATTTGGGCTGCGGTTTGCAGATAAAAAGGCCTGCATGACCAAAAGGTAGAGCAGTGAAAATATGCGCTAGCTAAAACAACTGTATTTGTTTTAGCCATCCAACACAAACTAACCCTGACTTCTCATATTTGTCTGGTGATTCTGTGTAATGCCTGTGTCACACATACCCCCTCAGGCCCTCGATGACATTTTTAGCACTTTTCCAAATCCCACAGTGGGTGGCACTTTTGCAAACTCAACCAATCCAAACAATACTGTTTAGAATCACTTTCACCAAAAATACATCAAAAACGGAGCCCTAATCTCTACAAATAAACCAAGAAAGAAAGACAAACATGATAATGAAGTGAAGGACAACATGTGGAGGAGCACTGGCAAACAACTAGACTGTCAGGATAGAGAGGAGTCTGTGCAACGTGAACGACATATGAATCCAATAGAGTTTGCATCGTATGCGTCTGGTTTCCTGGACATGGACCCGTAGGACCAGATGAGATGGATGGAGGTTCACAGGCTGCAGATGAAACTACAGGTGATGCTGACTCTATCGATAGTAACGTCAAACAGACTGATGTGAATATAGTCGAATCTTTTACTGAACAGGCGAGCTGGTGTGAACACTTTTGATGTGTAATATTTGTGTAGGAATAATTCACACTTTCTGCCGTAAGTCAGCATTGCCAATAGCACAACAGCAAGTTGCAAAAAAATTAACACATATTACAATAACCATTTTAATTTTATGTCGTACTGTGATGGGGAACTGAAGCTGAAAACATGGAATATTCTTTAATGCAACATGATGCAACTGAACAAAGAAAAACATGCATAGAAGTATATGTAAATCACTTGAACCATGTAATTGCGTTGCCATTCTAAGAGACTTAAACATCATTTTACTGTCACTTTCTGAAGTTGACTCAAATATTACATTACCATAATTCATGACAGAAGTGCAGCTAATTCAGTAATTCTGGGCTGCATGGTTGACAAAATACAAGAAAGATAACAAGGCCTGTTTTACTCCTTTTCTTCCTAAACTTTGGCAGGAAGACCTTCTAATGGTGTCCTTGAGCCTCAAAACGCCTGTCCTTGCTTTCTGCTGACATATGTCTGCTCAAGCGAGTCTGTGATGAGTGTCTGCAGCCCCCGGCCAACCAACAACACAACATGAGGAGCCTTTATCTGAAAGGATGAGATGGCAGGGATTCTCTCAAAGGAAATTTCATTGTCGAATCATATGAAGAGCAGAAAATACAAGACACTCAATCTGTCGCTCCCATCAGGCTGCTGAAAGAATACATCACTGCGCTGATGTGGTTCCTTGAGCATCACTCATGTTTTGTCGAAAGTCAAGGAACCTCTTGGGACACTGTACCTGGAGGTGGCTGCTTTGTCAAGCCACACTTAAGTGGCACATATGGGCAGGGGGTTAAGAGCCCTCATGTTTTCCACTAGGTCACAGGGTGACATCCCCTAACAGATGGCACTTGGCCCATGTCGAGCCGACTCTATGACACAGCATATGAGGAAAAAACTAACAAGCAGTGTAGCCTTGAGGCAGGATGGGTAAGACACATGACAAAAACAGTTTAACTAAATGCCAGGATGTGGTCTACAGCACTCCATGTGATGATCAAGCTTTATTTCAAGTGGCAACCCCCCACCCACCTCGTCCATGATTAATGAGGGCAGAGCAGATGTTATGGATACAGAGCAGAGGGAATGAAGCGGGGAATGGCACTCTTATCGGCACCCCACATGGCGGCAGCCTTTATTTCCCACCTTTGCATCAGACAGGTCTGTCTGTGTCCATAGGTGTGCCAGGTGTATGAGCATCCATGTGACAGGGATCTATGAGGTGCATGGGCGTTTGTTTTTTGTTTTTTTTTTGTTTTTCACAAAATTAACCTTGTAAAATCTAAAACTAGAGGAGCTCTCAAAGAGGAAACTCCACAACAGCCATTAATATTATAGCAAAGATAACGACTAATGAATGTTTTCCTTATTTGATTTTATTAAAATGACCTTAAATAACTAAACAAAATGTTCAGTTCTGAATATAGTTTCAGCCTCTGTTTCTCTTTAGGCATCTAAAAAAGAAGCTTGCCCAGGGGTCATTTGTTTGTTTTCCCACCAAATTTTATGAAAAATGAAGCAGTAATTTAACCTCAATGATGGAGTTAATAACTAGAAAAGCACACGGAGACAGCAGACCTCTGCCAAGGCAGATCACCCCCACCCCCACCACCACCCAATTAACCATGAAAATGTGATAATTTGTTCCTTGTGGCAGTATCAACATTTCTTGAAAATTTCATCAAAATCACCACGACATATCGAGAACATAGTGAGTTTGTGCAGGGGTGTAGGGTCCAAGATGATTATGTTTCAGTGGGGCCCATAATTGCTACCCCCCCCAATCACCTCCTACATGTAATCATTTGTTCCTTGTGCCTAACAGAGCTTTAAGAGTTTCAGCTATGGTCAGAAAAACATCAGTTTATAGACTATCCCAGGCCTAAAAGGTCCATAAAACTTTCAGATGATGGACATGTTTTGGTGAGTTAACTAAAAAAAAAAAAAAAATCACAAGTTCAGGTCTGTCAGGTCAAAAAGTGACAAAGCAGTATTCTGACAAGTTATAAATAAATTTAAGAAACCATTCTTGCGGTGGGCTACATGACGTCCATCAAATCAAACCTTGACATCAGGATTTACAAAGAACAAGGTGTCATTTTCTGTTGAATCCATGAGTTTTGGGGTTTTGCTCTGATCTGTGTCGTTTTGTATCATGTCTTATATGGGGTTTACTTATGTGGCACATGCTGGAGTAAATAGGTTTATATTTTCTGTCATAAAACTGCTTTGAGTATTTGAATGAATTGAAAAATAACAATAATAATCTGTACCATAATGTGTATTCAAATTCACTCTTTTGGTAAAAAAAAATATGAATAATTCTTCTGTATTCATTGTTTGTTCAAATGTTAACACATCTATTACACCGTCTGTCTATCCTTTACACAACCATGCTCTTTTTGTTAAAATTGTATTATTATGTACCACTTGAATATTGAAAGTTTGTTGCATATCCAGGTATCAGTATGTTTACCAGCTAATGTTTGAGTGATACCCAGCCCATGTTATGCCCTATGACACAGCAAAACAGCAGCTACAAAAGAGAAATTGGTTCTGTTTTTTGTGCACTCATATGTATTATGTGAAAATCGTCAAATAGGTAATGTAAAAAATAGGCTGAAGGTCTATCAGGTTTCTCTAGAGGTGCAGAATGGCTCATAATGGTCCAGGTAGGCGTGCGCATCAAAAAACTTACAATTGAAACACTATTATTTGATATCTGTTTGACACAAAAGGATTTTTTTCCCCCCACCTTTAAGCGTATACGTTTCATTTTGTTGATTTTTTTTCTGTAAACCCGAGCATATTATATTTATTTATCAGGGACCACGCGCGATAACATTAATCTCAAGATGCGAAGAGATTAATCGCGCTAAATTTAGCTCCTAGCTAATTTTCATCTGCACTTCTGAGGAACAAGGAACAAGGGGTTTACAGGAGCTCATTTCTGATGGTTACGCCTGTTTCATCATCTTATCGTGTTGGTTTAAAGACAAGATAAATAATAAACATCTTGTAACCTTGCAATGCAATATATTCCATTTTATTACCATTTCTCTATTGCATTAGGAGTATGTTCTGCAGGGTACATTGTGTTTCCTACACATGATGAAGGGAGTGTTTTTGACTGACATGCTATGGAAGCATTTCCCACCTGTCACTGCAGTTATAAATCATCCTGAATTATTGTCTTTGAGGGCCCACACCTCTTATTGCCATTTCTTACCCGGGGCTACTCCTTGCTTTTATTTTATGTATTTTTTATCACCCAGCATAAATTAGTCCCTACTTAAGTAGAAAGACAGGCTTGGCCCTGCACAGCTAAGATGAGTGTCCTCCTTACCACTTGTACAGATTTAGAACTCCTTGTTGAGCAAGGGCATCTGAAACAGGGAGTCATATATTAATGACCATAGCTGGAAGCAAAACAACCACATCACTGTAGGACAGAAAATAAACACTGGCATATTATGAAGGCAGGAAACAAGTATTTTGTACCTGCTTCCAATTATAGAGCCGCATATTTGCCGATGGATTATTTATGATGAAGCTTAATTTACATGTGGTGCATTCGGATGGGAACGTCTATAAATACTTCAGCGCGCCCAGCAAATCAAGTCCTTTGCAGTAAAACAGCCGGGAACGTGTCTACAGTAAGAGCTTGAAGGCTGGTCCGCCAGCTGTTTCATCTACTGGTGAAAAGCAGCAGCAGCGGCAAACAGAGACTGATTGCATCCTTAGTGAGTGGGTCCTATTTTCATATGTGGAGGTATAGTCTAGCTGCACGCCACCTGCTCGGAAAGGTCAGGTCTAAATTGGGAGTAGGGAACAAATATTTCAAGGTTTAAGTATCAAGTCACAAAAGTCACTTTAGTAAACTACGGTGTACGGAGGAGTGAAGCAGCTGGCGAGAGGTGGATGTGAAAGCTCGTACTTCCCGGAGACATTTTACTCGTTTCCTTTGAAAACTAGAGTCAAAAAATTCAGTTTAATTTGTAGCAGGATTGTAAAGGATGGATAATGTTTAGTTATAAAGATTCAGTGTGTGGGAGGTATGCAGAAGTGGGAAGTAACGAAGTATAAGTACTTCATTACTGTACTTAAGTAGATTTTTTTAGGCATCTGTACTTTACTTGAGTATTTTTCTGGCAACTTTTTACTTCTACGCCCTACATTTTTGCATAAATACCTGTACTTTATACTCCTTACATTCTCAGAGTAGGCTTGTTACTTTTTCAAACTAAAACGGATGTGACAGTACATAAAATAAGTCACTTCAGAGGGAGAATCAGTGTGGAGTAGAGAAGGGAGCACAAGCTGAGCACAGGGTCAGTACCAGAGTCCTACATGGGTCCACTTTTTCCAAAATTTTCCACCCGTATCCACAAACCTGAGCACCGTGACCTGACCGGTGATTAAACGCATCGTCTGCACAGTAACTCACTTTTAAGGGGTTTGTTTTTGGCTAAAACGCACGCCATCGATAAATCTCTAATATGTGCTGCTAATGCTCTGTGGGCGGATGTAAAGAGAGGTGAAGCGCACTTCAAAATAAAACAAACCGGCTGTGGATCAACCACGATCAAATTAGATGACCATCATCATTAAATATCCTGCAAAATATTTTCATCCGTGAATCTTCTTTTATTTTTTTCTCTTCCTTGTCCGCTACCCGCCCGCATTTCGTTTAATTGTACCCGTGCTTGCGAAAATTCTTAGATATTTTTTTTTCCTGTCCCTTTCATGTTTTTGCCGTTACCTGTCGGGCACCTGACCCGGTCAGTACCATTCACTATGGAATTAGAAAATGGAAATTTTTATGATTTTGCCTAATTAAATAAGTATTGTTTCATTCATGGCAGAAAATGCAGTTTTACTTTTGTACTTTATTACAATTGAGTTGTACTTTTAAACTTTTACTTTTACGTACAGCTGCGTATTCATCAAATCTGTAAAACCCGAGTCATAGCCTAAGTATCACAAATCCACGAGTCTTTCCGTGATTACTCACCTGGATGTCTTCCCTCACGGTGAACTTCCGTTTCCCACAGTGCACGTGGCGACACAATTCCGCAAATGCCTGAGTGACTTACCAGCTCTGTTTGTAGACAAATGGGTTGTTTATGGTGGAGCACACGTCGAAATTGTTCACCATGAGGGAAGAGATTCAGGAGAGTAATTGCAGAAAGACTTACGGATTCACGATACTTAGGCTGACTCGCATTTTACAGATTTGGTGAAAAATTGGCGACGGAAGTCATACGCAGCTTTAAGTAAAGGAGTTGAATCAGTACTTTTATGAGAGTATTTTTTCACACAAGTAGCTGTACTTCTACTTAAGAACAGAATGTGAGTACTTTTGCCACCTGTGGAGGTATGTTTCAGCCTTAACCCTTATAAAAAATGTTTGAACTGTATGTTTTGGTCTATCTGCTCCGTCTCAAATCTAGTCGGCTTTTCTTTAAATAAGCAGGGACACCCGTTGAGTTCTTTTAGACATTAATAATTGCTTCTTTTTTTTTTTAAATTAAACCAAGCTTTCATATCTTTCCCTAACCTTGACTGAATGCTACTGTCTGTGTTTAAAGCTGCACCATAATAATTACTAAAATATATATTTAACAATGATAATAAAAAAAAAATCTGTAATAGGTTCAATGTGTTTAGTGACATCTAGTGGTGATGCTGCAGATGCGTTGTAGGATGATCTCACCTTAACTGTTGCAAAGGATTAAGTCATATTTTCATAAGTTTTTCTGTAGTTTTAGTGGAATTTCAATGCAATGACCTTCACGCTGCGGTGTTTGGGTTCCATCTATATAGAGATGCTCTAAGATTTCGTAGAAACATGGGACGCAACATAAAAGTCTCCTCGTTCGGTTCATTCTGGGGTAACAGAAATGCACAAATGTATATGTTCAGGTGATTATACACTGATGAAAATCACAATTATAGATATGATTAATATGAAACCACCTAAAAATGTAACTCTGTTTTGTTAAGATAAGCTAAGATATGATAAGTTTTATCGATCCCTAAGGGGGACATTCAAGTGTGTACAGCAGCACAAGACAGTATGTGTCAATACAATGGAAAAAATAAAGAGATAAAATATAAATAAGTTTGTTAAAGTGGCTAAAGTGAAAAAATAGTAATAATAATAATAATAATAATATTAATGATAAAGTAGCACAGAATGAACACTTTACATCTACACAGGAAGTGAGGTCTTTTACCCTGTTGCACGTGCAGTGATGGAAAAAAGGTTTTGGACGCCTCATGCATTTGTAATCTATTACATTAAGAATCCCTCTTCAGTCATTGAACTCTATCCAGTATTGATCCATTTTCCAAACCCACATGCCCCCTTCTGCATGTGTGCTGTTCTATCAAGGTCCAAACTGGATGTTTCAGTAAATAATGAAACACATCCACGACACGACATGTTGAAACTGTCAAGAATTTAGTTTGGTTATTTCTTCTTATTAACAAAAAAAAAACAAAAATTTGTTTGTGTCTGTTTGATGCAGCCATGCCTTCTGAAACACAACAAAGATTTTTTTTTGCAAATATTTAATGATAATGTTTGAGATTATGTAACATTTTAAGGCCGTCCAAAAACTTTTTTCCACCACTGTATGTTCTCTACGCTAGCCCAAAATTGACTAATTGATTTGATTCTTGCACTTCACTTGTTGCAGCCACTTGTTGTGGGGGGGTCCACACTGTTGACAAGCTTGTTCACTATGTAGAACTACGAACTTTAAGAACATACAGAAAAGTAAAGGGACAGTAAAATGTGTAACTGTTTACCCTGATGGGTCACTTGAGTCGGACTGTGGACATTTGTTGCATCACTCTACTGTAATTTCTCATCTTCATTCATTTTCTGAACCCGCTTTATCCTCACTAGGGTCACGGGGGGGGGGGGGGTGTCACTGGAGTCTATCCCAGCTACTTATGGGCGAAGGTGGGGTACACCCTGGACATGTCACCAGTTCATCACAGGGCCGACATATAGAGACAAAACCATTCTCATATTCACACCTGTGGGCAGATTAACTGGTTAACCTATCAGTGCATGTCTCTGCATGGTGGGAGGAACCCAGGACCTTCTTGCTGTGAGGCACCAGTGCTATCCACTGCACCACCGTGTCACCCCTAATTTCTCCTCTTTTACCCCATAAAAAAACAAAACAAAAAAAAACAAAGCAGCAATTTCTCCTCTTTTACCCTTAAAAATCTGTGCTTGCTCCATAAATCTAATGTTTGCCATAGGTTCTGCTCCTGCTCAGAAGCGTTTGACCTAAAAGTTGCTCTTGTGGTTGCATCTCAACTACACCTGTGTCATTAATCTTACTCTGCTGCTCAGTAATGGCATTTTCTTGTCCTCGTCACAACAGCATGAAAAACTAATGACCCTTTCCGATGAAATACGGGAAAGACTGTGTTCTTTTTTTTTTTTTTTAAGACAACCTCTGTTTACATCTCGGCTGTTGCCTTCTGAATTTCAACCGTTAGCTCGAACGTTCTGTTGTATTTTCCTCCTTGTTGAATATGCGTGCGCAGTGCTACAGATCCTTTCACCTCCACCTGCTTTGGTTAAATCTGTTGACACAATAAACATATGTGTGATTCACTATTTTTATCAAAATAAGCTTTCATAGAAGTGTTTTTTTTTTTTTTCTTTAATATGGACCAAGATCTGTGGAAAAGAGCAAAGCAGAGAGGTGAGGGCACTTATTCATTTATCTTCTATTTATGTTCCTCCGTTTAATTGAATTTTCTGCTATAGACCTGGTCCTTGGACATAAATCACAGTTCTCAATCGGTCAAGATGGCCAAAAGACGGCTCCTGCAACAGATGTATGAGAAGGGCGGGCAGGGGGCAAGAAGAGGCCAAGATTTATGTCTGCTAGGAAAAACATGACCCTGGGTCTCTGCTGCCTGTCAGCGGAGCATCTTTTCCATTACCTTGAGGATTCATAAGCACTGTATTTCAGTCAGGGTCCTTGAACACATTCCAAACTGACACAAAAACCCAAAAGAGTCCTGTGTACGCAAATATATATTTATATATCTTTTTTTTTTCTTCTTTTTCCCAGAACACAGCAATTAAAATGTGTATTTTGCTTCGCGGCTGAATGTCTGAATGTTTTTTTAGACGATGACGGCCTTGAATCTTTTGCCATCAGTGTCAGTCTACAATTGTATCATGAATAATTATGTGTCAAGGTATTCCAAACACAACATTATCCCCGATTATGAAAAACTTTTGGTAGTTCTCACCTTGTTCCTAAAAAGTGTTTATAGTATTTACAGATCACATTTATTTTCTTTCAATATAACAGTTCATTATGAATAGAGACAGTAAGATAAAGACTGATCCACGTGATTTCATTTGATCTGGTAATCTGATATGTAAGCAGCCAAGCATCCCTTAACCCATCAAGACCTGGTGCTACTTTTGTGGAAGCTCCCAAATTAATTTTTCCTCTAGATTTATCACCAATTATGATCATATTATCTTCCGTATTTTGCGTTTTTTTTTTCAGTGAAAATCATGTATTTTCTTATATTTAATTCACTGATCAGATTAATGTTGAGGGATATTATATCAAAAACAAACAAAACTGAAGAAAAGGTGACTTTTTCAGCAACGATATCAATAACTGAACATAAAAACAAGCGTCTCCATCCACTGTCATTTAATAAACCTCATGGGTTTTACTGGTGAATCAATGTTGTATTAGATGACGGTGTTTCCATGTTCACTATGACGCCTCTGAACGTCCAAACGGGACCATGAAAAGATGATAAACTGCATTTTTCACCAATTATTTACTTGTATTGACAGAATTAGTGGGTCAGAAGTTTAGATCAGTAGATGATTTTGGTCATTGGTGGATGTTTGGGTCTTTATGGGTTAATAATACAATAGATGAGAAAAGAAAACATATGGAGTGCTTATAAATGCTTATGGATAGTGCTTATAAATGCTTATGGACAGTGCTGTGAATGTGACTTCATGTTTCTGCTGAGGGAAATAATGGAGGGCAAAGTCCAAGGTCATGATCTACAAGGCCTGTAGTATGTATATTTCTGTTTTATTCCCTCATACAGCCTATAGAGGCTATATCTTGAGGAGTCGAGCTTGGGTGAATATACTGAAATTAATGGTAACGCAAAGGTACAGATGAAACCTTTGCAAGACAAACATCTTTGACATCTTCTTGGCACAACCTCTTAACCACAACTATGGCAAGAAAATAAAATTAATGAACTGTAGCTCTAAAAATTCAGCTCTGTAGAAAGTGAGCTGTCAAAAGCACCTCTCAGTCAAAGCCCACATTGCAGATGTCATACCCTTCTATTTACCATAAAGTCTTAATCACGCCACAAGAACCTTTTTTTTTTTCCTTCTAGAAATGTTGGAAAGAGTCCCTCTTTGGTTTGTGTTTACACTGCAGGAACTAGGGATCATTTTGGTCCTTATGCTGCGTTCCAGGCAGGTTTTTGATCCCGTAAATCACGACTTCAAACCACGACTCACGACTTTGTAACGTTCCGGGCAAGTCACGCCAAACTGCCTGAGCGCAAGGAAATGTGGTGGGTAGATGTAAACAAACCAGCATGGTGGACCATACAGGGCTTATGCTCATTTACAGTCATTTCTATCCCAGAAGTTCTTGCTCTTTGCTTATTTGAGGGAAACAGAGGAGATAAACGACGCATAAGGCAAGAAAAGCTGTAATACCTTTTATGTTACATTATTTGCATATTTGGATATAGATCTGGTGGTAATTACCTCCACCAAGGAGGTTATGTTTCCATCAGGGTTTGTTTGTTTATCTGTCTGTCGAGCAAGATAACTAAAAAAACTACGGACGGATTTTGATGAAAGTTTCCGGAAATGGTGATACTGCCACAAGGAAAAAAATGATTCCGTTTTGGTGGTGATCGGGGGGAAACTGGCTAATACTAGAGTAACTGCTGATTATGCAGAACATTTGTGGATAAATAACATTAGAGCTAAACTTTACTTTATTAAACAATCTGCATAAACGCCACATCCATGGGGGCTGCCTATGTAGTTTCATGGGCTACGTGACGTTAGAGCACGGAACTGGGAGTACATCAGTCTAGTCCGAATTCACGGGTGGGAAGTCACGGGTTTGACTGCCATTCCAGTGCATTTTCACTGGTAGAAGGTTGGAAAATATGGGTTGCCTAGAACGCAGCATCAGAACACTATTTTAAGAGATTTTGAACGTTCTTGCTGTGAGGCCGAACTAACCACTATGCCACTGAGAATTAAACTGAACAAAGTACTTTTTAAATGCTGTTTACCCAAAGCACTGCAAACATCTAAGCATTTTAAGAAGACTACAACAACCAAAGCGGCTCAGATTGAAACATTAGCAAGCAGTGTACCATAAAAAGTAAAAAAATGCATGAAGAAAATACATACTGACAGCAGCGGAAGAAGACGGAAGCAGCTATGTTATACTGAAATGAATCAGTGCTGTTAGTGTTAATTGTGTGTCAGCCATATTGCATCATGGTTCTTACTGATGCTGCAAATGTTAACAGAAAACAGGCCCTTGAATATCACTAGTTTCCAGAGCAGGTCTCCATTGGATTGTTATAATTACGATAAATTGCATTAATTTTTAGGAGCCATGAGTATTCATATTTCAACAGAAGGCTGGAGCTGAGGAAGCATGTGCAGTGGTGAAACTGCAGGCAAGCGAACGCTGACTCCAAATCACTGAAACCTTAAGAAAATATTGAGTAACAAAATTCTTGAATGACGTGAAAGAAAAATGATAGTTGCCTGAGTGTAACCGCAACTACTGTAGACTCTGTCCAGACTATTAAAAAAATCTATCCATTCACACATACTAGCGCAAATTTACACCTCCCTCCACATATGTCAGCTTGTGCTTCCATTCCTGTCACAAGCGCTCTTCTATAAAGAGTCTTTGGACATACATGATTGAGAGCCACTCCGCTTCGGAGCAGGATACTCAGAAAACGACTCGAGGATAATATATTGCCACCCCAGCGGTTGACTTGTCAATCCAAATTAAAAAAAGTTAGAGTGGCCAGGTTTATGCTGCAACCTTCACTGCAACCATATTTCATGTTTTTATATGTGGCCATGCATAGATACTGACACAAACACATCCACTATTGCTTCTTTCACAAGTAGGGTTGCAATGCCACTGCATCTAAATCCATAAATAAATATATTTCAGACATTCACTGTAAGCAAAGACCATGTGGTTCAAACAATTTGTACTTTTGATATTTACTTCTATCAGGAGCAGCCAGTGAAATTCAAATTAAACACTGATTTAAGTATAAAGAGGATAATACATATGAAATGGGTTGCACAATACATATATTTTTTAATACATCTTTTTTATTGGATTTTTCATACACGCATAGCAATATCTGACCTGAACAATGTTTGCATGTGTTCTAGTTGAAAGGTAACAGGCAGTTGTCTTCCACAATGTACAGTTGTGCTCATAAGTTTACATACCCTGACTGAATGCGCATGGGACGGTCTTGGATGTTCCAACATGACAATGA
>JAPQRP010000013.1:20864100-20877838 GCA_037367295.1 Apogon hyalosoma
ACACACATTTTATGATGTAGCATCACACTAAAAGTACCTCTCTGCATGGAGGCAGAAGGTCTGTTGAGGTCATGAGCTGTTTTCGCCAAGAATGCGGTGCATCAGTTTGCATTTTTCCCTTTAGCTAAAAGGTCCTGGGTTTGGTCCCAGCATTGACCACCACTGCCTTTCTGTTTGGAGTTAGCATATGTCTGCGTGGTTTCTCTGGCTTCCTCCACCATCCAAAGACATAAACCTTAATAGGTTAATTCATCAAATCTAATGCTATGTTTACACATAGCCAGGTATCTGGAAAAACATATTTTCTCATGTTTGTCTTTCATCAACATGAAAATTCCGGTTTAGGTCACTGAAAACCATTATTTATGAAAACTGCATTGAAAGTGGAGATTTTTAAAAACCCACATTTCCGTGCCTGTGTGTACATGTCACAGTATTTGACAAAAAAAAAAAAAAAAGCATCAACATCATGCATGCGACCATTATTTATCCTAACCCCATGATTGCACTGTACGGTGTATTTATACAGGTTTGTGTAGATGAAAACTTTTCACAATATGGTGTGTGCAACATTATTATAGAAAATAGAGGTGGGGAAATATCTATTTCTATACATACCTGCCTACATGTATACATGGCTTAAATAACCAAATGGTTGGTCTGTTTGTCAGCTCTGTGTAGAACTGAAGACACATCCAGGGTGTACCCCACCTTAGCCTGTTGGAAGGATAGGCTCTAACATCCCCAAAACCACCTGGATGGTTAAACATTTCAGAAAATGAATGAACTTGGAGTTTTTACATTTTCTTTCTTCATGTGCATTTTCACCATTGACTCATATGATTCAGTTTATATCTCAAAAAACATGTTTTTAGAGTATAGTACCACTTTTATACTCTCGTCAGTTGGATTTTTTCTTGCTTTTACAAACTTCTTTTTGGGTTTTATTTGTGTACAGCATTTAGAGTGGATTGGATCAATATCACTGCCCCTACAAAGCACATGTATTTCTGATTATAACGGTGAATTCTGATCAATTCATGCATTTCTTACACACCTTCTACTGTGCATTTTTGCTGAATGGTCTTAAAAGCAAACAATTATAAAAACTGAATTAAAAGGTCAGCAAGGCCAAGGCTTTAGCACCTCAGTGAGACTGTCTGAGGCTTATACTGCAATCCAAAAGCGTAGATATTCTCAAAAATACTCCTGAGTCCCTGCACCCTCCAAGTTTTTTCTTTTTTAATCCATGTATCGAGGCCCATGGGTGTTTTTAAGCTGTGCCATTGTGCAAGAGAATGATTGGTCAGTAGGTGATTCTTTTAATACGTTATGATCCGTTATCTCAAATATAACCGGCTTCAGTGCAGGTTAAAGTGTGCAGGGTATGTTACCATGGTGATTTATCCCAGCTAAAACAGAGCCACTGTCCTGACACTGAAGAGTCACAGTTTTACCTGAAGTTACCTCTCTAATCCCCTTAATCCTGCTCCGTAATATAACTGTCCCTCTTTTTCTTCACCTCTGGATGTCCACCTCCGGTCAGTCTTCTCCACATTGCCTCTTTGGCTCCACACCCACAGACTCCAGGATCTCTGATGATTCTCACCTCAAACAAATCTGTTCTACACCTCAGTCTGTACGTTCTCCATAATGAACATGTTGGAGAAGTATACAAGAGTGGAAGTACATTAATCCTCAAGGACAGATTCCACTGAGAATGCCTTTTATGTATAGATTTGCTTTCACTCCGATCATCACCATCTGAAGGTTCTGTTTTCACCGGCATCTTGTTTTTGTTCGCTTGTTTTTTGTTTGCCAACAATTACAACGTGCGCTGATTTTCATGAAACTTGATGAAAAGGTAAGGCACGGAGCAAGGACAAAGCCCTTTAGATTTTGAAGCACATCTAGGAAAAAGATGGCGGATTCCGGATTATTTCTAAACACTTATTTTTTCCTCTGTTTCTTGCAAAAAGGGCATTTTAATCACAGGACTATGCAGCCTTGGAGGAGGTATATGCTCTACCGTGAGCCCTTCTAGTTTCTTGATGTTATTTTGTTAATAAAACACAAGGAACTTGCAGTGAAATGACACAAAACACATTTCTGTACAGCCAAGGCAATAACCTGAGAAAATAACCATTTTCAATTAAGCTGAGGTTCCGAAGTAGCACAGGAGTTTGCTGAATCGTTCTGACGCTCAAGCATGACAATAAACTGACGATAAACACTTGAGACTGAACTCAGCTGTAGAAAATCACAGTTAATTGCTTCGTATTGTATGAGAACAGACATTGTAATATGGGAAATTATAGGCGTTAGAGTGAGATTTTTCTCTTCATAACAAGGCTCCAGTTGAAGAAATAGTGCTATACAATTACAGTATATAACTACATGAAAACACTGTCAGTCAAATGTCAAATCCCAGAGAATAAAGACAATGTGTTCTATTTAGCTTAAATCAGGATAAATGTGCTGATTACATTTAGTTAAATGGCAGCTGCAGAAATATACAATGAGGACATGAATATGTGTAATGTACAGAGCAGTTTACAGTGACCACTATTCAAAAACTATTGGTAGGTAGGGCTGAGTGATATGAAAAAAAAATCATATTACGATGATTTATTTCAAATCAGACGATATCAATAGGTACCAAGATATAAATCAAATTACTATTTTTATGAAGCTTAAATTTTCCGTCACTCATAAGTTAGTTGTGAAGACATCAGAAGGTTTTTTTTTTTTTTTTATTTAAATATGATTTATTTTCTGTCAGAAGTTGAACATGACAGTTGTGCTGAAGAACAGTATACAACTGTTTCAGATAAATAAAACAGGTACATATATTTAAAACTAAACTACAAGTCTGACCAACAGGCCAAAGCTTTCAAGTTTTAAAAGAGAACACAAACAAAACAGACCACTTTCAGGAAACAGTGCCGGGGTTATATACGTGGGGGTGTGTTCTGTAACTGCCGTAATGACTGGTGTAAACCGAAAGTCAAACTTCACATGTTTTCAAAGTCCAGTTCCTGACTTCTACACCGGAACCAAAACGGTTCACACCCTACTTTTCAGTAAGCCGGTCGCCCAAGTTCTTGGTCAAATTTTCTCCCAATGGGAACTCATCGTAACTCATTACCTCCCACTGCAGCTCAAACATTTGCGTGTGTGCTGCGGCTGCTCTTACTCCTGTGCAACCTAACTTGATGTGGTTCTAGTGTGATTGGTTCAGTGCGGCGCTACTTAATTATGATTGACTTGTTCTTGTGTCTGTCAAAACATGGAGGAAGGAATTCTATTGAAACTGTATCAAGCATGTCTCATATTTCTATCAAGGAAAAGTTATTTCGCTGTATATATTGTCATCGTTTTGTTGCCCAGCCCTATTGGCAGGTTAAGTAGTGTATTTTTGTGTTAATAATTGCTCATTACAACAAAATGAATGAATTAGCAACACGGCAACATTTCTTGTAAAAGACTCACTTAATGTGGAGCTTCGATACTTTTTCCTTTTCCCTCCTTCCATTAGTGTGTTACATTGCTTGGTTACTGCTGAAGGATGGAGTGGTTCCTGCTTTACTTTGTCTGAATTCAAAATCGCAACCTGTAAATAGGCATATGTTTTATCATTTTGAGAACTTGCTTTGGTAGAACTGTAGATTTGTTGCTAAATCCAGCTGCATACCATAGGCATCAAAAAACATCTAAAATTGCAAAGAAGAAAAAAAAAAATCTACTTACCATTGTTAAACATCCTGTTCTAATCTTGACTGGAAAGGAGTTTTAGCGCCATCGCTCTGTTCGTCCTATTTTTCAATGTCAGATTCAGACTTGAATGAACTGGAAAGAGCCCAACTTTTTCCTGTATGAATGAGCAAGACTTCCAGGTGCTAGCAACGAGCAGAAATAGCCACATGACTCTTGGCCAAGAGAATGGGGCGAGTTGACCTATCAGAGCAGACTGGGTTGTCCAAGAGGGCGGGGCTTAGAGAGACAGGCGCTAAAATGAAGTGTGAAACAAGGTGTGAACCATTTTGCATTCCAGCATTTTAATCTATTCTAAAAGACTCCAGAAACAACATTGTGAAACCTAAAATGAGCTTAAAAGGAGTTATATTTTGTTTTTTTAAATGGAATGATGCATTTTCAAACATTTCCTTGTGGTCTACGTAAACTGTAAATGCTCTGCTTGGGTCTGAATTCTTTATAAATCAAACCCTACAGGTCCACCTTCAACCCTATTTCTGAGTGACGACACGAGAGGTCGTTTTGAGCGCTGGCCCTTTAAATGCACATGATCCCACCCCCTTCCAGGTTGTTGACTGTGCCTCTCTGTCCTGTTCAATCACTTGTGTTCTTTAATACAACCAACAACTGAACATTTTAGGTAATCAGCTCGAACTTTGGACATGTTTTCAGTTTTTACTGCAACTGCTGTTGCTGACAAACAATTATGTCGTACTCGGAGAAATGTTCATCTGAAGTCTTGACCTTATATGTGCAAATGTCACGACGGAACTAGTTATAAAATGAAACAAATTAAGCAGGAATTAAAACAGGTTGTAGAAATCCACTTGATTTTTGCCGGAATTAATATAAGGATAGCTTTGCAGCACTGGGAGGGCTCAAATTCAAACTGTATGAACTGTTAGGGTCCAAATACACAAACAAATGAACCAAAAACGAATAAAAGTGGGTTTAGCAAAATATGACCCCTTTAAGAAGACGCAGATCAGTTTTAACCGCTAGAATCATGTCAGTACAGGTGAAGTTGAGGCATGTCATCTCATTGTTTGCTGTAAGGTGGTCATAAAACCCTTTTTTCTGTCTTGATACTCAGAAAAAATGAAACTGTTCCATATCATCAGAATTTTTAGCCTTGGTTCACACAAGCAATTACCTTCTTGCTGTGAAGTGACAGTGTTAACATCTGCACCACCATGCTGCTTCAGTCAGAAGTCTGCCTTTTCAAAGTCTTTGAGTAAATACTAGACATTAGTCAAGTTATTTGTTACGCGACCTGGCTTAGTGGAAGGACGAAAAAAGGAGACTCTTTAAAGTGTAAGCACATGTATTTATGAAACGAAAGTAAAGGGAGTGTATTGTGTGGATCTGGATGAAAGTGCAAAGATTAAAGCCTAATTACCCAAACCAATAACCCAAAAAGGAGAAAGACTGCCTGCACTGGCCCCTTTATATGTAGTGAATCCTGCTTTGCAACTCAGGTGTGGGCCAATCTTCCTGATAGGACCACACCTCCAGATCTCAGCGACAGGTAAAACAGGAACTGGACTCTAGGCGGAAGACTGTCACATTTGCAAAAAATCCAAATTCAACAACATGTCAGTCACATTTTTAATACACAAACGAATTGTTAGACAAAGGAAAACAAACAAAAACTCGAGAATGACAGAATTCACTATCGCAGTAGTTTAAAAAAGAATAGGCTAATGTAGAGTCTGTTACGTAGAAATCCCATTTATTGGTTAAATGGCCAAGTGAAGAGGCAGACATGTCTTTTTCTACAGGGGCTCAGTCAAAATTCTGAGAAAGAATCAAGATGTAACATCACAGGTGAGATATTTAGCTCTGACACTTTGACAGACATGTGCAGATGAAACTCATTCACACTTTAGTAAAGCCAGGACATTTTGGAAGAGTGCAAACTAGGTTCAAAGCAGGGGTTCCTAGCATGCTGTGCATCTCATCGTACATTATATATATATATTTAAAAAAAAAAAAAAGAAGCAGAATAATGCACTGACAAGCATATTCGTCCCCCAGCATCTTCTTTAACTTCATAGATAAAGAGTTTTGTCCGATGTCAGCTATGGATTCACTGCCACAGCTCTGAGAATAGCTGGAACAATAACTGTTTGAGCATTTCCTAAACAGTGTGTGTGCCAATGTACAGTACAGCTGACAGAGTGCATCCTGGGAATTGGGGGTTTGTGCTCTGATCGGATGGACTGGTTGTCATGTTTCTGCCAGATGCTGGGAGATAGTTCCCGCATGGGTAATAGAGCAACTGAGCAGACAAAAGGAAAATGGAGGAACTATAAATGCAAATGCCATCTCATGTCCCGCTGCCACACAGAGGACTGATTGCACCAAGTGGTTCGAAAACACACGACACAGCCGCAGGTTTAATCGGAAAATGCTGTATTGGTTCAAAGCAGAATTCGTTTATCATTCATTCTTTTTATATTCGATCGAGAATCCACAATCGGAAAATGAAAAAAATGACTCGTTATTTCATTATGTATGTACAAATCAAAAATAAAAACAAAAAAAAGCCGTTTTTCAATTGGAAATAAGCAAATGGACCAAATGTGGGATTTCATGTTGACATTTTTGATATCCGATTCGGCATGACCTGACTTCTTTGTGTGTTACGTGAAGTGGCTTCTGCTTAGATTGGCTACCACGGCTGCACTGTATTAGACAAAACAACAATACCTGGAAGATCCTGCTGGTTTTTGCAGTTGTCATGCTGTCCTCCTTGAGAATAATGCATTTGCGGCCTCTGAATAACATGAAATTCTCCATTACCGCAGAACGTATCAGGCAGAATACTAGCAAACCCACGATCGTTCAACTCAACACATGAAGAAGGCAGTAACTTCCAGGTCATACCAAATCGGATATCAAAAATGTCAACACGAAACCTGACGTTTGGTCCACTTGCTTATTTCCAATTTTTTATTTGTGCGTACAATCGAAAGAATGAAAAACAACTGTTTTTTTTTTTATTTTTGATTTGCACGTGAATAATGAAATAAGTCATTTTTTTGTTTTCCAATTGTGGATTCTCAATTGAATGTGAAAAGAACGAATGATACATGGATAAACCGGCCTCATTTAATGTGTTAAAATGCATTCACACACAATTCCTGACTGAAACAAATACACTTTTCCACCAGAGAAAATTTTTGTGTCAATTCCGATTGAAAAAACTTAAGAAGAAATGTTTGTCTTCAACAGGGTTTTTAACTGATGTTCTGAAATGAAAAGAAATGACTCATGCAGTTGTTGTTGCTACTGAAGCTAAAAGATGGTAATTTTTTTTTTTTTTGTGTATCTTCAGTTTATGTGCCATTATATCTGAGTTGCTTTATTAATCAATGTGGCCTTTGAGTGTAGAGAAAAGGTTCCGACTAAAGTTCTGCAGTTTTACTGTGTGTTTTAGGGTCAAAACAGGGTGGAATAACAGAAAAAGACAAAGATAATTCAAGTCCGACAGGTTTTAACTAAATAAGGCACTCAGAATGTACATGACTAAGAGATTTAGGATGTTGAACATGAACTGTGAACTGGAACACACTGGACAACAAGAAGTATTTGAATTTTGGCCCATTAGTTTTTGTTTTGGGGCTATTTTTTCTAAATCAGTGCAGTTGCTTTTTGGCCCCTGGTTAAACTCTAAAAAGCAGTTACGCAGTCAAAACTCGGTAAAACCAGAGTAAAAAAAAAAAAAAAAGAGAGAAATAAGGAAACTCATCATAACACTGCAAACAACAATAATTAAAAAAAAAAACAAAAAAAAAAACAAAAAAGGAAAATGGTGTTAAAAGAAAAGAAAAGAAAAGAAAAGAAAAGAAAAGAAAAAAACGCCCAGACCATCTATTTTTATATTGAGTCGGTCACATTCACTGTTCTATGTTTTGCCCCCTATTCCATAGGTGGTGGGCTGCACTGAGCATGCTCAGATGTCTGTGGAAAGGACAAGGTCTGTTCTATCGGCATGTTTCGAAATGTTTCTTACTGAGCAAACAGTTAAATTTTTATGAATATTTAAAACAAATCATACGTTCAGAATGCTCACCGCAAACACATTAGGGGTTAAAGGGTTAAATACTAAAATCAAACCCCATTCAATGTGATATTTTAGATTCTTCTTTCATAAACATACATCTGTCATAGTGGTCTTAATATCTCACCAGAGTATGAAAAAACCTCAACTTAAAAGCTGGTTCGGTCCTTCGTGGTACTTCGGTAATGACGTCTGTCCATCGATGAAGAAAATAAATACAAAAACCTGCATACTGCACTTAATAATAATAATAATAATAATAATACCTTTTATTTATAAGCGCCTTTCAAGACACCCAAGGACACTGTACAAGAAGATAAAACAGACAATGCATAAAATACAAATAAGCAAACAAATAGTTAGAAGACTAATTACGACTTGCTGATTTCATGAAAGATTTCACATCTACCATAGCAATGATTCTTCAAACAGTCCTTTCTAATAATGAATGAATATGAATATGATATATATATGATAAGCAATATAATTTATTTGTAAACAGACCTGTTCCAACCCGGCGGTAGACTGAATGAGGAGAATGGGTGAGAAAAAAAAAAAAAAAGATGAAATACAAAAATAAACCATTATTTCTAGATTCTGTCACAGTCGTTTTATTCTAAAAACACAAATGCATCCACACTTTTGCTAAAACTCTGGGGGAATGTAGCTGCAATATACAGCCAAAGTACAAGCTTCCTCTTTTCTGTTGCATCTATTAGAGACAATGGGCTAAATTGACAATGTGTCCTTTGCCCAGAGTTTTGTCTCTCAGACTAACTGTACAGAAAAAGGAGAGAGCCGTGCAACTACAGTCACTTTGTTTTTATATTGTTCTGCCAAAGAGTGATGCCGTTATTGGCTGGAGATACAAACTCAGTGCTCGAACGCAGCAAAACAAAAGGAAAATAGAAAATACAAGCCGGAGGCAGGATCTGTGCAGGTAAATGTACCGCAAAACACCGACTGAGGGTCAGAAGCGACAAGTCTACAAGATGTTTTAAGGGAAATGTTGCATCACATGTAAGGTAGGTTCAGTCAGCCTAAAAAAGTATTTTAATTGCGTTATGTATAGTTTTATTGACTGAAATCCACTCTGGTTTATTGTACTTCGTGTTTCATATATCGTATTCATTAGGGCCTTGGGCCAGGGCTTTGAGCATATATACGTTTATCCTTTACATACTATACCTCAGACAAGCAAGGATCCTCTAAGTAAAGTCTTTATGTTGTTTCACAATGACTTTTATTGTTTCCACTCAACAAGTACAATAGCTTCACAGTAAATAAGCACAATAGCATTGTAGAACTCAGTGCAGGAGGGATAAATATGTACTTTTCTGTTTGGTTATCTCAAGAGATTTGCTGTTACTGTTCTTCAATTTTTATAGATTTGTCGTGTAGTTGAGTGGATGGACGCTTCTTGTGGGTCAGATGTAGTTGTTGTTGATGTTCATAAAACATATTTCCTTGCAGTGGTTTACTCTGTCTATCTGCCTGCCTTTCTTTTTTTCCCTCTTTCTGTCTTTTATAGGGCTCCTGAATGTCCCTATGGCCGCTAAAGCCGTTTTCAGGCCAACAGAGAACCGTGCCGGTGCTGGTTCCCGCGTCTAATTTCAACCCGGCCGACGTGTTCACAACGAAAATCAATCAGAGCGTACCGAAAATGTATGTAAGTAAGTAAAACTCGTTTTTTTCTACGCGAATCGTGACGACATGAGTGGACGTCATCAGGTTGATCCGGGTCAGAAGTGGAAAAATGAAGAAACCAAGAAAATGTGATTGTGGAAAATGGACGAGAAACCGAGCTGTAACGTTCTGTGCTGCATTAAATGAAAACCATCTTTTGAGAGTTCTGTGTCATCTTTATCGCTGCTCGTACATGCAGTTTTTTTTACTAAACCTATCCCATCATGCATCAGTCCTATTACATTTACGTTAAGTGTCGCGGGACAAAACAGTAGCAATATGACATCTCCCTTTTTTTTTTTTTTTTCTTTCTTTTTGGTGGTGAAGCAACGCCCTCTGTCACTGACGCGTCATGGGCGGCTCGTATAATGACATGAACGTGGGCCATTCACGGGCAAACGGTTCGGTTCCCAGTGTAAGTGGTGCGGGAACCGACTCCGACACCGGGATGGCTGGACTGAAAACAGCTTAAGTCAGCGTTTTTTCAAGCTTGGGGTCGGGACCCCACCTGGAATTCAAATGAATTTTCTAGTAACTGATGAAAAAAAACAAACAAACTTACGAATAAAAAATATATGGTGAGTTGAGAGAGACAATCACAGTACATAACAGACACAAACTGAAGCTGAAACTGAAGCACTGTGGTACTGTTTATCTGTCAGATGTTTACTGATGCTGCAGCTCTTTCATAATTCATAGTTTGAGTTATTGTTTGTTCAGTATTAATTGTCAGCCTTGTAAATACAAGCTGGACTGACTGTACATATCCTGACCAAGGAAAATACAATTCTCACTTTGTGCAGTAATCTACACCTGGCTTTTCTGCCTCCGTCCATAATAATATACATTTATATCGCCTAAATGTCGTCTTAAATTAACATTTATTTGCGACCAAGTAGAGCAAACTATTACATGATCAAAACCAAATTAATTTTAGTTTTGAATGTCTGGGGTCGCCAGAAATTTGTGATGTTAAAATGCGGTCACGAGCTAAAAAAAAAAAAAGGTTGGGAACCACTGGCTTAAGTGTCTCAGCATCAAAAACTAAACCATTAATCAATGTTGCAGTTCTGTTCTGTCTCAAAAAATGTGACAGACTCTGTAACTATGCAGGTTGCTGAAATCGTCCACCTCCTGATTCTCCTAATTTGCACTAAAAGCTTAAAGTTCACCCGTGAAAGACATCTAATGCGTCTCAGAGAAAGAGAAGTATGGATTGATCAGCTCTGTAATTTCTTCACAACACACTGGAACATTCTTTGCTCAGTAAAGCATTTTCCAATGAAAGAAATAACCTTAAGATTTTTTTTTTTTTTTTTTTATTGTTGACAACCTGGGAGAATTTCCTTATTTTCCCCCTTTTACTATTCACAAATTCATATGCTGTGTTGAAATGAAATTAATGAAATACTGCTTGACAATGCTACTTTTATAGATGATAAATGATTCTGTTCCAACTCCTTAATGGAATGCCATTCTTTGAATATATTCAGATTGTTTCAGCTTTAATTGCTTCCTCATAATGCTGCTTCTCAATTCATCATTGTTCATCACGTTGTGAAATGTGTTGTCTAATCAATTAATTATTCTGTGTGATTATTTATTCAAAGTTGATTGCATTTCCGCATCAGTGTGAGACGCAAACTTGTCACCAGCAAGAAAAAAAAAGCCTTATTTATTGAATATTAAAAGCCAGCGTTACTCTCTACTCCGGAGCCCCTACATTATACAGGGTCTTACAAGTTTTTCAAGGTAAAATTCAAGCACTTTTAAGGATCATTTTCAAATTTTTTCCCAACACAGCACCTTATTGCTGGGATGAAACACACATATACAAGAACACATGTGCTCATGATTATGTTTCTCACTTGTTATCATAATGCTATAAACATCTAAAATTCTGTTTCATAATAGCAACGAGTTTAGAAATGAAAGAACACAAAGTTTTATCCAAAAAAAAAAAAAAAAAAAAAGGGAGGCCGCTCGGTGTTCTTCAGGCGCACTTGCATCGAGCCAAAGATTAAGATAAAAATGCTGGGGTGCCATAAAGGGGGTAACTGTGACAAATTCATGGGGCCCAGCATTTCTAGGGGGCCCATAAAGCAGTGGAGGGGGTCCAGTGGGTACATGTTAAAAGTTGTGAAAATTTTGTGCAAGGTCCGCGATATAATAGAGGCATAGACACCGGGAGTTGGATGTTGAAAGCATGTTAACTTTCACTTTCACTTCACGCCAGTGTTAGGTATGTCAGTTATGGAGATGCACCCCCATGCATATAACTGCTGCCCCCCCACCCCCCGCCCTCACACTCCAACAAATCAACACAATACTGAATGTTATAAAGGGCCCACAATGTTTAACTTTCATGGAGCCCAAAATTGCTAGCGGCGCCCCAGTAAAAATGTACACGGAGTCGACCTGAAAGCACTTGCTAATTTTCTTTTTTGATAAGTTTTATTTTTCAAAGTGCGTCACCTTTCTGTAAGTAGCTTCAGCTTCCCTTTTAAACAGGCAGAGTTAATATTAAAAATAAATAAAGAAATCACTTCACGGAGTTATAATGGCAAGCACTTTCAAGCACTTGAAATAAAATTCAAGTACTTTTCAGACCCTGAAAACACAACAGCGAAACTCAAGCATTTTCGAAGCTTTCAAGCACCCGTACGAACCCTGTTCATAGTGTGAGTGAGTTAGATTTATCTATCTTGACCCGTCAATTAATTTGGGAGTGTCAGGAATGTCCTGGTTCTCTCGTTTTGGTGATAGGATGACTAGTCACTAAAAGCACAAATCACATGGCTTGTTTGTTGTCGACACCTCAGTGGATCTACTTTGTCAAACCTGTAAAACCTGATGATACACCCACTCTGTTCATGTGGGCTCTGGCGTATGTGAAAAGTGACACTGGCTTTGTTATTTTTTTTCCTATGAAAGCGTCTGTTCGCTGCACTCCTCTCAGGAAAGACTACTTTACACAGAGAAGAGATCGAAACCGACAGAAAGGCGACTCAGAAAGCAAAGGGTAAGACCATTACTCGTTTCTCTGCTCTTAATGGCCTCCTCCTCACTTCCTTTCCAAGTCGCTTTCATGGCAGAGGAGGATGATGGAATTTCATTACTTATGATTGAAAACCAATGGAGTTTTGAAAGCAGGATGAGATGGAAAGGTGCACTCAAAATGCTGGTATACCCTCCAGATGCCAGCAATTTAATTTACTGTCAGTGGTAATAAATGTGGAGCCACCGGATGGCACAGATAAGATGTTATTTCACCATCAGGGTTATCACTTAATATGTGATAATGTCTGTGGGGAGCAATTGTATCCGACAGTTAAAACAGGGGCCTCATCTCCTGGCAGGGGAAATGATCATCAGTGTGGAAGAATTGTTAATCTGTCAAATCAATGTGACTTCACTCAATAAAGTGTTCATGGGGGGACTCAAGTTTAGACCGCGCTGTTAATGATTCACACTTGTGGAAGGACTTTTATGAAAATGAAGAGTTCTGGATGTCTTTGAGTTATCCTGATTGAAATCTAGCCTGTAGATTCATATGAGAACAAAACAACATCTCTGGGCTCACAGGTACCTTGGCTGTAACGTCAATGAGTCTAAATGAACACTCACAGACCTAAAACAGCAAGCATCTGCTGGTTGAAAATCCTCAATAACCGTCGAACCACTAATCCTATCAATACATTTTAATAATCCAGGTAAAATGCACTTTCTAAGCTTTTCAGCAGTATCAGATGTGTCTTATTCGGACATTTAGGCTACGTTCAAACAACACACTGGAAAAAATCCAAATCTTACCAAGTGTATTTTTCCTCATTTCTAGTCAAAGTATCTCATCGCGCGTATAATAATCACCTAAAGAGTAACTTTTCAGTGAGATATAACAACTTATTATAAAGGCAATAGATCTTGAAAATCTTATTTCAAAACAATAGGATTTTACCAAAAAAATCACAATTGTGCATTAAGACCTGCTGTCTGAAAGTAGCCTTAGAGCAGTGTTTTTTGTTTTTTTTGTTGCTAAAATTGATTTGTTTTTGATAATGTAATAGTTTTCTATACTATGCTGCAAATAAATGTTAATTTTAGATTACATCTAGTCTATATAATATATATTATCATGGACGGAGGCAAAAAAAAAGTGAGAATTTGATTTTCCTTGGTCAGGATATGTACAGTCAGTCCAGCTTGTATTTACAAGGCTGACAATTAATA
>JAPQRP010000013.1:20903538-20916183 GCA_037367295.1 Apogon hyalosoma
GTAAGGGGGAGGGGCCAAGGGGTGAATTGGGATTCAGCCTGTCTCCAGTGTGTGATTTTTAGTTAAATATTGTATGACTAAAATAAGAAACTTAGAGGGGAAAAAAATCCCTTTTGCACAATTGCTTTTGACATTACTAGCCAAAAAAAGTTGAAAACCAGATTTTCATATTTAACACTGAGTTGTTCTATGGAAGCAGATTATATTATCCATTATGTGAGTCACGTTTGTATACAGATGCAGCTATCGAATACTGAACTCCCACGCCTCAGGTGGACATCATTTTGGAAAAAAAATAGCTTTGCAGTCAATGGTAATTTTTGGTCCTGTTTAAAACGTGCTACCATATACACATATGATGTTTGTCAATTAAAACATACTTTTACATGTCATAAAAGTTGCAGTTTGTGGTAAAACTATTAGACTATGAAGCTGTGAAAATATGTAAATGCAAATCTCACACCAGAAAGTTGCAGAGGTGACAACAGTGAATGTGTCTTTCCACGATCTGTTCAGAGTCACTGAAGGTGTCTCTGCAGCTGCAACCAAGTAATACTTGAACCGTTTGTGCTGTACTCGATCCAAACGGCATCTGAAAGCTGAGATTCTGAGCTTTCCAACACTATATATCACTTTACGGCAGAACCTCGACTGCCTATGTCTATGTGCACGTGAGTGTAGCAGAAGCTGAGAGGAGCGAGACAGACGGGAGAGTTGTTTTTTTTTTTTTTTTACTTTTAGCAGCATTTTAGCAATGATTTAGCACTGATTCAGGAAATAACTGTATACAGGGTGTCCTGAAAAATGTGATACAATTTCATCACCTCATAATTCGTTTAAAATTTGTTTGCTGTTTTTGCTCAAAAAAGTGTAATAATTTTTATTGTTCTGCTTTCAGGAATAGACGTGCAACAGAAAAGGTGTTCTGTGTATTGAAGTACGCCCATACTCAGTCAAATGTGAATGCGCAACGTGAATTTGTTAGAAAATTTCATAAACAAGCGCCAACAGGAAAGCAGATTTGGAAGTGGCAGAAGAAGTTTCAAGAGGAAGGCTGTTTGTGTCGGAGAAAAGGACTCCACTGCCGACTGGACGTGTGCCACGTCACAAGTGGCGCACACACTGAACATCTGTAACAACTTTTCTAACATTATAAAATTACCATCCCCCACAATTTTTCATTTGAAATTTGTAGAATAAAGTGTTTTATGTCCAAATTAAATCCTATTAAGTATAATTTCTCCTGACGATGTAGTCACTCCGATATGGACATCTCAAATGATGTCAATTTCTTTGGGACACCCTGTATAAATACTAATAGTGCTGTTTTGGAGTGTTCTAACGGTGTGTTTTGCTGTGTTTTATCAAGATTTACTCTTTTTTTTTCACAGTTTTTGTGCTGTTTTTAATCTGTATTTTTGCAGTTCATTTAGTTCATTGGTAGTTGTATTTTTGCTGTAAATACTGGAAGGAGAAATGTTGAGGAGGAGATTAAGCAGAGAGAAAAGTCCCCTGCAGATATTTGGAAAAGGAGGAAGAGGAGGATGAATGAATGCCCAGATATTCTAAATTAAGTTCTTCCTGAAAACAAATGTGCAAAACAATTGGCAAAAAAGACATTTTCTGATACTTTTATTGCTCTTATAATGGAAGTCTTAAGAGGGATAACACAAAACTAGACGTTCTGCTACAATCTTTGCCTCAAACGACTACTTTCTTGGCTTGTAAAAGTATCTTTGAAATTGACAAACCACATATGTAAATGGTGGCACAATTAAGCTGTCACTCTATCGACTGCTGTCCATATTTTTTCTGATGTTTGGTCCCATGGGTCACATCGGAGTGGGCAGGACTCTCAGCTCTATGTTGCTATGTATACACATAGCCAGGTATCTGGAAAAACTTGTTTTGTCATGCATTTTTGCCTTTCATCCAAATGAAAACTACGATGTAGGTCACTGAAAATGATTATTTCTGAAAATGCTGATTTTGGAAAATTTGTCCTTTCATGTATACAGCAGGAAACGGACTTTTAGCGTCCTGAACGTCACAGTTTGTGACAAAAATGCACCAACGTCATGTGTTTTGTTTGTTTATCCTAACGATAATCCTGTGATAAACATAAAATAAGCCCAGACAAGATAGGATGAGTAAAATAAGGCTGGAAAAATCTAAATCTTATCAAGTGTATTTTTCTCATTTCTTGTCAAAATATCTCATCACATTTAAAATAAGACATAATCACCTAAAGAGTAACTTTGCAGTGAGATATAAGAACTTATTTTTAGACAATAGATCTGGAAAATCTTATGTCAAGAAATCTTACCATGATCATTTTCACTTGTTCCATTGGCAGATTATTTATTTATTTATTTTTTGCTTGAATTAAGCAAAATTGAATTGAATTAAGCAAAAAAAAAAAAAAAAAAATCTCCCAGTGGAACAAGTGAAAATCATCATGGTAAGATTTCTTGAAATAAGATTTTCAAGATCTACTGTCTAAAAATAAGTTCTTATATCTCACTGCAAAGTTACTCTTTAGGTGATTATGTCTTATTTTAAGTGTGATGAGATATTTTGACTACAAATGAGAAAAATACACTTGGTAAGATTTAGATTTTTGCAGTGAAGATAAGATAAGATACATTTTTACTGTCATTGCATAGGCATACTACATACATGGTGCAATGAAATTGAAATACTGCTCCCCATGGTGAAAAAAAATGAAGGCATGCAACCATAAAAAAAAAACCAAACATAATATATACACAAGTTATAAAATCTATGTGTGCAAAAATATGCATATGTACAAAAATATTAAATACAGTGTATAAATGTATTAAAAGTGAAAAGTATTGCTGATAGCCTGTGGTCAAAAGAAAAACAGCTAGTAATGGCACCATAGCAAGTTATAGTGTATTTCTGCAGGTTCATGTCAATAAAAGCTTTTTTGAAAATCATCTGATGTGTACGAGTAATTTTTGCACTTTGTAAATTCCACTCACAAGCCGGTTTGGACCCTTTGGAGGGCCTTGTTTTGGCCTCTGGGCTGTATGTTCGACACCCCTGCTCTAGCCTCACAGATTCACTGTAAACAGCAGAAAACGTCATTATTATTCTGAGAACGACGGAAATACCATAAATCCAGCGGTTGAGGTAGTGGTGAGGGTTTACCAGTAAATTATTACATTTTGCTGAAAGTTGGAGTTGATTTTTCAATCCCAAAACGACAAATAAGTCTTTGATCCAACACTGTATGTACCTCTACTACTACTTCTTTCAGCTGCTCCCTACCTCCTGTTTGGTAGCTCCATCTTCTTTATCCTCCTACTATTCACAAGCAACGCGGCATATGAAAACATTCGATTCTATATACAGTATGTGAAGCGTAGTTTAAAGCGCAGATCCATATTGGTAATGGCAGACAAACCGTTGTTGCTGGTATTGACAAATGACTTGATGAAAACACTTTTTATCTCAGGGTTTTCTCCTTTTCAGGTCATACTTTCATTATTTCACGTGTCTTGCTTCATGTACTTCCTGTTATTGTTGTTTTATCACCTTGCTTTGATATTTTGCTTTAATAGTTTATTTCTTTGATTCTGCAGCTCTGTATTGAGCGCTTTGTGTTCCATCGTAGCTTAGAAATGAGAAAAATGCCGCCGCTTGAAAGCATGTGTTGTGTATTTACTATCGATGTAGGTCACAGGTTTGTGTGACATTACTTCATGTGAGTGAAACAGGTCCAATGTGTCTGGAGGTGATGTTCAATTAATTTCTTTTCCTACAGCTTTAGAAATACTAATTAAGTTTTTAATTTACAGCATGCTGTAACGGAACATTCCTGTTGCTGTTTTGAGTGAAAACACAGTGAAAGGAATCTTACAGCTGATTGCAACAGTGAACCACCATCATACTACTGGCCTCTAGGCGTGATGTGATGTTTCAAAAAATGAAACATGGGATAAGTCAGATAATTTGATAAAGGAATAATACAGTGAGTGGGCTACTACTATGCTCTAAAATAATAGTCATTTCTGTTCATGCAGTTTGTTGCTTTCGGATGGAGACGGCAACAAACCGGACAGGTGATGAAAAATCTATATTGACTCTTATGTACAACAGGGCAGAGAGAATAGCTAGTTTGTTGGCAGATGGTGGAGAAGATGCCCTTGTCTGCTTCACTCTCAGAACAAGGTCTTTTCGTCTCGCATTCTCCCCTTCCAGCAAACAAACAAAGCTGATGTAATCCTCAGCTTCCTTAAAGCCTGATCAGAGTCAGTCAGGGTCAGTAGGAGATGGAGGAAATACACATGGTGTATCATTAGCGTCACAATGGCTTTCTGCAAGATTAGCCAGGCTGCTTTCACTGCATTTTCAAAGCCGAGACCATCCTTAACAACCTGCTTTGTTGCTCGCAGAGAGAACGGAAGGAGTATTCCATGTGCTCTCTTCTGTTTTCTTGGAAAATGTATAAAACTTCAACAAGTCAATTGGCTGAAGGTTTTCGAGCACTTCCTGTAATTTCCTGCCATTTGAGTGCGCAACAGGCATGATAAAAGACACCTAAAGAAATGGAAATCACAAACACAATGCTACCTTTAAGAGCAAGTGAATGCTTTATGCCATTTTACCATCATCATCATCATCACCAAGTAAATAGGAACATTTCTATAAGATACAAAAGGAAATCTTCCCCCACGACAAATCTGTGAGATAACTCTGTCGGATAGAACATCATTTACTTAAATTCAAGGATTCTGTGTTTTCCATAACTGTGGTGGCCTGCCATAGTCTGAGCTGTTTCTTCAGGAAAGGATCTATGTACATTGAGGATACCTGTGTAGTTTGGTGTCTTCATCTGTCAACAGCTCATTAATCTAGAGACATGACCTGAACTCATATTTCAGACTGATCTCATGAAATGGCGTTGTATGTCACGCCAATTCTTATGGCATTTGGAGCGCTACACGTACGCATTTTCGACCTTTCGCATGTTATTGAGTGCCATTTGATCACGTGTCAATTTACGCTAAGATCTCTGGCTGACATAACCCTAACCCTCAGTGAGCGGTGTTTGACACATCTATTCAGGTTGGACAGAGTATGTCCAATAACATCAACAACAAAAATGAACAATGGCGTGAGCATACATGCGGAAAGCTTATAATGCATACAGATAACACGCCAATTAAAAGTGGTGTGTATAATTACGTGACTCATGATATCACGTTGCATATTTAATCATCATCTTGCTAAAACACATTATGCAAACTCTGCAAGGTGGTTCAATATTAAAAGTCGACATACATATGTTTTTTATTTGATGTTTGTTTTGGAATCTGTGCTGTGCTGGGAGCTGCTAAACTAATGCTAGCCACTGGGGATCAAAAGAGAGGCTTTGAAAAAAACAAACAAACAAAAAAAAAACTTAGGACCAAACAATACAGAAACAACAGTGAAGGACCTTGGCTCTAAAGTGAAGCCGATAGAGAAGTACAGGGTTTCCAAGTGGACTTAAAAAGTCTTAAAAGTCTTGAATTGACAAATCTGCATTTAATACCTTAAAAGTCTTTAAAAGGTATTAAATTTATTTATGTTGCCGTCATCTTGTTTGCTGTATTGTGTTGAAATGTGTATGTCCAAGCCGCAAAGAAAGTAACGTCATTCTACTCAGTTCCACCCGTTCCAACCCAACGATTTATATTGAAATGAGGAACCAATTATCACTAATTTTTCAGCCCCTGATGAGAAAAGACTGGGAAATGGTGGGAATCAAGGCATTGGAGTAAAATAATGTTTCTCAACGGGGGCAGTACGGCCCCCCAGGGGGCGTTTGAAACGAGAAAGCTGGGGGGGGGCTGAGACAAAAATGGAGGACGTTAGTCTGCATAAGTATCAATATCAAGCAGCGTGTTATGTCAATGGCGAATTTGTTTCCCCCCTGGCTCGCTCCTCCGCATTAAGGTATATGGTAACACTTATTAAGCCAGTTATTGCTCCACTCCCGGTCCTATCTATTCTACATATATAAGCTCCATCAGACCCCCCCCAGACCATTATGTCACTTGACCCCCAATTGGCAGGTTTTTTTTCGGGGTGGTGTGGTGGTGGTATGAAGAAAGGGGTTTGGACTTTTGAATTGTGTATTTTCAAAATGTAGCTTGCTCGAACCGTTTTTTTCCAGGATTTCCTGCCCTACCTTTAA
Source organism: Apogon hyalosoma (assembly GCA_037367295.1). Taxonomy (NCBI): domain Eukaryota; kingdom Metazoa; phylum Chordata; class Actinopteri; order Kurtiformes; family Apogonidae; genus Apogon; species Apogon hyalosoma. The sequence continues at coordinate 20,909,747 of JAPQRP010000013.1, forward strand.
GTGTAATATCTTATCATATATACAACTGTAAGACCAAAAAAATCCCTGAAGTAAGCACTATCACCACAATAAATGTAAATAATAATTTGAATTTACAGCGTAATGTAGCCTAGCAGCATTAATACCCAAAACAATCTGTTTAATATTCATTTTTAAATGTATTAATTAAATTTAATATTACTTTTTTTTTTTTCTTGGTACACTGAAACCAATGGCATAGCATCATTTAAAATCAAACAAATCTGATTTTCTTCACATACCGCACGCTCAGTCACTGTAATCATTTGAGAATGATTATTACCTTTTAAAGTATTCAATTCATATGGTTAAAGTCCCAGTTTTGTTTTGTTTTTTTTTTTTTAAACATATACAGCCTGTGAGGAGTCAGTTTACCCAAAAACAAAGGTGAACAACTACTGAGGTTTCATCAACAAGTTTCCTTGGAGCTGGAAGAGCCACATTCACTTTGTTTGTAATAAAATATCAAAGTCTGTTGGCATTGTTGGTAAAATTAATAGCTTCCTTCATCAGAAGTGTCTCCTAACTCTTTATTATAGCTTGATTTATCCATATCTCATATATTGCAGCACAATCTGGGGAGCAACTTATCATACGATTACTTCATAAACTGTATGCTGCAAAAAAGAGCGTGCAAGATGGCAACATTTAGTGACTCAATATCAAATATCCTTTAGATTTTTACTTTAAATAAATACCTTACCTGTATATTTCTTTACAAAACCTTGATTTGATTGTAAAAACCCTCTTCCAATTTAACAGAGATGCACACAACTTCCATACAAGACATGCCAACTGGTTGCATCTGCCAGTGGTCCGCACTGGATGTGGTCAGTTCTGTCTGAGGTTCCGCTATGGTACAGTTATATTCAAACTGCACCTCAGTCTACTTCACTTAGTCATTTGAAGTATAGGCTTAGGACACATCTGATTAAATCAATTTAAATATTCCACATACATACACTCTCCCGCCCTTACATCCACTAACATGTACTTTTTTTCTTTTATTCTTTGTTTATATTTTTGTTGTACTGAGTCTATTATTGTTTTATTTTTATTGTCTTTGTTTTTGCTAATGTTGTAATGAGGTGAGATTAATTTTATAAGCCCTATGGGGTTTTCTGATCTCACCTGCACAATCTGTTTCTTTGTTTGTCCAAATGTTTGATTTTTTTATTGTGTGGAACTAACTAACTAAATAAATAAATAAATAAATAAAAACTAAATATGAGATACCCAAAATAGTCCTGGATCACGCTAAACACTAATACTGACAGGATATTTTCCAGGGAAGAAAATACCCATCTACCCTGCTTCTTTTATTGTTGTTAAATACAAAGCTGGCACTGATTGCAAATTTTGTGGATTTCAAGTCGTTAAAACAGTGTATGCTTGCCTTGACAGATACTATCACTCTCCAGTATCCTCCATACTGCACAGTTTTCAAATAAAAAACACATAATAATGAAGTCAACCTAACCGCATAAAAACAACTCAAGGAAACCTCATTATACGAAGACACAGGTTCTTTTTGTATTCAGTCAGTTTGTTGGAAGAGTCAAGAAATAGTCAGAAACACTACAGGGATGCATTAGAAACACATTTCTAACTATTGTGAAAATGAAAAAGCTATTTAGAGTGCACCAACACGATGTGTGCACAAAATCTGCTCTTCCTAAATCACTTGTTTTTTTTTTTGTTTTTTTTAATACAGAGGTTGGATGTTGTGGTGGATATTGTGAAATGCGGGTGATAACTGTCACAAGCATGTGCACGTGTTTGTGTCCAACACCTTTTGTAAATGACGATCAATTCCACTTGAGGTTAAATCTCATTATATTTCGTGTCAGAAAGGCTTGCAGCAAAGCAACATACTAAATATTGTTTATGTGTCAATTTGAAACAGATTTTTTTGGTAATGTTTAACATTTATCACTTCATTTATTCACATAAAAATGAAAATAGGCCAGTCCACATTAGACAAATAATCTCATTAAAGCTGGAATTGTGAATGCAGGTTGTTTTGTATAATTTAAGGGGACATTCCTGGGGTTTTCCCATGCAAAACCGAAGTATTTACCCATAAAGACCCAAATAGCCAGTGGGGACCAAAATCATCTACTGATCTAAGATGTATAATAACTTCTGATCCACTAATCATATTAATATATGTAAATAACTGGGGTAAAATACAGTTTGTCATCTTTTCATGGTCATCAGATATGACCCATTTGGGCGTTCAGAGGTGTCATAGTGAACGTGGAAACACCGTCATCTTCTACAACATTGATTCACCAGTAAAACCCATGGAGTCGGATCAACGACAGTGGATGGACACACTTGGTTTATGTTCAGTTAATGATATATTTTGCTAAAAAAAAGTCAAGTTTTCTCTGTTTTGACAAAATAACCCTCAACTTTAATCTGAGCTTCTATGGCCATCTACATGATCAGTACATTAAACATTAGGAAAATACCTGTTTTATACTTAAAAATTCAAAATACAGAGCATAATATTAGAATAAATAGTGATGAATCAGTTAAGAAAGGTTAAAAACAGAGAAAATGTCATTGGGGAACAGTCACAAACGTAGCACTGGGTCTTTATGGGTTAAATTCTAAAAAGGTCTTTTTCTGTGGTCCTGCCTGTAAAAGAAGTGACATGACCGGGGAGTAGTTATAAAGGATGCCAAGGTTATTGCTTCTTCTCCATTTGTTTTGTGCTGTTGAAAGCAATGCAACCATGTGATGACATTATGTAACTGTGGCTAAAAATAAAGATACCCCCCTGAAAAGGAAAAAAGAAAATTAAAAATCATGGATCATTTAATTAAATGTCACGACACAGTAAAAGCTTTTCTGCAATTAGAAGTTTGACAAATCTGAAACACTTTTTTTTTTTAAATTCACAGCCAATTTAGAAGCTATTTCAGCTGCATGTCATAAAAAAGTATTTGAACATTGACATTACAGTATAAAAGTTGACCTAGAGTTCTCAACTCTTTGTATTTTGTATTGATGTTTAAAAGAATCATGAAATACCTATACAAACTGTCTGAACTCTAACTTCTGTTTGTTCAACGACATCATGTACAATCTTAAAACAAAGACAGATGGACTTGACCTCATTAAAGTAGACATTATTCTTACTGGTGTTGATTCAGTTCTTATCCGTGTTCTTCATTTGGTCTCAGACTGTTGAATATCACCAAGGTTGAACTGAAAGAATAAGGCTCACGTCTTAGACTAAGTCTGAAGAAGAGCAATGTGGCTCAAAACGTTATGTAGGACCTGCACCGGTGTGTGGGTTTTTTTTCTTCTTCTACTTCTGTTGCGCTATTATCTACCACCACACAAGGTTTTTAACTGCAGGGACATGCATATCTAGCCACTTTACTTATCAGAGACACCGCAAGAATGAATGTGGATTATAAATTAAGTTAAGAAAAAACACAAGTATAGTCAGAGCCACTCGTGACTGATAAAAAATATTAACTTTCAGATTCAGAGAGTAAATATGATGCAGTTCAAAGTCTTTGCAGCTGTACATGGACATGGGTGCTAGCCACAAGACACATTATTCATTTTTGTAATGATTCAGATCATCATCATGAAATCAGCCTAAAATCAAAAGTTTAGCGCCATCAGATAAGATGTTTTTCTTGTCAGAAGGATGCTTTATTGATCCCCCAAGGGGGAAATTCAAATGTACAGCAGCACAAGACAATAAACATCAAATACAATAGAAAAACAAATAGTGCCCCGCCCCTCGCACATATTGTAGCTTATTTTGGCATCGATCCAGCTGATGTCATCATATATATGCGTGTGCTGATGTCAGCATATCAATGGCCTCTATGTATGTGCCAAGTTTGAAGTAAATTTAAATAAAATTTCTGTTTTTATAGACATGTGAAATTTCCCCCATTATAAGTAAATAGGAAAAGAAAAAAAAAAAAGAATAAAAAAATGCATTAAAAGTTTGAACTTTGACCTACTTTTCCCAAAATGTAATGACACCTATTCTGGGTCACTGGCAATATGTAAACCACATTTGGTATGAATTCAACCAATAGTTTTGCTGCTAAAGAGTTAACAAACAAACCGAACCAAACTCAATACCCCTTGCCTCTCCTTCGGGGTTCAGGGAAATAAACAGAAGATTTCAAAAAACTGCAAGTAATTTGTCAACATGAATGAATGAATGACAAAAATGGTAATAATGATATTGAATAAAGTAAAATGAAACAATATGTGCATATTTGTCAAAATCACCTTCGTGGTACCACTTCACTTCGCATGATTACAATCAGGTTTGGTTGAGCTGTGTAAGAGAATGAATTCCCTGGTTCAAAGCTGCTTTGTAACACAGACCCCAGCTGATGCGTCTGTGTTTGTTTCACTCTGATGTCACAGAAATAGATAAAGATACAGACAGATTTATTTATCCCCAAAGGACAATTCAGTTCAGATTTCCCACTGGGACATATTCATACTGCACAGGCATCAATGACAAGGGGAACACAGTAAATGTTTGTGTTTATTTATATTTGATCACACACATTTCTGTGAAGGCTCTGAATCCATGGAATCGCTACATGTTTTATGTATGTTGTTTTCGTATTTAATGACCAATTTTTGACCATATGTCTTACATGAATCATATGGTGTTCATTATTACAGTTAAAATACTATATATATATATATACGTGTGTGTGTGCTAAATATGCAACTGAACATGTCATTATATTGTGAAGAATTGTCAAGTTGACTTTGACAGTTTGGTCTTTGCCATCTTGTTTTCTGTAGAAACAGAAGTGACTAGATAATATTTTGATAAAAGACTGGAAATGGGCCCTGGCAAAGGGTGAAATTCACTAATAACAAGTGGTGCCAGATACAACAAACCCCGCCCCTCGCACGTATTGTCGCTCATTTGGCATCGATCCAGCCGATGTCATCATATCTATGTGTGTGCTGATGTCAGCATATCAATTGCCTCTATACATGTGCCAAGTTTGAAGTAAAGTGAAACAGAATTGATGTGAAATCTTGCCCATTATAAGGAAATGGGAGGAAAAAAAGATGTAAAAAATTCATTAAAAAATGTGAACTTTGACCTACTTTTCCCAAAATGTAATGACATCTACTCTGGGTCACTGGCAATCTATAAACCCAGTTTGGTATGAATTCAACCAATAGTTTTGCTGCTAGAGTGTTAACAAACAAAGAAACAAACTGAACCAAAAACAATACCCCTTGCCTTCCCTTCAGGGGGCAGGGGTAATAATCTAACGTGCCACAAACATAAACTGCACTGACCAACACCAATTTCACCGGTTTTAGTTAAATAGTATCAGAAACATCAACTTTGTATGGTGCATAAATGCATGATTGCTTGTAGGCTGCCAGATCATATAAGTATCAGTAGCACATTCATGCTAATTTAGCATAGCTACACTACAAAGCATTGTTATTGAGTATAGTAAACGTCATGGCAGAATCTAATGGTCTTGACAGTGTTAACCTTGGATGACAACTGCGGTAGATTAAGTGCATGCTAAAAGTAGTCAAACCATTCTCTATTCCACTTAAATATAATTAAATGAGTGTTATTTAAAGTATTCATTTGCCCAAAGTGCAATATTTATGTTTTTTTAAGGTACAATATTATGTACTATGTTACTTTTAACATAGTTCACATTTCTTTATGACTCTAGAGTGTGTATATTTATTATCATTTTACGTTATTATGTGTATTTTGACAGTTTCTTTTAAAAAAAAAAATATATATATATATATAGCGTGAGAAATTTCTGTCAGTTTTGCATTGGCCTCATATTCCAGTGCCAGAGGTTGCTGCTGCTTGTGTCATACATATAATTACATTAATGTCAGTCAATATCACTCAATTCTTCCATCGCTTCCCAGGAACACTGAGCTACTTTTCTTCTCCAACATTGCTGCTGTTAAGGTGGAGTAAGTGGCAGGTTGTGGTGAGCGATATCACTCATCATGAGGTGTAGGTACATCTGTAGTTCATATAAAGGAGCAAACAGGTCAGGTAAGGTGTAGAGTGGTGCAGAGACATGGGGCTGCAACACTCATGAAAAAAAAAAAAATCAGTTTTTCAAGGTTGCATGACTCCATGTTGGCTCCATCGCACAATATAACACTGTGTGTATCAGATGACAATGGATTTTAGATTATGCATTTAATAGTAACAGACTTAACCCTATAAAACCATTTATATCAGGGCTCTGAGACCCTCTAGCAGCAAAACTGTTGGTTGAATTCATTCCAAATTGGGTTTATAGATTGCTAGTGACACAGAATTGATCTGATTACATTTTGGGAAAAGTAGGTCAAAGTTCAAATTTTTTATGATTTTTTTTTATATGTTTTTTTTTTCTTCTCCC
>JAPQRP010000013.1:20916756-20934984 GCA_037367295.1 Apogon hyalosoma
TTGATGGGTCAGGTTTTACAGGATTAAAATTATAGAATATATTAAAATGCTTACATCTGCTATATAAAGAACTATATCAATATCCCTATTTTGAAGTTTTACTTTTACGTTAAAGCACTAAACACTGTAATAAACAGACTCAGAGTGCACTTTTCCTCTTCCTTTGCTCCTGTGGGACGTTCGGTTTTCTAATAATTCATTTCTGCCAAGGATTTCATGACGGGGAAAAAAAAAACAAAAAAAGAGGCAACCAACAACTGTGACATGAGCTACATTTCAGACCTTATATAACAGCTTACACAAGTCGGATATAAACAGAGATATACACACCGGAGAACAAGAACACAGAGCTTGATTACTTGGTAGATGAAATCTATGGCCAGAGTGGGGAGACAGCTGAGACAAATGCTTTGTATTCTGTGGCTTATGCATTAATAAAAGAAGATTAGATATCCCATTAGCAGTCACATTTCAGGCTTCTCACAAATTTGTTCATGACTAAATCAGAAGCATGGTGGTAATACAGAGGAAATTAATTCAACAGGGTAGTAGTGACTATAAGGGAGAAGAGTTTTACAACCAGAAAGTGAAACTATGCTGCAGCGATAAAAATCACTGATGAGGAAAGACAAGATGCAAGCTGCTGGGTAATCCTCAAGATATACAGGAAATTACTTGTAAGCAATTAATTCACTATGGTGACGTGGTTCTGAGCTGTTAAGTGCCTGATCTTTGAGATGAGGATTTAATAAAATTATTTAAAAATCTGTCTGTCGATGAAATAACCCTCAAATCAGGCTGAAAAGACGACGCGTTAATGACGGAAGCCAGTCTCCAACACATCTGCTGCAAAGGTGCTCAGCATGTATGCGGAAAAACTCCATTTTCATTTGGAGTCGGCATCAATAGTAGCTTTTCCATTGACCCTCAAATTATGCAAATATAACTTGCGCATAAAAATGTACCTAATGGAAAAGAGGCAATTTCGCCAGAACTCTCGTTTTTCGATTAAAAGTTTTTATGTTAGCAAGAGATGGTTTTGCGGGCATAGTGCAAAAGGTATATTACACAAAACTGCAACAGAATGACCTTTTTTTCGCGACTAGTCAGGTGAATTTAAAAAAATGGATGTCGACGGGCGTTACAACAAACAAAGAAGAAGAGTTTTAAAAGAAACACGGTGCGGTTTGTGTGGACACACCAGGAAACCGAATCCTTTTTTAATTTAGTACGGGATAGAGGGGTAATATATAATAATAATAATGAATATATCTGTAAATCAATATGATATTTATGTTTGTCGCCATGTCTATGGAATGACTTCTCATGTCATTTCGCGATAATAAATAAACAAATCATCGCATTTGTGATTTAACGGAAAAACAGACAGTACGCACTTCAATTTTTTTTTTTTTTTTGACATTTAGTAAATATTGGGAAAGTTTTGTGCATATATCCAACAGAAAAGCGACTAATGACGTAATAAATTTACTAATTGGGTATTACTCACTTAATTTTGAAGAATAATTACAGCGTCTCACAGTAGCTTCTTGCACTCCTCTACCGATAAACTCGCCTCACAGTAAACTCATGGATGTCACTACTGATAAATTCATGGTCAGTTCTGCTCATAAGAGGAGATGTTATACAGTAGCTACAGGAAGCTGAGACCTTGCATTCCAATAGATACACGTCTAAGACAACAATTATGACACTTTGCATAACACATCCCAGTAGCAAGGTGTGGACTGACTAGGTGATTAGGTCCAATCAGAAGACGGAGTCAGATGGCGTTGCGAAAGTCCAACCTATTGTTCAGAGTTGAGTCACCCAAGAAAATAACTATCAACTGGACCTGGGACTGGGGGCTTTTGTCCAGAGAGACCAGTGAGGATTATTATATTTTACCTGTGACCACAATACATTTTTGAACTGAGACCAAGACGCATCCTGAACTCGTCTTTGGAGCTACCGATCAACGAACACAAGAAACCCTTACAATTTCCTATGATTAATTGTGATTATTTGGATTTTTTTTCCTCGTCAGGCTAACGCATTTTCAAATGTAAAAACAGAAATTAATGCAGAATCAACTCAAAATATATTTTATTTCATATGCTACTATCTAATAGCATCTTTTTTTAACCCAAAGAGCCATCAGTACCTCAAACCATCTACTGATCTAAACCGTTTAATACCTGTTGATCCACTAATCCTATCAATACATGTAAATAATTGGTGTAAAATACAGGTTGCCATCTTTTCATGTTCATCAGATATGACCTATTTGGACATTCAGAGGCTACGTAGTTGCCATGGAAACGCTGTCATCTTCTGCGACATTGATTCACCGGTAATACCCATAGAGTTGGATCCATGTCAGTGGATGGAGACACTGGGTTTTACATTCAGTTAGCAATATCTTTGGTGAAAAAGTCACCTTTTCTTCATTTTTCTCTGTTTTTATATAATTAACCTTGAATTTACGCTGCGTTTCCATGAACATCTACATGATCTGTGAATTAAATAGAGGAAAATACAGTATTTACAGCAAAAAAAAAATACAGAGGATAATGTTATTAAAAAATCGGTGATAAATCAGTTAAGGTAGAAGTAGAGAAAAATGAATTTGGGAACTGCCACAAAAGCAGCACTGGGTCTTTATGGGTTAACTTGGAGCACAGATTTTTTTATTTTTATTTTTTTTCTGTAAACGATGGATTGCCAAGAAAGCCATCAAGGCCATCAATGCTGTCATTCAACTAGAAAGTCGGAAATACTTTGTCTGAGGGAACTGTTAGACACAAACACAAAAGAAAAGACATCACAGGCCACGTTAAAAAGTGCTCCAGGATGTCACCAGCAGTCAACAATTACGTATAACAAAAATACCGTAAAGTAGATCTCGAGCATCTCTGGGCAAGGGAAGCAAAGGCAGGAAAGCACAAATCCATCCTCATGGTTAAAGTTAGAACAATGTCCACGACTTAATGATAAAAGAGAAAAGAATCCGCTTCAGATGACACGTCTTTGAATCCCGTGACACTTTTTTTTCATACTGAAGTGTCTCATATGCACAAGCAAATGCTACAACAAAACCCAGACCTATATGTAATGGTGCTATTTGAATTTCAATAGATGTCAGTTTAGAAGCAATCATTTCTTATATGCGCCGAAATAAACGATGACTGACATGAGAAAATGTGCCCCACGTTCAAACGCTAATTGAACTGAAAAAGGCCTGGCATAGTCCTGCAAATATGAAAAATAAGACGAAAGGAAGAACATCTGCTGACAGTTTAGAACAGTGAATCTTTTTCACTCAATAGAAACAATCGGTTCTGTTTTACCTTCTGCCAGTGAATGAAACAGACTGTGATATTTCAGTCATGAAGAAGTACTCGATTACATATAGGATGTATGTCTGTTTAATTTCACACCATAATGCAAACCTTTGCTTTTTATAGTAAGTGAAAGAAGTAGTGATGCTATTTATTGTAACAACGCTGCTACTCTTACATTTTTTAAAGACGTTTGCACATGCTCGTTAGGGCTGCAACTAACAATGATTTTAGTAATTGTTTAATTTGATTTGATTTCATTTATTAAGATCCCCATTAGCAACTGATAATAACTGATTGATTAATCTGTAGATTATTTGAATAATTAAATGATTCATTGGATAAACACAAAAGACAAAATTTTCCAAAGCAATATAGGCTGCAGACAAGTCACTAATGATTACATCCCCACAAAAGCTTCGAGTGTAGTTAGCGAACACTAGCCCACTACCTAGACTTTTTATGGCTTGGGACTAGCAAGATATAATCTTCAACCAACTCAGATTACAGGCTATCAAACTAGCGTTGGATATATTAATTCCAGTCAACGATAGGTAACGTTAGTCTGGTGGCCTGACAAACGAAGATGGATAAAAATGTTATAATTACGACAATAATGTCTAACTAGCTAGCGGGCTAAAGCAATCACGACACATAGGCTAACTTAAGCTAGGTTTACATTATGTTCCCGGTGGCCACAGCAGCCCCGTTTGACTGAAATGTACTGCGTTGTGGGATTTTGGCCATCTTTTCCCACCGTATTAAAGTTTTGGTACATAAATGGCTGCCCGGCATCCAAAGCCTCAGCCATGCTGCTCTGTGTTTTCTTTCCTCTGTTGCACTACACAGCGTGCAGGCATGCCTCAATACTTTTGTGCTCAAGACCCGACAAATCGATTGCCAACTCTTTTAAGATTTGGATTGATTTAATTGATTTGTTGTTGCGACACCAATGCTCGTGTATTTCCATGAAGTTTGTGTCGAACTCATTGTTCTGCAGTGACCGTCATTTGTCAACATTAGCTAATTCTACTTTTTAAGTTAGTGTTGCAAACTGTTGTACCTGTGAGACTGGCAGTAAGGGATTCATTAGCAAGTGTAAGACTTTTCAGGGAATGAAAACCTTCAGTTTCAATCAGATGTGGCCGCTATTTTTGTATCAAAAGTCCTGTTGTGTTAAACATTTGACATTCTTAATAAAATGCTGCTATCACTACTAATTTTTGTTTAGTCTTTACATATTAGGCACACTGTAAGTTCTAAAGTGTGTTTGTGCTTTTATTTATTTGCATGTATGATTCTCACAGCGTTAAGGCTTTAAGAAGATAAGGAGTTACAGCAGGGGTGTCAAACACATGGCCTGCGGGCTAAAACCAGCCTGGCAAAGGTTCAATCTGGGCTGCTGGATGATTTGCAAAGTGCCAAAATTACACTGAAGGTACGAACAGTCAGGGGTGTTTCCGTATTTGCAGCATGTTTCTGTATTTGTACTGTTTTCCTCTAGCATTTCTTTTCTTATATGCTGAACGTTTCTGTATATGAAGCGCGTTTACACCTGTCGGCCACCGTATTCAGTCCATTCAGCAAAGCACAGTGTACAGTCCGTCCCGGTGTGATTTTACGGTACGTCTTCATATCCGTTTCTCTGACATGTGTGGCATCTTTCCTGTTGTTGCCTGGCGTGTGTATTACCTAAGAGACTTGGCATGTTGTTATTTGTGTTACGTAGGCGTGCCACTGGAAGGCAGCTCTCACAGCGGTCTGGACCAGGGCCCGGTTCAGTCCAGCTCTGGAAAGTGACCTTCTCCACAGTACATTTTACACCAGGCCCCAGTGGCCCGGAGCCCTCTGTTCCAGCTGGAACACACTGCTGCGCGACAGATGTCACATTAAGCTACACTCCCCTCACCATCAACCTGCTTCCAAAATCCCTCCACTGTCACTTTGCAATGGCCTCTCAGCTGGACGCCTTCTGGTCGGGGTCTGCGAGTGTGTGTGTGTGTGTGTGCGTCTGAGTGTATTTGTTGTGCATCAAACAATAATGCGGCGGTCTCAGAGGTGGAATCATATTGGACGTGCACAGACATGTTTACACTTAAACACTTATAATGGCACTCCAAGCAATTCTTCCTCTTCGGAAGCGCCAATGTTTTCCCTCATCCCACCCAAACTGAAATGATCCGTGCATGGTTTAGACCTAATGGTGGAGTAATTTCGTTTCAGTGCTTTTACGTTTCATCTGAGAGCTACCTCGCATTATACAATTAGGTTTTACAGCAAACAATAAAGCACTACTTTGGCAGCATCGTTTAGAACCCTTTTTCTCTTGACTAACCGTTTTCACCAGACTGCCATTCGCTCACGTCAACCAGGCTGTTTAGGAGGAAATACTAATATCCTGCAGCTTGACCGTAGCTGTGACACTTGACATAATATTCTGGAAACATCCTCTTCTAAGCCTGTAGCAAACTTACGAGCCGAAGCTGTTACTCTATTCTTGGATGGCTCTGTGGTGCTACTTTGAGCGTATTCAGGTGCCTTGCTGAAAACAGGAAGAAAACCTTTTTCTCTACGGATGCTAATTATTGTATTTGAGTCATACTCTGGCTTTACCAGTAGATGAGAGTAAACACCAGACACGGTGAAATGATATTGATTTCCGGAGGTTTGCCAGCCAGTCACACATCAGCCCAAAGCTGTTGCACCAGAAGTTTATTTACTCCCTGTTCTATAACCAGAGCTCAGTTCAACCTTTGTAGAACTTCCTCTCTTTGATGGATAAACACAGACTTCAAAGTTTTTGTTTTTTTTTTTTTTCTCAGAGCAGTTTTGCTCCATATCAAAATTAATTCAGTGTTTGAATGACGTTGGTATTTCATGACTTTCGGTCAGCCACTCTAGGATTTCTCCATAGCTATAAATACCCAGGTGACAATGATAGGTGAGAGGTTAAACGTCTTTTATAGGATTTAGAGATGGGCAATACCATGAGTATACTCATGCATTGTGGATTGTTCTATGTAGGTTTTATGAAAAGCTGGTATTAAAGATTCCATCGTGATTCAGCATAATTTTACTTTTCTAACAGGAAACTAGACCTCTGCACCTCCTCTTGACCATCTTTCTAAAACTCTAGTAGAATTGTATTAATGTTATTATTAATTTATATTGTTTGTCTTTTCCACTGTCTTTAGGCAGGCACTTTTTTTTTCTCTTGCACTTACTTCTGTTGCTGCTTTGACCATTGAATTTCCCCATTGCAGGATCAATAAAGTCTCTCATCAATAAAATCTCTAACCTAATATAATCTACTCTACTCTAAGGTTTATTTCATTTATAAAGCTTTTTAAATGCAAACAGATTTTAATTTCTTCATAAAAAAACATGTAGAAAAATGTATATGACTGATATTATGAAAATTAGATAGTTAAAACAAGTTAGGGAAAAAAAAATACTACATTGCAAGTTCAAAGACAAATAAAAGCCATAGAGTAAAACTGGGTTTTTAGGAGCTGAAAGGAACAGTATGTGGTCACAGGTTGTTGTATTCTATGAAAACTGTGATATTCTGGAAGGAATCAAGTGGTTGCAGTAACTCAGTGAATTTGCACAGTTTTGTGCAATATTTTGCAAAGGAAATCCTAAAAGCACCTTCTAATAATTTAGTTCAACATTTTGAGACAATGCCAGGTTTTGTTTTTTTTTTCTTCTCTTTCTCCATATTATAAGATTTCCCCTACTCTGTAATCCAGTTGCAGTAAATTATTAAAGCAAAATTTTCATGTGTAAGTATAGGTAAGTTACTCATGATGTGCTCCATATTTGTCATGCATATCAAATTTTATTTTGTGTTTTTGTGTCATGTATGGTTTTGACTTGGCATATAAGGATGCTTGCTTTTTTTTTTTTTTTTTAGTCCATATTACCAAGTCCTAGTAAGAGTCTTTCCAGTTAGGATCATATCTCAGGAACAGCTAGACGTGTAGTATTATTAGCTGAGAGTCCAGATAACACCCCGAGCCACCACGCGGTGTGATTACGTTTGCCCCTGCAGTTCAAAACAGATGCTCTTCACCAGCACTGGCAGCATGGAAGAGCCTGAGGCAGGCAGCTATTTTGGGTAAATTAGTAAAGACAACAGTTGCTCCCCAGGTTGATGCTGCCATGCCGAGGTGTGGTGCGAGGCGACAGAGTGGAAAACACAGACTCAACCTGGGCAGCACGGCCCCGCGGGCGTTTGTCATTTGGAGGCGCTCCAGCCGACAGGTGGCTGCTGTGGTCGACTGCTCCCTATGCACCTTATCGAGGTAATTAGCCATTCAGCCTGGGCAGACCAGAAGAGAGGCCGGTCATTGACTCAGACAGGTTTAATGAAGACAGACTTACTGCAGAGACGGTATTTCTGTACACTTCTTATCAAGTTCCGAGTAAATCATCTCTTCTAGCCCTTTTCCCGGTCTCTTATCTGACTCACCTATAATGACGTGGCTTTACCGCGATGAGCTGAACTGCAGTGGCGAGTTTGTCTTCACGTCAAAACTCACAAATTACTTCTGATGATGTGTGCCCAAGTGCTGAGTTCGACTCTAAACTGCATTTTAATGTTCCTGTGAAACCCAATCCCTCCATCTCCTCTAACTGTTAGAATTAAGAAACAAAGTGAAAGTTGGGCTGCTCAAAAATTGACTGGAAATAATCATGTGGAACTATTTAATCACCTTAATTACTTGCACCATCAAATCTTCATTTGCTTGGCTCCAGTTGTTTCTGTGCTTCGTGCCAAAGCTTTTAACAAAAACAAAGCATTACACAGTTTTTTAGCCTCACTACACTGGCTTTTTATCACTATATCTTTGATAGGAACATTGACCTTTAACATACAAGACATTACATCAGTGGTTCTCAACTTTTTTTTTTTTTTTTTTTGCTTTTTTCCTCATAGCCTCTCAGCTTGTTTTTAGGAAAAGCTGAGCACACAAACTTATTATGGTCCCAGTGTGAATGCTTCCATATAGATGAGATGTTTAGAGGAAATCACAGTAAGTGGGATGATACCAATAAATCACTAAAATGAAACATGATATATAAAGATAAATAACAGACTAAATAGAGCACCTGCATATATGAATATGCTGAGAGAGGGTGGGATGATAAGTAATTCAACCTCCATTGACCTCTTAGGAAATTCAACATTTGGAATCAACTCTAAACATTTTATTTGTTTCATTTGGGGGGTACATCCAAAATGCTTCTAATTTCCAAATGGTTAATGCAATATTTTTTGTTAAAGCTGAAAGTCTAAACTGTAGCCCCTAGAAATTGGCGTGCGGGCACTAAGCATTTCCATTAATATGTCTATTTAAAAAAGCACGCAAGGAAATCATCTATATATAAATTTACATTGTTGTGTGGAGAGGATGTTTGCTTATTTAGTGAGTCTTGAGATTTACAGAGCCTCTGGTTAGTCCCTGAAGGCATCATGTCCACCTCTTCTCTGAGTCTCCATTGGTTAGAACTTTCTGTGCGACATTCAGTATTCGTTATCGTAACATGTCAGTTTTACATTTCTTGAAAGAGAAGTCAAAAAAGGAGAATTTTACTTTTAAACTTTTTTCTTATTATGTTAAGTTTTAGGCATTGTTTATTTATTTAATGGTCTATTTTTCATATGTTACACTACTTTTGTGAACAGAGCTGAATCCTAAATAAATCTGTAATCTCCAAATTTCCATTTACGTATACTAAAGGTGTGTTTTCACAAGTTATTTCAAAATCAGAATTCAAATTTTTCAGTTTCGGGACTCAATGCTTCCAGTACAGATGAGTTTGTTAGTTTAGTTGTATTTCGAGCAATAAAATCATCAGATAACAAAAAAACTATACAACATATGAAACAAAATTTTTGCCACTGGAAAAGGAGTGGGAAGAAGCATAACTTATGGACTCCCACACCCTTTTTTAAAAACTAGTAATCAAATTAATAACACTGCCTTTGCTTTAACAAAAAAATATATATTAACAATAACACAAACCATTCACATCCATTTTTTAAGTCACCTCACACACAGTCAGATTTACATAATCAACCTTTTTTTAATATAACCTATAATATTTGTATGCACTTTAAATACTTACTACAAATACAATCATTAATTAAAAAAAAAAGTCTGAGTCTTTGTTCTACTGATAAGTGAGAATGTTCTGCACATGTTCTGCACATTTTGATATGCAACACATGGGGCTCTCAGGTCATAAAGTGCCTAAAAAGCAGGTATGGAAAAAATGAAATAAAATGTGGACCTGATTTTATGTTTGCCTCCTCTGGCTGTTTTTCTTAAGTGTAAATTGGTAGATGTAGATGAAAGCTCCTGTTCTGTCCCAGATTGACTCACCTCATGTCCCACCTCCCATCTCAACTGATTGGACCGGTGCCCCACCCCGGTGCGCCAATCAGCCATCTCTGATTTGATGGTAGTAGCTCTCCACTGTGCCTTTTGAGTATCCTAATCACTGGTTAGTGATGTGTTTACTTGTAGCCATGATGTGGCTCTGCTGATTTGCTGTTGTTACTGAGGCACTTGATCTTTTTCTGGAGACTCGGCCAAGCTGCAGTCTTTTCTACTC
Organism: Apogon hyalosoma; assembly: GCA_037367295.1. Taxonomy (NCBI): domain Eukaryota; kingdom Metazoa; phylum Chordata; class Actinopteri; order Kurtiformes; family Apogonidae; genus Apogon; species Apogon hyalosoma. The sequence continues at coordinate 20,926,722 of JAPQRP010000013.1, forward strand.
TTCTACACTTGAGCTGAACTAATTTAGTCTCTTTATACTAGTAGAAGTGGTCCTGGGTTTAGGTTAATGTAGGGCAGGGGTGTCAAACTCATTTTTAGTTCAGGGGCCACATCAAGCCCAATATGATCTGAAGTGGGCTGAACCAGTAAAATAATAACCTATAAATAATGTCAACTCCAAAGTTTTCTCTATGTTTTGAGCGAAACATGTACAGTTACATGATGACAATGTTAACACCTATAAACTATCCTTTAAAAAAAATGTGAGTAACATGAACAACCATGAAAAAACTACAATTTCTTCAGAAGAAAACAAAAACAATATTAAGTCTCAGCTTCATTACAACTTAAAGACCACAGTGGATCTACAAATGCACAAAATATTTAGTGACATTTGGAAACACTGTATTAAATGTCAATAGGGTTTGGCAAAATAAGTCTTTACTTCAGCCTAAACCCTTTCAGTCGCATTGTATATGGAACAATGGATATGTTGTTTTTGTTTGTTGTTTAAAGTAATTAATGACCAAATAAACTACTACTATTGTTTGTAAAAAGACAGTTTGTAAATGTAAAGATTTATATGTAATTTTACTTTTTTACACTAAAACAAAGACAAACTAAACCACATTTTTCTGTATTTGGGTCCTTACCTAAAACGATTTGAACATCCTTGATTGTTAATATCTTCAGTGTAATTTTTGTATTTCACAAATTCATCCCGTCGGCCAGATTGAACCCTTTGTCTGGCCGGTTTTGGCCCCCGGACCACATGTTTGACACCTGTGATATAGGGCATGTAAGTTAGTACAAGTCTTTGGTCATTTAAAGTTATTATTTTTGAAGTAATTGTCAAATGAACTAAATCGGTCGACCTGTTCTGGTTACATTTTGTTTACTGATTTGAGCAGTATTTGTAGTCTTTTTGTTCTCCTTTGTCCCCTAACCTCTCTTGACTTTGTGTTGATTAGATTATTCTGCCTATTAAACCAGAACTTTCATTTAAACCAATTACATCTGTTTTTTTTTGTGCTCCCCTTTTCCCTAATGAGCTGGGGTTGGAACAGCATAAAACAAGTGAGACGGCTCATTTATTGGCAAAAATGAGCATCATTTATACTTTTGACTTCCTTTTCTCATTGGGTTACTCTTGTAATATTTTGTTGGTATAAGGAACAACCCTTGTGAAGAGGTCAAAGGTCACAGAGATTATGAGCAAAGACCAAAAAAGTAGTCAAATAAATGAATAACAAATCAACTTTTATGCAAAGACATTTGATTATCAAGTGATATTATCAACTTGTTCAAACTTAATTTTTATGGCATCAGAAAAATCCAGTGATCACGGACCTCAGATTTGGATCCATGGCGTGATGTGAAAATACATGAAGATATAACTGCATGGGACGACTCTGATGTCTTAGACAAAACAAGACCTAAGGAAAGAAACAGAAAAAACAAGTGGTGCAAGGCACAACAAACCCCACCCCTCACGCATATTCCGCCCATTAGAACTAAATGGGAAGATTTTTAATAATTCATAAAACATTTGAACTTTGACCTACTGTTCCCAAACTGTAATGAGATCCATTCTTGGTCACTGGCAGACTATAAAGTCAATTTGGTATGAATTCAATCAATAGCTTTGCTGCTACAGACATGTGAAATTTCGCCCATTATAACTAAATGGGAAAAAAAAAAAAAAAAAGATTTAAAAAAAGTTATAAAAATAAATAAATAAAACTTTGGCCTTCTTTTCCCAAAATCTAATAACATCTATTCTGGGTCACTGGCAATCTATAAATCAAATTTGGTATGAATTCAACCAATAGTTCTGCTGCAAAAGTGTCAACAAGCAAACAAACAAAACAACACCCCTTGCCTCCCCTTTTTTTTGGGGGGGGAGTAACAAGGGCTTGTACTTATGAGCAAGCTCATGTGCTATCATCCAAATATGATAACTTAAGTTTTTACTCTTAATTTTTGATATTATCATGGACAAAAACCATAGACTGTATCATGGAAAAAATGTGATGTTAGCTATTCGTTTCTGAACTGGTCATTTTTGGCGCCAGAGGTGACCATATTTGGACAAAAGGGTGAAACTATTGGATCAGAGTTGAACTAATACTATCTTACTTACTGGTAATTTTACAGCCCTACCAGTGGAATCTATAAGCTACACCAACAGTAGAAATGTCTGTCAGGAAAAAATACCTTTTATTAAATAAACAGAAACTCTGAAGATCTGCAGCCAAGAGAGCTGTCATATAGAACTGTCAATCAAAGTCTAATCTAGCTACCAGAGGGAAAATGTAAAGACGGACTGCCAGATCACTTACTAGATGTTCCAAATAAAAAGTATGAGAGTGGAATGACACCTAGACAAAAACAAAAAAAAGATTGACTTTTACAGAGAAGTCCATTGTAAGTCTATGAGAATTGGTGTTTTTTTTGGAGCCAATCCCAAGCAGCCATCAGAAGTATTACAACTGTTTTTTACTTCTGCAAAGTTGTGCTCCTTAAACTTTTTTTCACTGATGGCGTATGTTCGGTAAATACCTGCTAAAATGGTGTTAAGGTCATTGAATGACGGTTCTTTTATTATCACCCATGCACTTCCAGGATATAATTTCATTCAGTTAAAGGAGTGATAATTTGCTTTTTTAAATGGAATTATGCATTTTAAAACATTTCCCTGTGGTCTGCATAAACTGTAAATGCTCTGCTTGGGTCTGAATTCTTCATTAATTCAACTCCACAGGTTCATCTTCAACCCTATTTCTGAGTAATGACACCAGAAAGGTGGTTTTGAGCGCTGGCACTTTAAATGCACATGAGCCACTTCAGGCCCCGCCCCCTCCATGTTGTTGACTGTGCTGCTCTGTCCTGTTCAACCAACAACTGAACTTTTTAGGTAATTTGCCCGAAGTTTGAACATATTTTCAGTTTTTACTACAACCGCTGCTGCTGCTGACAATTATGTCGTACTCGGAGAAATGTTCATCGGAAGTCTTGACCTTAAATGGGCAAATGTCATGATGTAACTAGTTATAGACGTAACAAATTAAGAGGGAATTAAAAGGGGGTTGTAGTAATGCATTTGACTTTTGCCCAAATGAATATAAAGATAGCTTTGCAGCACCTGGAGGGTTCAAATTCAAACTTTATGAATTATTAGGGTCCAAATACACAAATAAATGAACCAAAGACTAATAAAAGTGGGTTTAGCAAAATATGATCCCTTTTATCACAACCACAAATCAAGCTTCGTATTATTTAGGTGTTTAGTAAGAGGACCATACAGTTATAAGTGCTCAAAAGTCTTAACCATTGAGCAAACATCCCATTATTATCTCTTGGTATATTGTAACTGAAGTGGTCTGACTCTAAACAAGAATTCTACTTCCTTCCCTGCACTAGGCCTGCTGGGAATCTACCCTGTGACAGGAGGTTTTCGACAGCTCATTGGTGTTGTCAGACTAGTAAGGGGTTAAAGACTTGACTGACAGCTGTAATTACCAATGACTTGACCGGATTAATTCAGGCGCGACTCTACCGCTCTACTCCGAGGCTCGACCGGAAGCTTGTAAATTACGCCTTTCTTTTCCACAGCAACACAAAACAGCGACAGGTCATCCGTCTTTATATTTAGTCTTGATTTCGACCAAGAGGAGAGCGCAGACACACTGGTGTTTCTTTTCTTGATATTGGCTCCTGCAGCTGTAAGTTCTCCTTCGGTAAATGAACCTTTGTGAAAACTACTTTGAGATGTACGGCCGACAACATTCTTTCGTAAGCCCGACTTCATTATAATCTTGATTACCTTTATTCTCTTATTGTATTCATTTTCAGCATTATTCACTAATTGCATCTGGTGTTAATTGGTGAGTCACACACCCCTCCAGTGCTACACAAAATCATTGACCTCTACCGGCATCAGCATATAAGCACAGCAGTGGTAATGAGGTGCATTATTTCAAAGCATTATTCTAATGATGGCTTCTTCATGCCCCCATGACTGCATAAAGTTTTGTGAATACATCTTTTTTTTTTTTTTTCTAATAGCACAATGCTGCTAATGGAAGTTCAGTGTTTGAATGTTGTGGCAGAGTCTGAGTTGGAAGTTCTCCTAGTGGCCCAGTTGATAGTAGTGGTTCAGTCGCTGAGCGTTGATGGGCAGTTAATGGAGAAAGGGAACTATGTAAATGGGAACCTGGCTGGTGCTGCTCTGTTGGGAAATCAGGTGGCCATTTGAATATTCAACCCCAGGGCCAGCGCTCTAATTCCTTTCCCCTCAACATGCCACACAAGGAGAAAGGAAGTGACAAAATGGCAAGGAGTGCACAGGCAAGAATTTGCATTTTAATGTGCCTGTCGGAATCACTTTGGCTAAGAGCTCAGAGTATGAGAGACTACACAACCCCGTGGGTCGCAACCGAACAACCTATAATAGCCGCCCGCCCAGAAAACAACATCCTGCATGAGAGGAAGTTGTTGTGAAATAGCTAGGAAAGGGAGGCAATAATGTTGGGAAAACAGAAGAGGTTTAGATCTTCAAGGCAGGGGAGGGCCCAGGTGGGCAAGGTGAAACAAACAGAATGAATAGAATCGAATGGATAGTTTTTACCTACAAGCTTAAACTTTTCTGCCTTGAGCAGCGAAAACCCACAACCTTGAAAGTAATGCCTCTGTTAGCCGTGATGGTAAACATATAATTAATTGCAATGGCAGTCTAATTATAAAGATTGTTTTCCTGAAGGACAATTGAATTTGTCACGTCTGGAAAAACAACTACAATAGCTCCCAAAGCAATAACATCGAGGGCAGGATGTTTTAAGAAAAGCACGCAAACACGCATCATTATTTTTGGGCCTTACGATGCAAAGACTGGAAATATTTAGCGCTTTTACATCTACAACAAAAGCAAGGTACTTTTTTTGGTACAACTCCTAAGAGGATTGCAATTTGACAACGGTATCCTGGGAGTTCATCTTCTCATGGCGGCTGTCTGTTATTGCTATTTAATGTCCTTGATTACATTGTCATTTGGCAGAAGGTGAGGTGCCTATCGAACGGTGTGATTAAATCAGTTCAATTTCATCCCCCACTGTTCCACAGAGTCTATCTTTCTACGTATCGATGAGAGGATGTCGAGCCCCAGTGGATGCAAGGACACTGAGTGAGTGCCACTCAGATACTTTCCCTGTCAGGGACGGTCAGAGAGCAGACAGCCAGGCAGCAAGGCCAGACATCAGGATGCTATTGAGAAGTCAGAGTCATCGGGGTGGGGTGGGGGGGCAGTGTTGAGGCCGATTCAGCCCGTTGTTGGAACCATTTTGTGCTTTCAAGGTCCTTGTACAGTTCAGCTTAATGAGACTGCAGTCTCCTTGGATTACTAAGCAGCTGCCTCTATCTGTCTCTGCCAGTCAATAGTTTGAATATTTAATACACATATTTCACTGAAATATGCTAACCTTGTTTTGACATTTTCTTAAGACCTTTTTCTGTACAGTGTGTATCACGTCTTCTCACCCTTCACCAACAAAACACTGCTCCTGGGCTAAAGTTTTTAACTCATTCCTTTTCATTTTGCTCTAAAAGCATAGTCAATATTTTTCGGGCTGAAAAGCAAGAACAGCCAGTCTAGATATTTCCAAAAAAGGGGCGTCGCAAGAGATTTTGAGACCCATGAGATATTACGAAGATATTCCATCAGACATCACCACTATAGGACATGCAAACTGTGAAAATATAACACTATACAAGCCTCAGTGACGAAACCAGTATCATCTGTAAGACATGGGCTAAAGACCATGTTTATTGACTTTACTGGTAAAATTCTTGATCAAAAATTCTATTCCAGTTAATGATGATTTCAAATGAATAAGGTTTAGGTAGTTTTATGTATGTATGTTTTGAACATAGTTGTGTATTTCTGTAAAGTTTGCATTTCACTTGGTATTTTGCAGGCAGCTGGCCAATCAATCAATCAATCAATCAATTTTATTACAAAATTATTACAAACAGTTAAGATCAACAATTCTTTTACAAGATACATTTTGTAATAGGACATCCCAGAAGCAGTCCTCAGCTTATAAATGGGGGCCCTGGTCATTTGTTGATGTTAGCTGACTCCATTTCTATGCTAACAGTAGCCAGTGTTACACATTATTACGGCCTTAAAGTTGCAGAAGAGTAAGAGAGCATGAGTTTTTAGCTTAGAAAAGAAGTTAACATCAACAAATAACCCAATCCGAACATAAAAAAAACGCTCCAACATGAACATAAAGTAAGCACATCACACACCAGTCTTTCATATTGAACCTTTAACTACACATTTTACTTCCACCATCCAATACTGGTTATAGGCTGTACTTTTTTTGTCCATTTGTGGAAAAAAAAAAAAACAAAAAAAAACTGTTTGACTTCTCCTGATTAAAAAGATTAGAATAATTTTCCTTTCATTCATGATGATAAAAAACAGATATTCCCATAAACCCCCTGTAATTATGCCAACTGAAATGTCATTCAACGCTGCTTTTCAGCTGCATCTCCAGTTGGGACTGGGCTGGTTCACTGGTAGGGCAACTGGGATGAGGAGACGGGGATGCTGAGGCTGAAGCTGCATCTGTTGGGCTTGGCACCAGGCAGGGGCAGGGACCGCTGATTTACTGTGAACAGCTGCTAAAAGTTTGCTTGCATTGATTAAACGTCGGCTAAAAGTGGAGTTAAAATGTAAACACTCAGAAGATATAAAGTGACTAATGTGTAGAGAGCAACAGTAGTCTATGTCAATGGGACCACGCCAACAGGTTAATTTCCTCGACTCAAAAACTACACCCACCTTTCTTTGTGAAAAATTGGGTTGGCATTTTTTTTTTTTCTCTCTCTCCTGTCTTTCCTCTTCTTGCTGGAAAACAGGTTTTTCTTTACGAAGTCGAGACCTGACACTGTACTCACTTCTTACCCACGTTTCACAACTAGAAAATACTTGCATCTAGTAGGAGGGGGTGGTGCTGAAGCCAAAACCGGTTTTACAATTGAATTCTAAATAAAATTTTGTAATTATTATGTTTATGGCAAAACAAAAATATATTTGCAGGCGCTCGCGTGCTCATGTAAATGTTATGATTCGGTGTATGGCCCTATGCCCTCTATTATAAACCTGATTACACATGAAAAAAAAAAAAAAAACTTAAACAAATATTTCATGATGCATTTTGAGGTGGTCTGGGATATATGTGGCCACATTTGGATGCACTGATGGACTACCTACTCAGCTGATGTACCTGTCTAAGTGTAACAGTGTTTTAAATGGTCTAAAATTGTCAAAAAGCCCACAAAGATTATTACGATTGTTTTATATGCCTGAGCGTACCTACCTCCAGGTGTGAACAGATGCACTTCCAGCTGGTTACTTGTGTTTGGATACGAAGAGTCGCATATTAATGCAAGATTTCAGCAGGGAGCGCTTTGTGCCGAGAGCCAGTCATTTCTTGACATTAACTAAATTCTTGATGTTGTAACTGTTGCTGCCACAAAGGAGCAGAAAAGATGCATTTAAGCACTCAGGGGTGAACTGCATGTGTACATGCTGTTACCATAGATGTGGAAAACCAAGGCTGTGTGTTATTTAGAAATGGAGTTAGCTCATGATGTCACATGACCAAAGATTTAACTGATGTTTTATTAGTTTACAGCAGTGGTTCCCAACCTTTTTTGCCTCGTGACCCCATTTTAACATCACAAATTTCTGGCGACCCCGGACGTTTAAAACAGAGATATTTTTTTGATAAAATTAATTTGTTTTTGATCATGTAATAGTTTGCTAGACTATGTTGCAAATACATGTTAATTTTAGATGACATTTAGGTTATATAATATAAATAATGCACATTTTTGATGTCTGCTTCTCAGTTTCTCTTATAGATGTCTTAGCGGGGCCAGGCGGGCAAAGAAGTATTTCCGTTCTCTGTTCAGTTCGGTTTTGTGACTGTGACTGTGTCCGGGCAGGTTGAAGTGTAGCAACGCACACGGTCACAGGATCAGGTCAGTCAAGATATGCCCTCTCAGATATTATATCCTGCATTTTATTTGAACTGGATTTTTATGAGGAAAAGTGTGTGGTGTTTTAATTATTATGAAATTGTTAGGATTTTCATGTTCGTTGATTGGAAGCTCCAAAGAGTTATCTATCTATCTATCTATCTATCTATCTATCTATCTATCTATCTATCTATCTATCTATCTATCTATCTATC
>JAPQRP010000013.1:20965620-20985915 GCA_037367295.1 Apogon hyalosoma
TATGAATTCAACCAATAGTTTTGCTGCTAGAGTGTTAACAAACAAACAAACCGAACCAAAAACAATACCCCTTGCCTGCCCTTCAGGGGGGCAGAGCAATAAATGGAGTTAACAGATGTAGTCATGGGCTGTTATCAACACTTTTCATTGGTTGAATATTTCTAAAACCATAAGGCCAACGTGAAGACTGACCAATAGAAGTGTTTTATGACAGAAAAAAAGACCAAAAATGGACTTAAGAGGTTATCCCCGCCAGCCACGAAATGATAATTGATAGAGACTCTGTGGCTTTATTATTTTTCTGCTGCCAGAGGCCAGTCTCACTAAATACTGTGACGAAGAGTTGCATAAGACCCAAAAAAGCTTTAGGGTACTACAGAGGCAGCGACAGAACAGTATAAACATCATCCAACAGATATTTAGCATACGAGGACTAAACGGGAACTAATGGAAGAAATAACCATCAGAGGAAATATATATAGTCGGAATGTATGTTTTGTAGTCGCCAAACCTTCATGAATAAATTTTGTCTGCACCACATAGCATCATATTTTGTATTGTCACACTGTATCATGTTGAATCAGATGGTGTCGAATCCCAATGCATTGAATTTTGCATTGATACATGCTCCACGTGTCTCTTTAATGTATCACATGTTGGAAATGCCTCGAGATATGAATCAGAGATGCACATCCCTGGTACTTACAAGTCACCGTGTCTGTATCAGTTGCATGACGGCAACACTCTGAATAGACAATCAGACCATGCCTCTGTTCACCTTGTAGCACAGAGATAGAAAGCGTCGCACACACCAGTACATCCACCAGTGTCTCAGTGTGTCAGCAAATGATGTAGGATGCCAGCCGTGCACCTAGTGAGCCTGGCTACTAGACTAATGATGTGGCACAGCCTTAAAGTCACTTTCCCGTATGTCCCCATCCACCTTCCTCCTCTTTATCACTCACAGCACAAACCTACACACATATATACCACGCACATCCGCAGTTATTCAGCAGTTATCTAACTTTTAATGAAGCACGATAATGAAACAGCAAAACAGGAATGCGCTAACTTGTCCTCAGAAGGAGTCGTTGTAACCTGCAGGCTACAGCCCTCGCGGATGTTCCTATCATCATTAGGCAAATATTTTAATTAAAATATTATGTCTCTGTGTGTATGTTTGCAAGATCCAATTTGTTTAGTGCTCTTGTGTACAGTTATTAATTTATGTCTACTTACCTAATTCATGTTCCATTGTCAGCTTCAGGAAGATTACTTATAATAGGTTACAGATTACTATATAATAAATAATAATGGGATACACATTAGTAATTATCCTGTTAGAAGTAATGCAGCAATGTAATTACTCGATCAAAGTAAAGCATGTTATATCTGGCAACATTTCTAATTACTTTTGAAGATAATAATACTACTAATATAATAATAACAACTTGTGGTTCCAAGCACAACAAACCCAACCTCTCACACTTATTGTATCTTATTTTGGCATCGATCCAGCTGATGTCAGCATATCAGTTGCCTCTATATATGTGCCAAGTTTGAAGTAAATTGGAAAAAAAATAGATGTTTTTATAGACATTTCGAATTTTGCCCATTATAAGTAAATGGGGGAAGAAAAAAGATTTAAAAAAAAAAAAAAAGAACTTTGACCTAATTTTCCCAGAATGTAATCACATCTATTCTGGGTCACTGGCGATCTATAAAGTCAATTTGGTATGAATTCAACCAATAGTTTTGCTGCTACAGACATTTGAAATTTTGCCCATTATAAGTAAATGAGGAAAAAAAGATTTTAACAATTCATAAAAAAAAAAAAGACAAGACTGTCCTACAAGACCTACAAGACTGTCATTAATGAGGAAGGAGGCAGAACTTAACCAATTTTGACATGTTTGTGTTATTTGATGTTTTTGTTTGTTCAAAAAATAATAATATTTGAGCATTGAGACCCGTTGTATCAAATATGATACAAAATTGAAAGTTATACATGGAAATTAATATTTGAGAAAAAAAATGTTTGGTTGTTCAGAAGGACTGGAATTTTCTGTCTGATTTAATGGTTCAGGCTTTACAGGGTTAAATGTGACTGGAATAGCTCCACCTGTTACAAATACCCACCATCACCTCAGTATAACAACATTATCACTCATCATGTTTATGACTTCAGCACCGATCAGACTGACTCTCATACTCCATAGTTTTATTTGTTGCTTGTATTAGTTTGGTTTATTTTCATTGCGCTAAAATTATTTACTGGCCTTCAACCTGTGTTTCATCCTTTTTGTCATGGATTCTGATCGAGGTCATGACTTCAACAGCAAGAGGATGCAAACTGACAGAATATTATCAACTACAAGCTTTTTACCGAAAACAGTGCACATGGACGTAACCCCAGATCATAACACTACCCACACAGGCATGTCCGTAGGCACTAGGCATGATGGGTAATCGCTTAATCTGCCTCTCCTCTCACCCTGAAACACTCATCACTCTGGAACAGGGTCAATCTGGACTCATGACCTTTTTCCACTCTAATCTTTATGCTCTTTAAAATGATGGTTGTTTACTTCCTGTATCAGTTAAGAAATTGAAGAAATTAAGGAAGGTGAAACTTTTTTTTTTTTTTTTGGCTTGGTAGTGTACAAGTCTAAGACCAGGGTGCTTGTGCAGGTCTTGGAAGTCTTAAAAAGTATGGAATTTTGAAATGCTGTTTTCCAGCCCTTGAAAAGTCTGGATTTTTGTGTGAAAGCCTTAAAGTACAAACAAAAAGTAAGTCTCATAGTCGAATTTTAAAGTATGCACAAAGGCAAATAATCTTGTAAGATAAGAAATACATGAGGGAAACATAAAAAAAACTTGATATGATTTCACTAACTGGTCTGTACTGAAATAATTCTAGTGAAACTTATTTGTGTGATATCTATGGAATTTTGTGATTTTCATATGTTTTGAAAAAAAAATCAGTAAAATATAATTCACTGTGAATAATCCATTCATTCATTTATTAAAATTAACTTTTCTGTTGTAGTGGTTCCCTGTCCTCCCATTCCCCTTTCCCTGTAACCCACCTAATGCCACCAGATGGTGACATTCCCTACACTTTCTCCCTGCAGGTGTGTTCAGTTCTGGAGGTGCGCACCTGAGTCCGATCAGTGATCAGTCGAGTTTAAAAGACCTGCTCTGATGGAAGCTGATCACCAGATTATTGCCACTGGTAGAAGATCAGCCACTACTGGTTCAGTGTCATTGGTTGTATGTCACGTTAGCGTATTGACGCTTTGTTCCTGTCTTGTGCTGTTCCTCAGACTGTTCTCTGGTGTGTCGTCTCCAGGGACACACCTGTGGGGAAAGTTGTTTCGTCGTTGTTCTCATCCATCATTCACGACCTACATCTACAGCCACGTCCACGTCTCCAACCACGTCCGCATCTAGAGCCACTCCCACATCTCCAACCATGTCCACGTCTACAGCCATACCCATGTCTACAGCCACGCCCACTGTCCAGCAGATTATTCCCAATAGTCCAACATGGTGCAAACGCAACATAACATTTTTCTACAACACACAGCAAGTACAATCTCAAACAAAAAAGTAGGCATGCAAGTATAAAAATACATAAAGTCAAGGTATTGGGGGGAAAAAAAAATTAAGAGTTTTGAAAAAGTCTGTAATTTTAATTTGGACAGAGCAAGCACCCTGTAAGATAATTATCAAATTTTGCGCTAAAATGTAAAATATGTGAGTAAATACGTTTTTTTTTTTGTTTTTTTTTTTTTTTGGAAGGAACTGGGACAGCACTAAGTGTTGACCTACAAAAAGTAGCTACTCTCCAAGACTGTTCATAGTTGTATCACTTCCTAACACGAATCCAGCGTTCACGTTTCTAATAAACTATAGTCGGTCTGAGCAGTGTCACATTTGTGCTTACTCAGGGAGAAGTGTTACAGATTCCCCTCAGGTAAAACGGAAAGTTGGTGAATAGCGTTTCCATGTTGAATCTGCTTCGCACCACTCCTCTGCTGTCACCTGAATGAAAGGACACAGATTTTGTCATGGTGTGGCCACAGCAGTCTGCTCTGTCTCTTGTCTGCCTCCATCCGAAACCTGCTCTCAGGAGTTACTTCCCACCCGTTCGTTGTCCTCTACAAACAAGCCTCATCCTGTCATTTCCTGTCTGCAAAAAACTACCATAATTGCACAAATCAGAACTCCCTGACTTTTCCAAGCGATCCCTGAAACACTCTGCTTATCATATCACGCTGTCAGTCTTTATCAGCTTGTCCTCTGCACGTCTGCACATCTCTGCTATACTGTCCCTGTATCATTATCAGTGGCTGTACAGTGACAGTACAGGTCTATGACACCTTTAAATATCCAAGTGGAGTTTTGTGAGGGAGATGGGTGAGGGGGGCACAAAGCAGACAGGCCAGAGAGAGAGAGAGAGAGAGAATTCATTATTCAGAGCCTTCTTCAGCCTGCACCTCCAGACTAGCACATTCCATCTCTGAGCCTGTGAAATAGAGCCCCTGCCTGTCCTGCACATCCACTGTGACCCGATTACGCTGCCACATACACAAACCTTCTGACGAGAGCTGCTGCACTGCCATTCTACGAAAAAAAAAAAAAAAAAACATGTTACAATTTACCTCCCGTATCTCGCAGACACTCACGCTCTCACACACATCTACACAACACCTGAACCTTAACACTGGCTCACATACAAAGACACCCACACACACTGCAGCTTGAACTGAACGCACATACACAAGCACCTGCCTCCCTTTCTATTCTTCATCCACAGCCTCATTGCTCATGCTAGATGAGATTCTAGATGTATATACATGTTCCCGTTGTGAAATCAAACTCGTGGCTGCAACATGCACCCCGGACTCCACTCTCAGCCATTAAAGTACCAAAATATATGCGGCTGGATGGGTTTCCAACAACAGAAAAGGCTGCTGAGAGAATAATGAGACTATGCAACAGATGAGTAGAGATGCTTTTTGCAGTCAGTAACTTTCTCTTGAGTGTTGGGGGTGTTACTAAAAGAAGAAACTATGCTTTTACGGTTAATTTGTAAAATATCCTGTAGCATTGATCACAGTGAAACATCTGAAATACGCTACCAGTCAAAAGTTTGGACTCACCTGGTTTTTCTTTATTTTCATGATTATTTACATTGTAGATTCTCACCGAAGGCATCAAAACTATGAACGAACACATATGGAATTACGTAGTTAAAAAAAAGAAGAAAAAAAAAAAACAAGATAATTTTCACTTGATCCATTGGCAGATTTTTTTTTTTTTTCGGCTTGAATTAAGCAAAAAATCTTGAATTAAATAACAAAAAAAAAATCTGCCATAGAACAAGTGAAAATTATCTTGGTAAGATTTCTTGAAATAAGATTTTCAAGATCTATTGTCTAAGAATAAGTTCTTTATGTCTCACTGAAAAGTTCCTCTTTAGGTGATTGTCTTATTTTAAGTGTGATGAGATATTTTGACTAGAAATGAGAAAAATGCACTTGGTAAGATTTTGATTTTTGCAGTGTTCACCCATAAAAGTCAACTGAGGAGATAATACTTGTTGTTATGGTGGAAGCTGTAAATATATGGAAACTCAAAAGCAGCTTGATGGCAAAAAAGAAAAAAGGAGGAAGACTCAATTTTTTCCTTGACCTTTTATTTTCCACAGCATCAAGTCATAGTAAAAAGCAGTAAACAAAGATGAAAATAAAAAAAATATGTGACTTTACAGTTCCATAATAGAACAATTTGTTGTCGCTTATTTTCTGAAGTGCATTTCGTTGCCTTACGGGCAGTCCACTTCAAATAAAAGTGGCTCCAGAAAAGGCATTTTTTATTACCTTTTTTGTTTTCACACAGCATGAAATGGCTGAAAAAGACAGAAAAATAACGATAAAGTAAATTTACTGTGCAAGTGACAAACTTGCTTGTAACTCACATTCTAACTCTTGTGTCATGTATGGACAGGTAGGTTATGTTGTGTGCGTAATGCAGATGTACAATCAGAGACTTTGTGGAAATATATGACAACTTTTAGATTCTAAAGCAAATGATACAGATTTAAAGCTGCAGGGCTCGAACATTTTGTTGTAGAGGATGAGACTTCTGCATCTTCTCCTTAGCTGGGTTTTCAGGTTGTTTAATATCCACTCCCTGATTTTCACTTAATCCTAATCATTTCCAGGCAGGTAGGCGGGTTATATATGTGAGTGACAGGGGTAAATACCAATCACTGAGCAGATTCTGTCAGATGCAAAAGATCTTTGACAGGATTCCAGAGCTTGGAAAAGTGGCTTCACATTTCCATAACAGCAGGAAACAACATCAGCTCATCAATATTCATGTTTAGTCTTTTGATTTAGACTGAGAGAAGACAGCTACAATGCTCTTGTTTTGTTATTATTATTATTATTATTATTATTATTATTATTATCATCATTATCATCATCATCATCATTAATATATGTAATATGTATGTAATATATGTAATAAATATGTATACCTTTGGTTTTGGCTCCTGCAGCTTTAAAAAAAAAGTATTTTATTTGTTCATTACTATTGTGCAAGAGCTTTATCATGCAACAGCCTCATTATCGCCCACAAATGACATGTACTGCTATCCTCTATTCATGCTATTTTTTGTGTATTTGTACTTTTTCTTATAGGAATTAACATTTTTCAGTGTTTATGGTTTGTGGTTTATGATATCTTCTTTGTTACTACTACAGCATACACTGTAAATGTCTTATCTTCTTTTATTTTATTTACTGTTGTGGGCCATGTTTCAGAGCTCTTGCCCCTCAAAATTTCTGAAAAGACAACAATACATTTCAGCGGATACTGTAATATAATTTACTGTGAATATTCCTGGTATATTTGTGGGCTTCCATCACAAACAATCATTTGACATCATGTGACCAAGGCTGACAAAGCGACGTCTTGCTGTTGCACAAAAGCTCGATGAAAGCCACAAAACAGAGGGGAAAACATAATGGTGCAAAATCACTCTGTGTAAAGATTTTGAGAGGAGAGTCCTTTAGAGGTGAATTTATAATGTCATCGAATAGATCTCATGAAATTAAAAGGGAGAAGAAGCAGCACTTGACAAATGCTTTTTGAATAGCTCTTGGAAAGGCTGCGGGAGCATGGTTTCCCATAAAATCAAGCTTATTAAAAATATCAACAATTTATGCAATCCTGATTTTATGAAAATCATTGTTTTATTATTATTAATGCTACAGCAGACACCATAGACAATAATCAGTGGACTTGAGAATGTGTAAAATCATCTTTAAATTAGTCTACTGTAAAGTAGCATAAACTGATGCTGATTCATTCTGGTAGAAAATATTAAAAGGAATAATAAATATAGGACCCCGCCTTCGCCCCTATGTAGCTGGGATAGGCTCCAAGCGACCCCCGTGACCCTAGTGAGGATAAAGCGGGTTCAGAAAAAAATGAATGAATGAATGAATAAATAAAGGGACGAATGGGACATTTAATGATGCAGTGTGTGTAGCTGGTTGTCCGTTGACATAATTCAGCTCCATTAATGCTAACGGTAGCTTGTGTTGCACATTGTTAACACTGTAGAAGAGCAGAAGAGAAGTATTGGAAAACCTGCTTGAGAATATGAGGACATTCAAGTCATTTACATAGAAAACCAACGTGATATCATGAATTGCGTAAATATACACCCCATACAAGCCACTTTTAGTTGACATGTTCTCCGCACGCATTATAAGCTTTCCACTTGTATGTTCACGCCACGTCAAACACCACGCGATTAGTGGTTAGGGTTAGCGGTTACGGATATGTAAACCGGAGATCTTGGCGTAAATCGACACGCAATCAAATGGCGTTGAATAACACGTGACAGGATGAAAATGCGTACGTACAGCACGCTAAATGCCATAAGAAGTGACGTAATATACAGCGCATTTCATGAGAGCAGTCTCTAGAAATCAGTGTAAAGGAAGTTATCATGGATGTAGATGACCAAGACAGGAGTCACTGAGAAACTGAAGGAGCTAATGTAAACTAATGGCTGTGCAATGTGAGTGGAATGGAAGATACACACAGCAGTTATGAAGTTGTGTACAAAGTTAAATGTTTTTGTGTCTTAATGCTTGAATTTAGATGGAATAAGCTTTTAACTTAAACATTTAGGTAAAGGCTGCCTGCAAAAAAAAGAAAAAAAAGAACAAATTTCATGTACTTCAAAGGACTGAAACACCATTCAATCATAGGCCAGCTTTATAAATAAGGCTCCTACATAACACACCGAAGAGCTACGTGGTGTTAAGCCTCATATGCCATTAAACAGAAGTCCCTATAGAGGCGTAACAGGCTCAACAGGACAAACCATTGTTACCTGTGACATCTGGAGCAGGTTAATCAACAGGCTTTACGTTCATTCTGGAGTCCTGAAAGCGTTGGTAAGGTGGTAAGATGACTCGGCAAGCCACGGAAAACCGTCTAATCACAAACAAACAATTCTTATTGGCTACAGGGTGGAAAAAAAAAAAAAAAAAAACACTCCCAGCTGATTTTTTTAGATCATCCAATGAGAGCACAGCCTCACATCGCCTGTTTGGCAAGCGTTTTGGGAGCACTATGATGAGAAAGTGAGCATATTCACTTAGACATGTAGTAAATACAGATAAAAAAAAAGAAAGGCATCAAAAGAGTTTTACTATTTAATATGTAATAGATATTTATTGTGTTGCGCCCTTTCGCTCTGTGAACCATCTGCTACTGTATTCAACCATTAAGTGTTCCAAAACAGACTACAAAATACAAAGTATAATGGGAAAGCTAAACTGCCACTTATAGCTCTGTGTAACGTTAATATATCAGCTTTGTAAACACAAATGATGCCTTCTCTCCTTTTTTTTTTTTTTTTTTGAGGACAGTCCTTTTTTTGGCAACGATACTTGAGCAAATTCACTCCTGCTGCCTCTATTTGGTTTGATCAAAGCAACCCTGATTGGTAATGCTGAATACAAAACAGTACTTTTTGCAGCTCTGGGTACAAAGACAGAGGAGGTAGGATAGGAAGTGGTCTGAATAGAGAGTAAATCCAAATAACCCACAACAACACTCACCATCATGAACCAAAAGCATACACTCCTCTGCCACCTGCATGTTGGCAAGATATCCAGGTGGTACAAGGGGGAGGGGGGGGAGACAGTAATCACTCTTCCTGTTCCTTTGGTCACAGTTTAAGATACACAGCAGCAATATTGAGATGGATGCCGGCCAGCGTGTGCGCATCTAAAGCAGAGAGGCTTCTACAAACAACTGAGGAGATTAGATGGAATACAGAGAGCGAAATGCGTATGTATGAGTGTGCACATTAACTGTTCTTTCTTCAGCTGTGATCTATATGCATCTCCACCCAGAATGCGACTCCAAATACAAACATCGTTTTCATTCTTTCATTGTCAGCACTTGTTCCCTCAGGGTTCCTTTTCCGATCGCAGCCAGAAGTGGATCTCGGTACACATTCATTAGAAATGTATATTATGCACAATACAAGCAGTGTGAAGGGAACGGGCTAAATTCAGTCTCATTCAGCATTCAGATTTCAGCCAGCAGGTCCACAACTGCTCTATGTGTTCAGAATATTTCCTGTGTCTACCTAGAGAAATTGTTTATTTATTTATTTATTCTTATCAAGATAAGGTTTTGTTTACCAGGAAGGCTGTGCCGCAAACAAAAACTAAAATACATCTGACTGCCGCATATTTAACTCTGAGTGCACTGGCTTTCTTTTGGCCGGCGAATGATGCCAGAAAAAGGATGGAAGTTTACGCACATTGATTTAACGTACTTTAACTCAAATATTCACATTTAATTTCAATACATATTCCCTCAATGAAATCCAACAACTTCAGTCTGACGATGTGAAACTTCAAAGAAATGGAAGAGAGAGTTTTTAATTCCAGCTTTCATTAAGACTTTGACTTTGCAGTGGAAGGAAATGGAATCTGGTGAGCCGTCCTCCTCCCTCCTCCATCCAGTTCCCCCGCCTACCTGATCCAGTTCTCCACCGGCAGCATGGCCCCATTCCCTGCCCTGTCCCAGTGCCCAGACTACCTGCATCACCAGATCCACAAAAGATCCCTCTCTCCCTCCAGTACATTATCTAGGTCTGCACTATCAGTTGTCAAGTCCTTTCTAAACTGCATTCAGTCCACAGTGTTCTGTAATTGAGTCGATGTAAACAAATCCCACTACAAAACTCCAGTTTGACTGCATTTCTGCATGAAAGAATAATCTGCTAGAAGTGGCTTTTGTTTTGCAGATATCTCTTCAATTGTGGTCTGGGGAAAAAAATGCTTTTGTTGTTGTTGTTGTTACTGATCCTAGACTATCTCTTTATCAATTCCAAAATGCGCATTTTACTGTTCACCCAGCCCTGTCAGAACTAAAAACACACCAACTTTTAAGAGTTTCTAATGTATGCAATATAACAGGGAGGGGAGAATAAATACAATCATCTTATTCAAATTGAAGCACGTGGTTATGCAAACACTCACAGCTGAAATACCCATTGAACAGATGCTACTGCAAAATAGATGCATTCCACATATGCTGTGTTGTTTCAGTGTTAAAATGATACATTGCATTAACGGGGCTTAAACACGAACGCTCAAAAGCTGTAGTGAATTACTAATTGTGTTAGATCATGTATGGAGGAGATCAGAGACATGCACAGCATTGCAGAGCTAGAAATCAAATGGGGTTTGCAACCTGCTTAATGATGGAAGCAGAGAAGCACAATGGATATTTCTTGTGTGTGGACCCCCCTGCTGTTTGATATGAGCATGGCATAAAGGCGTAACGGCTCTGTTGACTGACATGCATATGATGATCTTATGTTTGCAGAACATGTCTGGCTGCGGCTGTAAATCCAATCAGACTCTCCATGTGAGCTGCACTGCTTCCATTATGATCAATAGAAGAAAGAGGGTCAATCAATCAAATCTAAACTGTCAAGAGGAGTCCCCGCAGAACTTCTCTGACTGAAGCCTGGCTTGTTGATTGGATCAATTAGGCAAACATACAGTATTTCAAAAGGGAAACTAAAGCTGGGAGGCATATTAACATCTTATGGGACAGCAATATATGCCACATCAACAGCTATACCTCAGAGGCATGGATAAAACTCCTCATAAAATCAAGTGACTGTTTAATGAGTACTCAATGGCAAGCTGGCTGCTATAAAACCAAGGTTTTACAGCTAAATTAATTCATAACACAGTAACACATCTCAAATAGATCTATATCGTCTTCCTGTCATTTACTTTTTACGTTCTCAGAGAGAAAAATGAGGAACGTGGGGTTTTGCTCGCCTAACGATATTTAGGCTTATATGACAGTAGAGTCTGTGAGCCCAGCGTGAGACTATTAGCTCTCCACTGCAAGTCTAGACAGTTGTGAAGGAGCCAAACCTCTAATGCTAATCACCAGTGTTTGTTCGTTGTCTCCCAGTCCCTGAGCTTCAGTGGAAGTGACAGCCCATTTCAGCAATGTGACTCATTGTCATGCCATAATAAGGAGCGCCTATGCAACAGTCTCTGAAACCAGGGTGTTGTCTCTGATGCAGAAAGTGTGACTTCTATGTATAGGAAGTCTTCCAGAGCTGCCGCACCTGTGTCATCCCACCCCGGCGGACTGAGGTGCTGGTCTCATTTCCACTTCTGACACCTTATCCCTGGGCTCCTGGTCGTCTCTGTGAAGCCCCACAGAAAGCAGACAGACTGCGCCGCAACAGTGCAAAGTGTTAATTAATGGAATCTCTTATATATCTGTGAGTCAGCAGACCTCAAAATTGTCTGCTGCGCAAAGGAAGATGGAAGAAAGAAACAGATATAAAAGGGTCGAGCCAGTTTCCAGGCTTGTCTGCATTACTGCAAATGACAGATATGCATAGCCTCAACATTTGTGAACCAAAAATATGCCTTATAATAACATTTATATACATAGCATATATATGATTTAGAATTTTATGGGCTACCGCTAAGAGGCAGGAGGTGGGGCTTAACCCTTTATCGGGCAAGTGACTATTTTTTGGTAATTTCCACACATATTACAAGACAGTGACAGAAACAGTTAATGTGAGTGACTGATAACAGTCTCAGGTCCAATGTGGTCTACAGGGTCTGTAAGGTCCACCTCTGCATGAACAGTGAGCGTACCTGCTTTGTTAGGTACCATGAAGTAATGGTACTGATGTAAGGAATGATGTTCAAAGGGATCGTGTGGATGTGGACAGGGGTCTGGATCAGCACTAATGTTGGTCTAATGTTCTAAAATACATGTTCCTGTCACCTTGCATGTGTTTTTCTTGTATTTTTAAATACACTTCTTGGATTTTTTTTTTTCTGCCACTCATGGGTAAGGAGCTAAATATGGTAACTTCGTTGACCTTGATTTTCTACATAATATTTATTTATTTGTTTTTTGTTTTTTTTTAAATTTCACATAAGTAATACTTTCTTGTTATGTCCCCCAATAACACACTAAGGTTGAAATTTTGGATTTCAGAGTATTTCTATGAGTGCTCTATAAAGGGTTAAAAACACAAAAAACAACAAGATTGAAGAAAACATATATCTGTCAGTAATGATGTTTGTTTAACCACATTTCCTATTAAAATGTCTGTATTCATTTTATTTTCAACAAACTGTAATCATTGTTATTGGAGTTTGCTTGTTCTCCCCGTGTTTGCGTGGGTTCTTTCGGGGTACTCCAGCTTCCTCCCACCATCCAAACGCATGCACTAATAGGTTAATAGGATAATCTAAGTTGCCCAGTGTGAGAGTGATTGGTTGTTAGTCGCTATATGTCAGCTCTGTGATGAACTGGTGACTTGTCCAGGATGTACCCTGCCTTTGCCCATAGGTAGCTGGGATAGGCTCCAGCGCCCCCCACGACCCTAGTGAGGATAAAAAGGGTTCAGAAGATGAACAAATTAATTAATATAAGTAACAAAATATTGATCCTCTAAGTGTTCACACACATTTCTCATATTTCCAGAAAGTCACCGATGCTGGTTTTGATAATGCTGTTAAACATTTTATGATGCACAAGTATTAATATTAAAACCAAACACAAATTTTCTCCTCACCCCAAATTAAGCACTTTTATTGCCTAAATCTACATACTAACAGGAACCTTCTTCCACTGAGATAAGGCAGGAGAATCTGCAAATCTTTCAATGTCAATCTACTTTCCCCTTGAAGCAAAATCAATAGACTGGTTATGTTTGTAATAAACAACACAGGTGGCATTTTGTTTATTTCAAACCTTAGCTGGATTTGCAATTAAGTTGTGAGCATCATTTTTGTGACACAGGGTTTTTCTGTATTATTCAATAGATTTTAAGTCACTTTTGATATCATCTTTGCTGGGTTTTTCTGAATTAAACCACACCCCGATACTGAATGTCTTTCTGACTCAAACCGAGGCCTTTCAGCTCCATTCATTTTCTTATGAATTTAATATTTGAGCCACTGTGACATTGATGTATATGTATTTAGAAACTTATTTTTGGGCACAGATGTTGATCATATGAAACCTACAGTGGTAACATTTTATCACAGCGATTGGAGGGGCAGATAAAGGAGGAGGAGGTAGGGGGTTGGGGGGACCGAGGCTCATCTCTCTTTTCTTTTACTGTTGACATTCTTCTTTCTTAACAATTCATTGCTTTTCATTTCAACGCACAGTTGCTCATTTGTCCAGCCCCTCTTCCTTTAATCAATTCCCAATTGTCACCCCTTCTACAACAGCAACCCCATCTGCCATTACCTGAAGTGTGTAGCGCTGACAGCAAGCAGCAGCAGTGGTGTGATAAATGCAGGGCCATGCTTTGAATATCATCTATAAAGCATGGTAACTGAAGACATCCGTCTTGTTGTTTGTTCATTCCATTGCCTACGCACATAGTCTCCCTCTCTCTTTCTCTTGTAGCTTCTGGACTTACTTTTCTGTCATCATGTCTAATCCCCTTGTTATATTTGTGCTGGTATGTATTTTTCTTACAATTTTCCTTTGGAGTTGTCCAGGCTCCACAGGTGGCAGGCTTGACTCCATCCTAATGAGCACCAGTGTCAACTTTGTGAAAAGGTGAGGAATAAATTAATGCACGCTGAGGAGCATCTCCTTACATGATAAAAAAAAAGTACCTTATTATATGTTTCACAGTTAGTCAGACCTCATCAAGTCATGTGACATTTGACATTTTTATTCAGAGTTACTGATGTGTGTGTGACTTAGAAAGATGTGTGATGGTTAATATAGAAGGTCCATACAATGTTTCCATGTAGGCGATTTCACAGAAGATTTATACAAAGAGTGGGCATAATCATGTGTAGTCCCCTATTGGGATTTGACGTAAAATATCTTGCATTTTTGAAGCCAGAAGTGATGAGAGAGAGGGGCAAGAGGTTACATCTTAGTAAGAGTGAGGTCCAAAGTTACAGTAACATTAATATATACGGAGCAAGGTATCTGGATAAACTTGTATTTTCTCATGTGTTTTTATCTTTGATCCACATAAAAACTCCAACCAAAGTGGAGATTTTGGAAAATTATGTTTTCATGCTTTTGTGTGTAGAGGGGGAAATAAAGAATTGGGGTCCCATATGTCAAAAAAGACAAAAGAAGTGGTTCAAGGCACAACAAACCCCGCCCCTTGCATGTATTTTAGCATATATTCAGCTGACGTCATCATGTTTATGCATGTGCTGATGTCGGCATATCAGTTGCCTCTATATATGTGCCAAGTTTGAAGTAAATTAAAACAAAATAGATGTGTTTATAGACATGTGAAATCTCACTCATTATGAGTAAATAGGAGAAAAAAAAAAGACGTAAAAAAATTCATAAAAAAATTGAACTTTGACCTACTTTTCCCAAAACGTAATCACATCTATTCTGGGTCACTGGCAATCTATAAACCCAATTTGATGTGAATTCAAGCAATGGTTTTGCTGCTACAGACATGTGAAATTTTGCCCATTATAAGTTCATGGGGAAAAAGAAAAGATTTTAAAAATGTATAAAAAATGTGAACTTTGATCTAAGGTTCCCAAACTGTAATAAGATCTATTCTTGGTCACTGGCAATCTATAAACCAGATTTGGTAAGAATTCAACCAATAGTTTCTTAAATTTTAAATGTCCCAAATGTAACCAACACGGTTGTGTTTCATGACTGCAGTGTCAAAGTTGCATAGCATGTAAGCTCACTAATAAATGCCACCGGCCCTGTTTAGCAGGCTTACTGCTAAATACTCACTGTTGGTGTCAGCCTCAAGTGGCCATTAAGAGAACTGCAGTTTTGTCACTCGGATATAATCTACATTTTTTGGTCCTGGAGTTTACTGCTTGATCCCGAGTGGTCTGCAGTAAGATATTACAAATATTTTAGCAATTAGTAGGGAAAAAAAGTGCATATTTAAGCTGCAGAGGATGGTCAGTGATGGAAAGAGACTCAGGTAATATCAAATAATATTTGCACAACACTACTAGTCAAAAGTTTGGACTCACCTGGTTTTTCTTTATTTTCGTGACTATTTACATTGTAGATTCTCACTGAAGGCATCAAAACTATGAACGAACACATATGGAATTATGTAGTTTAAAAAAGTGACATAACTCAAAGCATGTTTTATATTTTAGATTCTTCAAATTAGCCACATTTTGCTTTTATTACTGCTTTGCACTTCCGTGGCTTTCTCTGGATGAGCTCCATGAGGTAGTCACCTGAAATGTTTTCCAAAAGTCTTGAAGGAGTTCCCAGTGATGCTGAGCACTTTTTGCCCATCTGTGGTCCATCTCATGCCATTTAAAAGAGAAGATGAGTCCAAACTTTTGACTGGTAGTGTATGTATAAAACTCTGACTAATTTGCACTATAATAATATATACATAAACATATATTTTTAATAAATCGGATCCCTGTACATATCCACTCGCTGTTGCACTCTGTACATATTACAATATAAATTCACTGTAAATCTCAACCCGTTGCTATCCTTGTCTCTAGTCGAATGTTTGTTTATATTAGGTCTATGTTTAAGTGTGTTTGGGTTTATGTTGAAATTGTACAACGGTAGCAAAGAAAAACCGAAGCTAAATTCCTTGTATGTGCTCACGTACTCGGCCAATAAAGCTGATTCTGATTCTGAAATAACTGAGTCCCAGAACAAAATGGATTCAAATAAGCTCACCGGTATGTCAGAATGGTACATATTGAACCTTTAATTGCTTTTCATATATATCAACACGTGTTAATACTTGTATCCCTTATGGATTCATGCCCGCCTTTCTCTCGTCAATGAACCAGAATCCTTAGACTCTTTGGTTTAACTCTAATCATGTGAGTGCTTTTGGTCAGCATAAAACCCCATTTACTCCTCGGGCCAATTCCCTGAAAGCATTCAAAATCAATTAATCAGAGTAATGGAATTGTTTTTTTGGTCTTTTTAACTCTCCCCATCTAAAAGGTCAGCGCTGCCTCAGAAACTCTAGACAATGTGTTACATGGTCAAAGCTGTACAGCCAATTGATGTCAACACTGTTATGATGAAAAAAATGTATTGCCTACATTACTTTATCTTCTTTTTTCAATCAGCTATAAAGGACATAACAGTCCATAAAAATCTGTTCAGATAGCTGTGTATTACTGATACAGTTGCCCTCAGCAACAATGTGGGTTTTTACAAGGGAATAAATGTCCACAAGCTTCAGAGAAAATAAAGAAAAAGCAGGAGTTGAAAAGTACACTGTAAGCCTGAGCAAAGATTATTCAAACACTTGCAGCAGCCATCATTTTATTCCTCAGTGGGATAATAGTTTAAGTTACAGCAGGATGTAAAGCAGATAACAATGTGGTACTAGAGCGATTTAAATTACACAGCCTCTGTGAAGATGGTTCTATTTAATCAAATGATCTTCTTAGGTACACTCATTCGGGACTTCTGTGTACTCTTTTTATTGCAATTTAAGCTATCCAAACAAGAATGTCTGTCAAGGCCGAAGACTTGGAGCACTTTTTTTTTTTCTGTCTCAGAAAATCAAAACTGCTCCGCGAAAAGGTTAAAAGATCAAAGCATTAGCTGAACATCCACAGCCCGTATGCAGAATAGCAATTTGATGTTTCCCTCATAAAATATGCAGCTTGCCAATCAAAACCGAAACAATTAGAGATGAGGGAGGGATAGCAGCGGTGAAAATTGACAGACTGCTGCAGAGGCCGTATAAGCGGGCCAGCTGTGACTAGGGAGGTCACGGCGGATGAAAGAGAGGCGGCATTAGGTTTACCGTCTACACAGCATGACAAACTACGCAACTTTGGCCTTGAATTTGGCACAGCAGATTGCCTGTTTGGCCTAAAGCCTGTAGCGGTGATAAAGTAGCTTCTACACAACATTACTTAGATTTAGCTAACTACACATGCTACTTTTTTTTTTTTTTTTTTCTTATTACAACTAATATTTCTGGTTAAATACTCCAGACACAGTTCAGTGTTTTAAAGAAATATCTTAGTTTTAGCGATTTAAAATGACATTTGTGTTGGAGTCCGTTTTCTTTCTGGAAGTCATTTCTAAACGAACTCTACCTCGAAGTAGTCGTGGCTATAGAGGACCAGGAAAGAGGCAGTCTAACAACAGGTCACCGGCAACTCTTTGTGGACTAACATATTGATTGTACTTGCTCATAAATCTGTAGACTGAAGCAGACATATATAGAGTTAAATAATAATAATAATGATAATAATAATAATAATAATTATAATAATAATAATAATAATAATAATAATAATAATAACACAGGTAAGACTGCACAAATTCTTAATTTTGTTGCTTTGTGTAAAACTCATAATGGGTTATACATAGTATTGATTATCTAAATTATCGATTGATAATTATTATTGATTATCTAGACCGTATCACTCACTGAATAAATTGTAAAGCTCATAGTTTACACACATTTGTATTATGGTATCATTAAGTTTACTTATTCAAATAAAAACTTGTGGCCGCTTATTTTAACAGCTCTTCCAAATAACACTAGTCCCTTTTCCATTGGACATCTGCGCAAAACTTTACCGATATTTACTAAACATCGAAAAAACAGAGGTGCGTAATGTTGTTTTTTTTCCCATTAACTCACAAATGCGATGATGTATTTGTTATCATGATCCATAAACATGGCGATGAATGTAAATATCGTGTTGATTTGCAGATATATTCATTATTACACCTGCCAAAGAGGTTATGTTTTCATCGGGGTTTGTTTGTCTGTCTGTCTGTCTGTCTCTTAGCACGATAACTCAAAAAGTTATGGATGGATTTTGATGAAATTTTCAGGAAATGTTGATGTGATCTGCTTTGGCGAAGGTCTGCGCTGTCCAAGTGCTTTTCTAGTAATTATATTTTACTCCTCTATCCCATAATAAATTTAAAAATGATTAATTTCCTGTTGTGTCCACACAGACCGTGCCATGTTTCTTTTAAAACTCTTCTTCTTCGCTTGTTGTAACATCCGTCAACATCCGTTTTTTAAATTCACCTGACTCAAGTTGTGAAAAAATGTCTTTCCATTGCAGTTATCCATAATATACCATTTTCGCTACACCCGAAAGACCGCCTCTTGTCAGCGCAAAAACTTTTAATCGATAAATGAGAGTTTTGGTGAAATTGTCATTTTTCCATTAGGTAAATTTTTATGCATAAGTTATATTTGCGCAGTTTGAGGGTCGATGGAAAAGCGACTACTGTCTTCTAATCTTCACGTTGCTGATCAGCTGATCGTTTACATCATAGCTGTGTTAGCTTAGCTCTAGTTATAGACAGAAAACAGCCACAGAAAACCCCCTCATCACCGACACATCATCCTCAAAAGCCCCATAATCAAACTCACCCCAGTATGAGAAACAGTGTGATTTCAGCATCAAACTCCATTCTTTTCATTTAGAGTTGTGTCCAGCTGGGAAAACAGCTGTAGTGCTTCTACCTTTTGTCACTTGGTCACTTTCTTTGACTCTAAAACTGCTTTTTAGTGGTTTTCATCACATCTGGTCACTTTCTGATGCTTTGTTCAAAGGCCTTGTGGTGTTAGTTTTTCTCACCATGGGAGACCGGCAGAATGACTCACTACTTCCTCTAGTATCATATCATATAGATCCAGCACACTATCAGTGTATAATAATAACAACAACAACAATAAATAATAATAATAATAATAATAATAATCCAATACACTGACAATCTAATGATCATTTTTGGTCATTTCTTAATATTTAAAAGTAGAAATACAACACATAACTGCTTTAACCTTATATTTCTTTCACATTGGGTCTTTGTCCTTTAAAAACATACTATTTTATATTATGTATTGTAGTTAATTATATGCTAATGCAGTTACATTGAATTTTAAGGCAATGATACAAAGAAACTCAAATCTGACCATCATGCGTTACCGTTAGTTATTTGGGGCAAAAGAAAAAAAGGGCTCAAGCACTTGATATAGGGTTTTCGAAGGGTTATAGCACATGGAAAAGAGGAAGAGGGGTGCTTGGTGTCAGGATTTAAATGCAAATATGTATTTTTGAGTGTTATTTATCAGTGTGTACTTGCTATGGTTCAGGTTGGGTGAGTATTTATAGATTTTGTGTATGTTTTGATGGTTCTGAGTAAATATTCACTGGATAATTAATATGTATGCATCTCATATAACCTCTAACAAATGGTACATTCCATTCACTTTAACCAGCAGCTCTCTGTAAGTGAGCAGTCAATCTGAACCTATGGTGATGGCCTTTTTTTCTTTCTTTTCTTTTTTTTTTTTTTTAATAGTGCCCTGAGACTAAAAAGAAGCTCTCTGCTGTATGACACCTGGGTCAAATTCTTCTTTTGCAAACCTTGGCTGCTCAAGCCAGTCCACAGGGAGTGAGTTACCTGGGAGTGAGAATACGGAGTTTGTTTGAAAACCTGATCTGCACCGTGTACATAGAAAACAATGCACGAGCTGATATGAAGGATGAAGGCAACCGAGACACATGCTTAGAAATGGTGTTAGCTAAGATTGACAAATGACATGTTTCCAGCCCCAAATAGCCTCAAACACAAACTTAACTACAGGCTATATACATTCTACACTGCGTTCCAAATTATTATGCAAATGATGTTTTTGTTTGATTTTCCAAAATACTTGATGCAAATGACGAT
>JAPQRP010000013.1:21031497-21049035 GCA_037367295.1 Apogon hyalosoma
AAACATGGAATGCCTAAAAGCACTGTTTTTGTCAGTACAATGCCATAGATACTGATGTAAGAACTGAAGTGATTTTGATTTTTATCAAGAAAACATGGAAAATGGATAGATATCAGCTCCGAAATTAAACTACTATGAGCTATTTTTGTTGTTATCATTATATTTGTCCAAACAAATATACTTTTAGTTGTACCAGGCATTAAAATGAACAAGAAATTGACGAAAACGAGGGTGGTCTAATAATTTTTTTCTGCAACTGTATACACCAGCGACCAAAAGCATCTACTGCTCTAAACTGTTCGATACCTGTTGTTCCATTAATTCTAGCAATACATGTAAATAATTTGTGTAAAATACGATTTGTTATCTTTTCACGGTCATCAGATATGACCCATTTGGACGTTCAGAGGCTCCGTAGTTACAGTAGAAACACCGTCATCTTCTACAACATTGATTCACCAGTAAAACCCATGGAGTTGGATCAATGACAGTGGGTGAACACACTTGGTTTATGTTCAGTTAATGATATACTTTACTGAAAAAGTCACTTTTTCTTGAGTTTTCTGTTTTTGATGTAATAGCCCTCAAATGTAATCTTAGCAGGATGATTTAAGTACATGATCAGCAAATTAAATGAGGGAAAATATTAGATTTTTACTGAAAAAAAGGCAAAATGCAGAGGAAAATATTTTAATAAGTGGTGATAAATCATATGAGAAAGGTTAAATGGAAAGAAAAACAATTTGGGAGCTGACACACAAGTAGCACTGGGTCTTTATTGGTTAACAGCAATGTGAGAAAATGTTAGGTGAAATACATCATCATCATCATCATCATCATCATTTCTATCTTGTGACACAGTGGATTTCTTATCGTTACAGGTCATTGTAGTGTTTCAGTCTGATTTTTCATGAGTTTCAAGGTCAGGAAAATGAGTATCACTGTAGCACATTTAGTTTTACAGCTGTTGACTCCACCATTAACGTGATGTGTAGATGTCTGTGTACGCTGAGCCTCGCAGTAACCACTTAGTGAAACATACGAGAAGCCTGTTGGCAAAGATGTTCATCAAGGTACAATTACAAATATAACAGAGAACATAAGGTACAATTGCACCGTACTGTTGTATGGCTGAACATAATGGGACTTTGAATACACTAATGTAATTGGCATGGTGCTGTGTTATCTGCTCTCCCTTTTATTACCCAGGGAGATCACCAGTAATGCACCAGAAAGCAAGCTAGACTTGTCGTTACCGCTCCCGTTCTTGCAAGAAAATTTAAGGTCATTATTGATCTTTGGGTCATAAAAGTAACCTATTAAACATTTGTGGCCTGGAACAGAACTCCATTAGTTGGTGCCAGTGACAGACATGGACCTCAATAATGGGACATTACGGGCAATAATGTACGCAGGAGATGTATTGCCATTTAAAGGCATAATCAATAACTGGAATGTGGCGCCTGGTGTCACTCGACTGTGATTTATGGTATGACTCGTGTTTTAAAACACTGACACTTTTAAACTGATTGAAAGTTGCCTTGAGTTAAACTTTATAATAAAGCTGTCAGGGTTTTTTTTTTGCATTTTTTATTGTTATCGGTGACAAGTCCCAAGGGGCAACAGCCGTGGCTTAATAGTGAAGCCAATGCATCTTTAAGTATCTTAAAGTGAAATACAATGGACATCTGCCACACGCTGGTGTTGCAACCAGACACATAAACAGACACTTAGATTTACCTTCAGGCGAACAAGTTTTATTTCTACCTTGCAAACTCAAAAAAACAGCCTTCCTTCAGTGGCTGCTAAGGCCGCACATGTGAAAAGACAATGCAAAAGATCCTCTCTTCCTCTGCAGGATTTGTGCAGAGTAAGGTATCAAACTGCTCAGGTGCACCCCTGGACTGGCTTACAGTGGACAACATGAAAATAATGAAAAATAAAATATGTGGGGTCCAGTAGGAAGTGGTGCCAAACAAGAGGCGGGACTTGTTATAAACCATTATAAGCCACATTTTAATGTCTGACTAAAGTCCACCTGAATTTTTTTTTTTTTTCCAGGAAAAGAGTAATAAAGTCATTGGGCATAATGCAACAAACCATAAACAAATGTTCTTTTATTTTGTTTGTATACAACATATTCTCTTATTTTGTTCGTACCCATAGATTTGTGAGATTCACCAATGCTTTGCTCTTATTCCAGGTAAAAGGAAGTTCTTCAATGCACTGAAACACATGTTTTGAATTTTAGGAACACAGAAAGAATTAATACCATCAAATTTAGATTATTTTATGCTTTAGAGGAATTTCTATGACTGATTATTTAATTTGTGGTTGAAAAATACTTCATTTGTCAATTGAACCATAGCATTGTTGTCAAATGGAGCATCTGACTGGATACCTTTGAATAAGAAATACTAAAAGACAAAAAGAAATAATAATTTAAAAAAAAGATTTCTTTAGTGCACAGTGGAAATAAATATCTTTCACTTCACCTTGTTATTCCTCAGATCTGTTCTGCCATGGTAACTAAAAAAGAGGGTTATTTCAGATTTTCTTGGAAAAAAAAGAAAAAATATTTATTTATTTATTCTGAGCATAATAGTCAGTCTGACAAAGATGTTGTTCGTACATGTTGGCCTGTTGTTTGCTTATAGTCTACTAGTCTACACATATTTTTTTTTTTTTACTGTAAGATGGAGTACCGTATTTTTATTTTTTCCTTTCCAAGAAAATCTGACTGGACTTATCCCCCTTTTTTTTTTTTTTAGTACTTTTACCTGCATACTATAGAGTGGTTTTTATGTCAAACCACTTTCTGTTCCTGTGCATCCCTCTGCTCACTTTCACAGAATCACATGTGTTGTAACTGCTGTGTTTTTGCTGTTCCTTTAATGTCAGCACTGACGCTCTAAAACATCCCATGTTTCCTTTGCTTGATTGGATTTAAAAGTACTTCGATTTTGCTGCTGCTAAAGTTCGTCTTTTTCTTCCTGCCCTTTTTTGGTGGCATCTCTGAACTAGCTGATCCAAAATCAGCTGTTTGCACACGACACAACACATGCCCTTATATGGTGTTTAGTGGGTGTCACATATGCTAATTACAAGCAATTACAGCCACACCCATCCCATTTAATGAGCTTCAACAGAACATTTGGTGACTGTGTACCATAAAAGAGAGAAATATAAAAGAATGTTTCTGTATGAGGACTATTAATCCTTGTAGGAGTCAAACCCATGTATCTCATGAAGCGAACCTGCGACCTCAAAACCACCAGCTGTTATGGTAAAATTCTACTTCATCTACGTATCCAAACAGGTGGCTTTCTGCCTCATATGTCATTAAACTAACGCTACTGTGTAGAATACAGAGGTGGAGGTGGTCAAACAGAGCTATAACAGGCTGAACAGGACATATCTTTGTTATTGTGACCTTTCAAGCAGGTTAATTCAGCTTCCTATTCATTCTGTATTCCTTACAAATTTACTTTGCAGGAAAAAAAACAACAGTGAGTGAACATATTCACATAGGAATGAAGTAAATACAGCTTGAAAAAAAACAAAAAACAAACCTTAAGTGGATATTAACATGAACTACAGAAGACAGGATGAGTATTGTAATAATTTAATGTATATATTTCTTTTCTTTATGGCAGTTTTGCTAGGACTAATATGTTCTACAAATATTTTTTTTAAGCGGAATGGCCCCCCTGTGCCCCCTCCGGATCAGATGCCGTTATTCTCCTTAACAGTATATGAAAGAAATTAACAAAATAAACAGTTATGATTCACTCACACCCACTTTTTTTTTTTTTCTCCAGTCTTGATGTGCAGATCAGTACTGAAACATCAACACTTCCTATTGCAGTATTTGGTCTAGGATCAGTTCTCTGTAAAACACTGATACCTGGGTATATGTGTATTTTATATGTTGAAAAATAGAATCAACTATAATATCCCCAGGATGCAGTCTAAATAATATCCAGATGAAAACTACTTCTCCTTCCAGCTGTCGAGGCCATATGGGATGTGCTGCTCCATAAATACATCTATAGGCTTCAGTTTGTGAGTCAACATTCAAACAATTATTTCTAGCATTTTAAAGCTACAGAACGCCATATTTATGAAGTAAGGAAATAATTTAAAGGCTCTACAAAGCATACAACTTTTGACTTCACCTTACATTTCTCAGTAGTTTTTTGACCTATGATTCTGTTTTATTACTGTGTTTAAGAAGTGATTGAGAATATATATATATCTCCAGCTCTGGCAATTTCCTCTGAAATCAGCATGTATGACAGCCATTCCCTTCCTGCGTCTGTTCAATTCCAACACAAGTACACTTTATTCTACTGAATAAACACCTGATCCACGTCTTATTTAAGAAGAAGTATAAAAAATACTACTGTGGCCATCACTATCTTCTTGCATTAGGACTAGCTGGGTGGCAAAAACATTGCTATTAGTACCGCAAAAGTAATTGAAATCCAAAAATAACTATTGGAAACTACTCAACTTCTGCTCTGACAATGTTGCCAAACTCTGAGGACTGGTTCTTCTATCAGGACAATGCTTCTGGCCTCAGCTAGGTCCATAAAGGTGTGGATGACGGACCACCACATGAAGACCCTGAACCCACTTTGAAAACTTCTGGAGGAACATGGATGGTCACAAGCCACGGAACATTCCTGAGCTTCTTGAATTTCTCTGCCAGGAGCCGCATAAAGTCATCCAACAGCAATGGAGGAGAACCAAGACACGTGAAAGCTGTCACTGAAAATCAGGGTTATTCAACCAAATATTGATGTCTGAACTTTTCCCAAGTTACAACATTAGTCTTTTGTTGTTTAGAAATGAATATGAACTGGTTTTCTTTGCATTATTTGACATCTGCATCTTTTTGTTATTTTGACCATGTATCATGTTCTGCAAATACATACTCTAAATAACAATATTGTTATTAAAATGTTGTGAGTAGTTTAGAGACAAAAAAAAATGTTAATTTTACTCAAACACATACCTATAAATGGTAAAATCAGAGAAAGTGATAATTTTGCAATGTCTCTTTTTTTTTTCCAGAGCTGTATATTTTTTTTATTATTATTATTATTTTTTTACCTTTCAGCATATTGTAACTGATGTGGTCTGAGAGGACATAAGAATTATGCATCTACTCTCCTGTAGGAAATCTATTCCATCAGAGCCTGATTTAGTCTAATCACACACTTGGAACATGTTGTTTCCATATTGTTATAAAATTAAGTCTTTTGATTTGGACTGAGAGGAGGGAGTTGCAAAAGGAAGGCCTTTATTCTATTCAGGTGATTTTTTAATTTTTTTCCCCCCCTGACATTCCCTGCATCTTTACTGGCGCTCTTATATGCATTTTAGATCATTTAGTCTGAGTATTGGGAGATGAGTGGTATTGCAAATCATTTTCCAGGACATGTCATTGTCTCATTTCACTCCATTTGGACACTAGAATAAGTGTACTGATGGTATGTTTATAAATTACTGTTCATCACAACACTGACGCTCCTAAACCGTTATCTATAAATGAATTGGTTGCTTGTCTAGAAGTCTTCCATATGTTCTCACATTTCTGAAATGTGTATTTTGTGACAGTGTGCAAATCTTGAAGCAGGATCACACAGAAACTACTGTTCTGATTTGCACCAATTTTGATGGAGGCGTGTAGCATGGGAATGGAAGAACACTTCTCGTGTAATCGATGATCCAGGGATTCAGATCATAGAAGAACGTAGAGCTGTGGGAACATAGATGCACTCTTCTTCAGTTCACAGCTTTTATACAGTCTGAAAATAATGGAGAGAGATGCAGTTAGGTCTGTTAAAATGACTGTAAAACATCTGGTTTAGTCTTTATATGAACATGGATATGAATGAATGATTTATTTTTAAAATGGGACAGTTCGTATTAATGAACATTTACACGTAAATATGAGAGATTATATCCATACGGCTAATTTCTATCTTGAGTCCCATTGGCAGGTAAAAAAACCCAAAAAAGGACATTTAGGACACAATTCAGCTGCCACTGAAGCTGTCTTTAAAAGGTAATTTTACTGTTTTGTCTATTTTTCATTTAGATTTCATAGGCTGCCTTTTTGGACCTTTTTTGTCGCTGTCCTTTGGTCTTTATTTTCTCAACTAGTAACAAAACATATTGCACCACTTCTGTTTCTCCTTTCATTGTTAAGCAGGAAAGACACAATTCACAAAGGATGGTTTTCTGAGAAAAGCATAACCTTATTTTCTATGAAATCAATTGTAATCTTCTTCCCTTGTTTTGCATTTAAAAAGAGAACAGGAAGTAATGCAATAATCCATATCTGTGTGATTTTCCCATCAGAATTTGGAGATAGCGCGTCACATTCTGAGTTTATTTGCCAGACCTTTTTGATTGTGATGGGTTTGTCTTTTGTTCAGACAGATATTGTCTTGAACTCTGTCAGACTGGATAGATTGAATAAAAGTGGGCTTTTCCTGGGAGAATAAGTAAGGTTCAACAAAGGTCAGTTCTGTGAATTATTAAATATCTGTATCTTGGCATAGTAACACAGTCCATCATTTAAGAGAAGAAGGGTTGCACAACCTAGTAGATGATTAATTTGCCAATTTTGATAGAAAGCCAGAGGGATGAAACAGAATCAATTGTTATATGTTTTCTCTCACTTTTGATGTCTTCAGAGACTCATTATAGCCCATTCCTTCTTGTTCACATTCGGCTTTCACGGGCTCACTGAATTTTTTACAATGTGAGCAGATCTTTAGGTGGTAGCACTTCTTTAAATCCATTGAGTATGCATTGGACTGTATCTGCAGTATACATAATATATGGAGTGAGATGGAGAATGACATGTGCTCAACACATCAGAACTGATCTGAACTCATGACACGGCTACAGCATCAGTACAGCTTCTTTTATTTTAATACACCATCGCCCATAAAGTTGGAATAATTTTGTAATTATAATAATAATAATTTTTGAGTCCCAGTTGCACTTTATCAAGAATAAATCACATTTTCACATTCATTACAAGACAACAATTAAAAAATATTAAATATTTTATTACAACTGGATGGCAACAGTGTATAAAACTGGTATTCCACACAAGTCCTGTTTATTTGTTTTGCATGCATATAAATCTATTAATTTATAGCTGGTTGCTTCTGCTGCTGTGAAGGAAAACTATTAACTTTCGCATTTATGTCATAAATGGCTTATATTTCCATTAGTTGCTCTGATATTCAATGTTCTAAAGTTTCCTTCTCCAAATTGCACCTAATGTCTATCTTTGCCAGTTATAATTATTTGAAAGTGTGCTTATTAGGACAAGTTCAGCCCATTCATCCACTCTGTCAGTGTTTACACACTTGAAGCTGAAGCAGAAAGCCGTTGAGCCAGAGTGGATTCACTGTGAAGGACTACAAGGGCCACCAACCGAGTGCTGTTGAGGTCACAGCGTGCCCCCATCACATGTGAGCACTAACACCTCTGTGTTTACTACTGGAGTCCAGTGTCTAACAGGCCATGAAATTACATTTCCACTCTGTGAGAAGAGGTCATCTCCTCAGCGTCTCACCTCAAGACAGTACGCCGATACCATTCGGAGCTGTCATGTTAATTAGTGTCCACTGTGTGTTATGGAAGTTGTTTTAGGTGAGGCGTTCACTCACTGGGGGTCTAAATGCCCCCTAGTGGTCGTTAGTGTAAAAAGGCAGTGGTCCATAGAATTCTATTGGGTCTTTGAAGGTCAGGAGGTTTGTCTCGGAATGATTAGTTTTGTCTTTATTCACAGGTTTGGAACTGGTGTTAGTACACAGGGTACACATACGGATCTGTTGTGTCAGGGTTATTATCATGGCCTGTCCACAGGAAAGTCTTCCATAGTGAAAACTGTGGTATGTGTGCGTCTGTGTGGACAAGAGAAATGATGGGATTAGAAAACAAGGGCATCACACTTCAATCATCTCATTAATTTATACTATGAAGACCAAAGCAGCGCTAACAGAGGTTCTCTCCTTAGAAAATGCTTAAAACCCAAAAAACATTACAATTATAATCCAGTATTGTACATGTCAGAAAATGAACTATTTGCAGTTCACATAATCCAGTTGAAATTCATATACACCCCTGTAAACTATGAAGATACAAATGTTCCCAAAGCAAAAGATCAAATAAAATCAAATTTCATGGTTTCCAAGATGTCATTTTAAAATGTCAGGCATGTGAAATGAACAACATTAACCCCCAAAAACTGATATCTTCAGTTTAAACTTGTCTACATAGAGCCACTATGATGATGATCATAAACTACTGTTTTGAAGCCTTGAATTTCTTATTTGGCTGTCACCATCTTGTTTTTAGAACTGACAATTGAGTGACTGACAATGTTACAGAACTGAAGTCCTGCCCATTGGTGCTCATTGGCTCATAGAAATCTGTGTAAATGGTGCCGTCGTTCATATTTTTCCGTAGGTGGGACCCACGGGACTCGGCAGAAGGGGCCGGACTCTCTATATTCTTAATTTATTGAATGCACAGACCACACTGCTACCCGGAAAATGTTGTATAACATTCCACCATTAACTGCAATGCAGCAGTGTAGGATGATATTAATTGCATCTACATGTAATGTATTAATGCTCTAATTAGCACTAGATGGCCTAATTAGTAGACTAGGTTACAGACCATAATGCAATACCAAATTAATGCCACCAATAGTTTATATAACTAAATAATTCTAGCTGATTCCAACAGGAAAAGTTATCAGTGGCCAGTAAACTTCTTGAAACAGTAAATGTTACATTCATAACAAGACACAGCAAAGCCGTCCACGTTTAACCAGAATAGCACCATACAGCTCCCTGCAAGTCCGCGTCTGCTAAATGTTGACTGCATTTACATAGTAAGAGGACTGCGGCTATTACTGTTCAGAAAGACAAAAATATGATAAATAGCGAGGACAATTAAAGACAGGCAGCTGACAAATGGTGAACAGAGGTCAAAATGTTCCAATTAAAAGTTCTTAGTACATCAAAGTATGCACTGAAGATCGGACTCGGTCTGTAACACTAACGGCTCACAGAGCCACTGCGCAGAGTTGTCAACATTATTAGGGATTGTCAGTCAAATATAAAAACACTGTCAGGCATGGGTTAGCGCCAGCATTTGTCTTCATTATATTAAAGGTGGAGTAAGAGATTCTCAAGAAAGATAGCTGCAGATAAATTCAACACTTTTTCCCATGTCCAGGATTTTCTCAGTGCATAGACATCTGGAAGACCTGGATATTGAATTTATTTGACTGACGCCCAGTGTAGAACTCTCAAACACAAAAACAATTATAAACCATTGTTTCTAGCTGACCGTAAACGTCAGACCTTCAGATAAGGACTAAGTAGGATTATTGTGTTTGGTTGCATATTTGAAATAAATGAAACTAAACTAAGATAAACTCCTGGAACAGATGTAGGAGCTTATTCTGTTATGAACTGTCATGTCCTAAACTTAACTGAAAATGTGTTGGTTTGACTCATTATATGATGTAATTAATACACTTTAGATTTCATCACAACAGCATTACATGTGTCCATTTTCCTAGATTTGTCATGTAAGACTGGATGTTAATATTAGTGATGTGTGGATCGATACTGAAATATCTCCAATACCAGATCTTTACACTCAAGAATCGATTCACAAACCAAATATCAGTACTTTTGATACTTCGGTCATTTGAGGTAATGTATATCAGGAACATAGTGGAAAATAACTAAACTATTGGGATCTTGTCCAAATGATATGTGATTGGTGGGAACTACTTCTTCTTCCGCGGGGGTAAGTGTGTACTGTCACACTTCTCACTCAGTCTAAAAAAAACAGAACAGACTAAAGGGGAAAACAGTAAATATGTTATTGTTTCTTAACGAAAACTTGTGAATGAGGGAAAGTGTCGATGTTGGATGTTTTTGTTGAAGTGTAACATGTTCAGTATTTTCATGTTTCACGTTAACACGCTCATGTAACATGAATTAATATGCAAGTTTTCATTTTTACAATAATTCTTAAAAAAATTTCACTCATATCTTATATTCTTTATGAAGTTGCGATTTGAAATCCCCCCCGACATTAAGTGTATTTGTATAAAGTATCGGATCAGTATCTGTGATACCATCCTGAACTTTAACCCATTAAGACCCAAACACCCATCACTGACCAAAACCATCTAGTAATGTAACTCTTTAATACCTGTTGATCCATTAATCCTATCAATCCATGTCAATAACTGGTGTAAAATAAAGTTTGTCATATTTTCATTGTTCATCAGATATGACCCTTTTGGATGTTCAGAGGCTCCATATTAACTATGGAGCCTTTGGAAACGCAGTCATCTTCTACATCATTCATTCACCAGTCAAACCCATGGAGTTTGATCAATGACTGTGGATAAAGACAGTTGTTTAATGTTGAATTAATGATGTATTTAACTGAAAAAGTCACTTTTTCTGCAGTTTTCTCAGTTTTTTATGTGATAACCGTCAACTTTAATTTGAGCTTTTATGAACATCTATATGATCAGTGAATTAAATATTCAAAAATACCTGATTTAGTGCTGGGTCTTTATGGGTTAAAGGAAATCTGCAGTATCGAACATCACTTGTTAATATCCCATATATACTTGAGAGCTGCCAAGACTCTGTGGGGTAGTCAAGTGAAAGATGAAGTCCTCTGGGTCATCAAGTATAACCAGAGTTCAGC
Source organism: Apogon hyalosoma (assembly GCA_037367295.1). Taxonomy (NCBI): domain Eukaryota; kingdom Metazoa; phylum Chordata; class Actinopteri; order Kurtiformes; family Apogonidae; genus Apogon; species Apogon hyalosoma. The sequence goes on from JAPQRP010000013.1 coordinate 21,042,280, forward strand.
AGTGAGTCCCAAAGCCCTGAGCTCGCTCCCTTGATACCATCGACTCACTTGAAGGACCAGATGGAGTCCTTTCTCCTTAACCAGAGCCACTGACATTGCCTCTTAGCAGCTCTAGATAGATCATTGCCTGATGAGCCTTCCCTTGTACACCCATCTCATGTGGCTATGGTCAGACCTTTACTGTCCAGCCTCGTTGTTGTGCCACAGCTCTAAACTCGGCATACACTCCTGATCAAAATTTTTAGACTACCTGAAAAACTGCAGCCCTGCGATGAACTGGCGACATGTCCAGGGTGTACCCCGCCTTCGTCCGTAAGTAGCTGGGATAGGCTCCAGCGACCCCTGTGAACCTAGAGAGGATAAAGCGGGCTCAGAAAATGAATGAATGAAAAACTGCAAGAATTTACATTTTGCACTGATGGATCTTAGGAAGGTTCTAAGTAGAGTTTCAAAATGCAAAAAGAAGAAATGGGAGTGAGACGTCCATCCATTTGGGGATGGATGGCAAGGGAAGTTAACAAAAATGGACATCAGTTCCAGAAAGTGGATTCAAAATGACTCTTACTGCGTCCAACCTCAGCAGCGATGGTGCGCTGAGGCCTTGCTTATGCAGCTCAACAATCCGACCACGTTCAAAGAGAGGTAGCTTTTTTGCCTTTGCCATCAGGAGGTCATGACAGCGTGAATACCTGAAAGAAAATGATATCGAATCCACATTTTTGCACAGATTTTGGCTTTTAAAGCCTGTGGTTCAATTTGTTTTTCAATTGTTCTCTTTTTTTTTTTTTTTTTTTTGCATTTTGAAATTGTACTTAGAACCTTCTTAAGATCCAACAGTGCAAAATGTAAATTCATGCCATTTTTCAAGTAGTCTTACATTTTTGATCAGTTGTGTATCTCAGCCTCTAGAGCTCAGAAGCCTCCTCCACCACTGCCTCCCAGGGCATTGGGGCTCAGTGATGTAAATGAGCTGGAACGAGGCTGACCACAGCACAAGGCCCGGCCTGAGATTTGTTTCTGCAATTTCCACTGGGATACACAGTCTCTGGCCCAAATCAACCACCACCTACCAGTTATGTGCCCACAGGTCCTGCACTGACTTCTACACCTATGTGATATATAGTTAATGTTTCAGGTGTTATTACACAAAGCATGTGTGGATGCATTATAGTTTTCTCTTTATTTTCCACACAGTTACATCAGAATCTAGTCTTCACTTTAGAAGCAGTTACAAGTGGCCCAAAGTGTTTTTTTTTTAATGTAAATGAGAATGAAACACCAGTTTTATTTGCTTTTACCATCCAGTTCTGCCTTGTAAAGTTAATACAGATAAATGGAGTCACATAATTGTTTTATATTTGCATCGCTTTGCTGTGTTTGTTATTGACGTATTGTGATTTCATACTACAGGGGGTGTTTTTATAACTCTCCGGTTGTATTCGACTTCCTGTTCATCCCGTCTGCTCTATGATGCCGGACACGGTCAAAAACAGACTCATCCCATATTTTAATTTTCTTATTGTATTTATTTGTTTATTTGCCATCGTGTGAAATGGCCCATCTCAGTGAAAAGCTCTGGTTAGTGTGGAAAGAGCATGGATTTGATAAAAACGAGTATGTTGAATTAGAATCGGTAACTCCACCTTTAAGAGTGAAGCTGTGCAGAATATACGTGACACTCATGGTAAAGATACTTTTCATGTAGAAATAATTACATAATGATTTTTGTTAATGACTGGGCCACCGATTCAGCTTTTAAAAGTTTTTTTTCTACTATTATTACTGCACTGTCAATCACACCATGCTCAGTGCAGTCCCACTTATTTGTGTTTTACTTAGTGTGTTGAAAAATGGAATTTTCTGCATGAATTTACCTTGTTGGGGAACCAACTATGTTGCAGCAGAGGGAAGGGAGGAGGGATGAAGACTGGCATGTTCTCTAAAGAATCATCCTGTCTGAAAAGATCCTAATAAGACATCCAGTTCACACACAGAAGATCCTCAAGAGTGTGAACTGGATGTCTTAATGCACATCATTAGTCGTTTTCATAGCATAGTCTGGTCTGTGCACTCCCAGTATTCCCACACAGCATTTCATGATTATTCACAGAATTTTCAAGCAACTTTCGGTCTCATTTCCTGGAAAACGTGTGCTGCATTTTTTTCAGGACAGCCTTTACCGTCATACATTAAAATGCATTATACATTCAGCACATATGTGATATGTTCTTTACACATTCAAATCCTCTTGGAAGTGTGTGTTCCAGGTGCAAATGCTGTATTGCTGCTATTTGTGTGCATAAATGAGTAAGAAAAGCTGTTTCAGCCAGAAATCCTACATACGGCCTCTATCTTTAGCTGATCAAATATTCATTGATCAGTTTCACAATAGGTTTGATATGTTATGTCCATTTTCCTGTGCTGCATTCTGTTCACAACCCTTACTATTCAGATCAATGCACCAAGAGTTATGGTGCTTTTTAATATTTCCCACCACATCATTCAAACTGCCAAACACTAATGAAATACACATACTGTAATATTCAACACCTGTGCTGCAGCTCCCCTGGTAGGTCTCACAATCTTCTTTCATATTCAGGCTTTAGAGAGAGAGGGGGGGGGGGGAAATGGCGATATTCACCTCTGAAGATTACCAGAGGTCATTTTGAGCTGGGGCAAAATAAGAAGGAATAGAAATAAGGAGGAAGTGCCTCTTAAAAATTCATACAGTGTTTATCCCTGACGTGATTTTGCCCTATCACAATGGAAGACAAGACAATGCATAGGCGATAAGATCTATTGGGTTTATTTTCATTGTCTCTGAACTCCCAATCTCCTCTGAGGCACTGCTCGACCTCAGCCGCGACCTTCTCCGCACTTAGTTTTTGTTTCAGTTGATGTTGCCTTTCCACATTTTTGTTTTATTTTTAATTCTACACATGCATAATTAGGAAATTCCCTTGTTGCCAACAACCATAACCTTTTCTCTTGCCTCTCACCATCTATGTATCTTTCTATCTATCTTGAGCAGTCGTCTGCGAGAGAGATTTTTTTCCACCGCAGCTGTTCTAATCCTTTCGTTATTAATGCAGGTCGTGTAAAAAGGGCTTTATTACTTATACTCTTGTTGGCCATTAGCAGGAGTAAAAGCAAGGCTCCAAACTTGTACTTCCTTAAAATAAGCATTATGTTTAAAATGTGTACTGGTTTGAAGCCTGTCAAGGGACTCTGAAATCCCTTTAGTTTCACGAAACCACCACCCATAACTTTCTTATTAATTTTTTTCCTTGCAAAAAGCCTTCATTTTGAGTCCAAGCGACATGATAAACCAAGCATTTCACTACTGGTATTTTAACAAATAATTGCTGTTAAGCCAAGTAAAACCCTCACCCCCACTACTAGAACTGCTGTTTTAGAACCAGGGAATAATTAACTCTCAGAAGTGTCACAGCAGATTCTTTCTCCTGCTCTGTCTGCTGAATGTGCAAGTATAGCCTTTAGTTTGACCCAGAGCTTGTGGAATATAGCAACGTCTTCGCAACAACATTTTGCTTTCGGTACCTCAGGGATGAAATACCAACAAGGAGTGGATAATCAGACCAACATAGCATGAGCGTCAGTGGAATTTTGTGCACCAGTGGTCTTTTACATGGTTGGACAGTCGCAAAACATTAGCACATCCCACAAATAACATCATCTTAAATATCCAATGCGTAATATTCAGGACGATCCATAAAATTTCTAATTACGTTTCCATTTGTGTATAATCACCTGAACACAAGAAAAGTATTTTCATAGCTTGAGCTGTTTACAGAGTGACTAGGTCCCCTTCCACCAGTCAACATTCACATTATGGTCCCACGATGTGGAGAAATTGGCCTTGGGCTTCTACCTGTGTTGCATCCTCACAAACCTAATTATAAGACATTCAGCAAGCATAAAAGAGGACACAGCAAGACGGATTAGAAAAAAAACAACTACTGAGAATATAGTTAATTAACTCACTGAAAAACACTGAAATTACTTCATTAAAACAAATGAAGTTGCCGCAATTAAAAAATAGTTCTATAACACACATACCCATATACTATATGCACAACATGCAAACTTCTGTATGAATTGAACCATGTTTTGTTCTTCTTCTTTGATTTTACAGGAGGTGACATCCAGCAGTATTACTTCTTATAACTAAAGAGGACCTGTTTCATACCTGTTTGGAGGGTGTACTGCTTTGTACTTGAGGGTCTCAGACGGAAGGTTGTGAGATTGATTCTCCACTGGATCAGGGCCTTTCCGTGTTTAGTTAATCTGATCTATCCATACCACACGTCTTCCAGGTCCTCCAGGGGCGAGTAGGACATCTCTCTCTCTCTCTCTCTCTCTCTCTCTCCATTGCTTTAATTTAAAAGCCTTCTTAATCGTATTTTTATTTTGATTTATAAATGTATTCTCTGTGAATATCTTGTCTCAGCTTGACATGCTGTCAGGGGATTACTTAAATGTGTACTTGTGTATGGGTTGTGGGCCTATATTTTGGAAAAAGTCCGAGTTTTTTAGCCCCAGTCCATCCTTGAGGTCTCCCATTTTCCCTCACCATTCAACATGGGTATACATAGGTTAACTGTCCTGTTAGGGCTTTGATCCAAGGCACTGATGAAGACCGGAGCCTCCTCGCAGTCCTTTATCATTCGACTCCTCAATGCTTGATAGTGAGCCGGAAATCAATCTCGGTGCGTCGTCTTGTCTCAATTTCCTTCAATGTACATCGAAAGCCAAGGATTGAAGAAGTCTTACACAAGTCTGTTCTGGCCTGATATTATATCCAATGAATGTTCTCCGAAGTTGTGTTCGTTAGTTAAAATTATCAAATGCCCAATCAACTATGTGTCAAATACAAAAATGCATGACATTTCTACATCACATAGACACATTATGTCACATCATGAATTAAGTTACAAGTTAATCATTACTTTACACAAACACTCATCTAACAGAGGTCATAAAATATAGTGGTACATTATAGCTGAATAACAGCTGTTCCTCATGTCATATTCAAGTGTCTCCTCCACCTAGGATGGCTGAGGATTGGAGATGAAGACCCGAGGAGCTTTAAATTGGAAGTGGAAAACGGGGCTGAAGTCGGTCCCCAAAAGCCTTCACTGCTCCTTATGTCATGTTAATGCTAATCGCTAATGCCAATGCTAGATACTGTATATATTAGGTTGGGTAAAAAGCAGAGACTGAATTTCACTATGGGGATGATAAAGTGATTTAACCTTTAACCTTTTTGTGGCTGAAGTGAGTGGTATTCAGTTAACTTCAGAGTGATTGGCAAAGACAGGCGTATAATCAAAACAAAAACTACAGAGCTGCATTATCCATGCATCAGTCGGTGTATGTTAATCGTAAAAACTTACATTTCTTTGAAGAGGTATTTAACAGTTGATGCACTTAAAAAGTACTTAGTCTTAAACCCCCTGACTGCATGAGTTTGAAAACTGGTACCAAATCAGATACAGACATCTACAAACCAATTCAAATATATATTTCTATATATTTCTGCAAAGTCAATATCAGAAATCATTAAATATATGTGATGTATATATGTGTTAACTGCAGTTGTCAGCACTGACACATGTATCCATGTTGTGATGAAATATATGATATAAAAAAATGCACGTGTTTCCTATATAAGCTACGCCTAATGTTATCTGAGGGTTACATGTTTACAGTTTAAAGTCTGACAGAAGCAATGGTTTGCTTCAGCATTCATTACGGTTTGTTGTTTTTACTTTCTAGTTTGTACAGAGATATTTCTTAAAACAATGTTAGTGTGGACAGATTTTTTATTGAAAGATCAAGGAGGGAAAATACCAGGCTAGAAAAATATCTGTATTGGAGTTTTTTAATACTTTACTACAAAGAAAAAAAAGAAAAGAAAAATGAAGCCAGTTTCCAATATCTTCACGGATAAAGCAACAGCATCATGGATTGATGAGCAAGATTAAATTAATCTCTGGTCTCTTCTGTCAAATTCTTCAACACGCTTCTTTTTTAATGAACGCTTTTTTTCATGGATGAGGCGTCTCTTCATCACTCCACAAAACCTGAAAACGCTACAACTTTACCACCCTCTGATGGCACTACGCAGAGTAATTAATTCTCACAGAAACACATCTAATTCACATTTTCCTCTTTTTTTTTTTTTTTTGTGCTGTGTTTCAAAAGTCAGCTTCATATTTGCTTTGAAGTTATACAGAAACATAGTTGGTGAGACTGACTCCAACTAAGACTATAAAAAGATTGAGGGTCTACAAAGATATTTAACAAAGGTAATATGAACATTTGTCGGCACATAACAAAAGTGGTAAACCCAGATACATAACTGAGTTGTTTACACGACAATATTACACCCCTTTTCCGCTGCATGGTATCGGCTCGGCTCAACTCTACACGGTTTGATCCACGCTTTTCCACTGCAATTGGTCAGCGGAGTTGAAACTGTCGTGACGATGTTTTTAGGCGACATACAGTTGTGCTCATAAGTTTACATACCCTTGCAGAATTTGTGATTCTTTGGCCATTTTTCAGAGAATATGAATGATAATATAAAAACCTTTCTTTCACTTGTGGCTAGTGGTTTGGTGAAGCCGTTTATTATTTGCTCTTTTTAAATCAAACTGACAACAGAAACTATCCAAATGACCCTGATCATAAGTTTACATACCCTAGTTCTTCATCCTCTGTATTGGCCCC
>JAPQRP010000013.1:21050518-21072605 GCA_037367295.1 Apogon hyalosoma
CTCCCCAAAGTGGATCAATGATACTGAGGTCAGCAGACTCACATGGACACTCCTTCACCTTCACTTTTTTCTGCTGTAGCCAACGACAGGTGGACTTGGCCTTATGTTTTGGGTCATTTTCATGTTGGAACATCCAAGACCGTCCCATACACACTCAGTCAGGGTATGTAAACTTATGAGCATAACTGTAAGTCTCACTCAGTATAGTAAACAGTAACGACAAGGGATGACATCGAGGTCACACTGTACTTGTTGCTCGGTCTGTGGCTTTTTGTCACAGAAAAGGTGAAATGAAAGAGTCAGAAACAGATACAAGCGGCGAGATGAAACACGCTTGAAAAGCAAAGGACAGTTATGAAAGCCATACGGAAGTAGGAAACTGAAGACCAGCGGATAAGAGCTGCCAAGAGATGACGTCTGATGGTAAGCTAATGCCTTATATACAATAGGTGTCGGTATCTGTGGACCGAGCTGCGAGTAAAATGACAGAGAAAAACATTTTTTTGTCAATATAGGCTATCTGAAGATCTTCTGTTATCACTATTGTTGGTGTATGGTGTTTGCAGCCTTGTCGCATGTGTGATGACACTCCCTCTGACCAATCAGCGGCCGGCAGTGAAATTTTAGTGCCGACTCAGCCCGGATAGAACCTTGCCAGAGGTGGTACCAAAAAAAGTACGGTTACCAGGTACAAGCCCCAGTGGAAAAGCACAAAAACCGTGTCGAGTCAAGTCGAGTCGTGCCGGACAGGTTCAGCGGAAAAAGGGCATTACTCCATATGTTTAAGAAAATCAGCAAATAAATCGGGAAATGTTGCAGTCGATGGATCAAACTACTAATGGTGTTTTGGATTGTAATCAGACATTACTTTGACAAGATTTGAGACTAGAATTATGAACAGCTCTGGCCACAATACATTTAATAAAAGCTTTACCTGTGGGAACAATACCACACCCACTCTATGGAAAACCTGAAAAAGAGTTGTTATCCTCCCCCTTTCCAAAGGTCGTCTCTTACTTGTCTCCTCTTTGCAAGAAAAAAGGTCATTATCACATTTTCAGTAAGTCTTTTTTTTTTTTTTGCTTTGTTAAACTGGGAGCTCAGTGTGGAAAACAGAGAAGGGCTTTTAATTAGACGTTCTGCTAAAATCCCACGTCTCCCTTTTTTCACATCCCACTCGGGGCAGAACTACTGACCATATATTGATGCTAAGTTATTTAAAGGACAGTGCTAGTGGCTCACAGTGAGGAAAACTCTTGTGATTAAGAGAGATTCACATCTGTTTTGAGCTCGTACTTAAAACCAATCGTTGCTCCTAGTCAAGATGATAATTGGCTTTTTTCCTTATCACGCAAAAAATGATAGTCTTCTTTGAGCGGGAGAGGCGGTTTCCCCCTAATAACTCTTCTCCTATTGTTATCTTCACATAATTAATCTCTATTAGTGGAGAGGGAAAGACACGTATAACCAACAAAGACCAGAACTGAGGGAACTTGAGATCTGTCTTCCAAAAAAGCAAGTGGGAGGTCAACTGTGAACGCTGGCTTTCACTTTTATTCTGATATCTGAAACTGTGTCAGGAAGGACAGAAAATGACTTTTTAAACGAAAAATGGAAACTTTGTAATTTCACATTTCCAGCATGACTTTAACCTTACAATTTCTGTTAAACTGAAAGGAAATGTTGTGGATGTCAATTATACGATTCGAGTAAAATAGTTCCACCTGAGCGAAGTAAGTAATGATTGTTCTGCTGTGGACGTTCTGATCCCCCTCTGAATTCTAAAACTAAGTCAAGTATCAGCAGTCTTTGTCTCTTCATTGTATTGTAAAGAAAGAAAATAAAATTGAAACTTTGGGACTTAAAAACACACATCAAACAGCCTCTGCGTGCTGCGATCCATGCCGCTTTACTGTTTTTTGTTTTTTTTTGTTTACTTGCTCTTTCATTTTGACATTTTGGTTGACGTTACATGTGCAATGATTCACCTCAGCTGTAGACAAGCGTGATGCCAGGTGTTTACTCCAGCCTGCAATCGACTGTCTAGTTTGACACTGAGTCTCCATGATCTTGTCAACGGCGGCACATATTGCACGCTACATCACACACGCACAAATGCACAAGCGCGCTGACATGCACACGCACACATCAAACGGAGATAGAGCCTACATGGGCTGTTAAGCTTGCAGCTTGCATCAGTGGGATAGATCTGTTCAGCATTGAGCCTTGTCATTGCTGTCATCTTAATTTTGGGCTTGGCACATCCCCACATCCCACCCCCACCACAAACACACACACACACACCCCCCACATTTCCCCTGCACCATCTTCATCAGAGTGGAAAATGAATGGGACACCAACCACGTCTCGGCGCCGCGTGTGCGCTTCTATGTGGTCCTGGCTTCCTCCCACCCCCATTCGCCAGGCAGCAAACTTCTTATGACTCCTTGGCAAAATGTGTGGAAAAAAAGACATTTTATCTCACTTTTGCAAATGCTCGACCCTCATTTCATCAGGCTCTCCCCTGTGAAATATATCCGTTTTACTCAAGCCAAAACCCACAGGGGCCAAAAAGCCAGTGAAGCCTCTTATTGAAATTCCCATCTTATCAGACAAAATATCGCTAAGACATCGCTTCACAAATAGAGTGATAATAAGTCTCAGCTAACCGAGGTACCTTTTTTTATATATTTTTATAGCCCCCTTAGCATACAAAGAAGCAGTTTTTTTCCGTTACTCAGATGTTTGGGAGATAAAATGGCATCACAGCGGTGGTCGACTCTCCAGGCTGCGAAAGGGAACAGCTGTCAGAAAACCTGCCAAACACACACACACACACACACACACACACGCACACACACACACACACACACACACACACACAACCAGCACAATCTGTCATGAATATGCTATTAAATAATATATTGGCTCGTTTTTTTTGTTTTCTTTTTTTTTTATCCCATTCAATTGAACAGTGCACAGCAGACATGAGAATAAAGCCGGAAATTAGTCTAGGTAGAAAATTAGCGAGCACGTAAAGTGAAAAGAACAAGTCGTATTTTGCTGTCAAAGAATTCCTCTAATTTCACGGAAAGCTTCAAGTGGAGAAGGAGTGACGTTTTTAGCGTCATCTTTATTGAATTCCAGTCGGCTCTCTCCAAACCATCTCGTCAAGTCCTTGATGATGGCGTTGATCGATATCTAAACAGGCCCATACACATTTTCTGCTGGGTACTTTGAAACGGCTGCATTAAGATTTTTTGCCTTCCCCTTATCTGCTGTTGTGTCTCTTACCTGCATGCTCAGAGTTCAACATCTCTCAATGCTCCCTGATTCAGGATATGCTCTAATCTGAATCCACTATCTTCAAAAGGCCATATGCCATGCCTCTCTTTGGGGCTGCCTAAGATTGCCTCCCGGTAAGCACTTTCTAGGGAGCTCTGTGGGGATTGCTCTGTTTGATCTATGCTACCTTGACTACAATGGAGCCGCAAAGGAGGATCCCCTCTCCTCTGATCTCTTCTACACGTCGACAGCACACTCCTTCTCCCTGTGGGTCGGACTAATGCCTTCTGAGAAATACAACCTATTTCATAGCTGTTCTATTCCAACTATTTCAATTCCAATAGCTCAATGTCTCTAATCCAATTGGCTCTTTGAGATATCGGTGGTCACAGCCGATGCCAAGTGGTGGTCCCCCTGGGTCAGCTCACTGACGATAAGAAAACCACCCTCATAATGAAAACTGCTTCTCAAATCAGGTTGTTTTTCTTCTGCAAATCAAGAAGCTACACTTTAATGAATTGGTGAAGCACAGACCATAACAACTTGCTTTGGTTATTTTATAATGAGGCAGAGCACAATTGAGCAGGGCTGGAATTGAGATGAGATCAGGGTCTGCGGCCTGACAAAGGCACAAAAGAACTACCTGACTCCTCAGAAAAACACCGGGCTCTGGTTGGATTTGACATCATCGCAACCAATCTTATCTCTATCGGTTTTTCATGGCAGTCATGACTGAAAACTCAGACAGAGCTAGTCTAAAGAATGACAAGTGAAGACGTGTGATAGATGAAAACGAATTCACCAGAGTCAAATGCTGACCGGGAAAAGGCCACAGTTAAATGTAATTTGAGATATTACACATGTATAACTCTGTGTATATATGGTTTATGCATTGACTGGCTTTGGTATGAGTTTCAGAAGATACTAGGACTGTTTTAAAAGTACTTATTACATCAAAATATTACAACAGGGGCATCAAACATATGGTCCACAGGCCAAACTTGGCCCACCAAAGAGTCCAGTGGATTTTCCAAGTGCTCTTAAACCTGTCAGAGTTCAGTGACAAAAAGTGCACTCCTGTAGCTTGTGTTGTTGTCACTGTAGTATTTTAATATGTAATTTAGGATTAAAATTGACAAATAAACCAGTTAAAGGAATGATATTTTGCTTTTTTAAACGGAATTATGCATTTTAAAACATTTATCATTTAAAACATTTATTAATTGTGTCACACTCGGAGAAATGTTTGTAGATGTCTTGACTTTATATGTACAAATGTCATGACGTAACAAGTTACAGACGTAACAAATTAAGCAGAATTGATATGGGTTGTAGAAATCCACTCGATTTTCGGCAAAATAAATATAAAGATGGCTTTGCAGCACCTGGAGGGTTCAAATTCAAACTTTTTGAACTATTAGGGTCCAAATACACAAATATATGTACCAAAGACTAATAAAAGTGGGTTCAGATAAATATGAGCCCTTTAAGGCAGTGGGTTTTACAAGTCTGTGCTCATATTTAGCCTCGTGGTTCTGAACAGATCAATGAAACATCAGCTTTGACTATAAAATGAATGTTGTTTAGTAGAGTCTGACTGAAGGACAAGTGGGTTGATCAGCTTCGACTTCACGACAGAGTAAAACATTATTATAAGTATGACTCTACATCGTGAAATATGTGGGAAGGGATAAAAGATTTACAAACAGGAAGTAGTGAGTTGAGACGTTATTTCCTTCAAAGTGCATATTTGGCAATTTGTATGTGCATTATCACCAGCATTAATGCATTTAATTGCATTTGACTTAGACGACATACAAACATCTTTTAGTGTTTAGGATGACTTTAAACCATTAATTTGTGACATACATTGCATACGTTTTACTTAATAAAATTATTAGGGAAGTCGGTACGTATACTCAAACCCATCTACCTCCTGCCTTTTGAGGAGAAGTAACACATTTATCGGTGACAGTGTTGAGATTACATGTCTATGGAGAGTTTATAATGGTATTTTAATTGTAAATGAGTTTTAGATTACATTTTTTTTATCACTGTTACTCTACTAGACAGATTTTCTGCATGAACAAAAGTGATTTTCAGAGTAAGAAATAGTCATATTCAACAATAATTTGCTATTTTAAATGTTAACCAGCTGGTTCCTAATTGTCCTGATGACTAACCGTCTGCTCCTTTATCATGCACACACCTCTGTGATTGTAGTTCAGTCAGTTTCATTAGTAGATCTGTGAAAAGTTAACGTGTTTTAAAGTAATGTACCCATTTTCCTTGGTTTTCCTCCTTTAGTAAGCATGAGACACTGATTAAAATCATATAAATAGGGCTGCCTCATCATGTGTAGGCTGGAATAGTGTAAAACCAAAGTTTCTAGAGCCACATTGCAATGGTTCAGTGTTCCTTTATTTGAAGCCAAACTTTTGACACAAAAACAGAGTCGTAATATCCCCATCTCCTTCAAAAAGAAAAGTAAACAATAAAGGCCACACAATGAAATCCATAGCTTTGAAGTGATGATAAGATTTACTGTTTTGAAGCTTCTGGACTTTTTTTTTTTTTTTTTTTTTGCAAGAATTCACCATATTTAATGAAGAGGGTGGAGCATTTATAATTTCACCCTTGAGTGGGTGTGGTCAGAGGGGTTGAGAAGGTCCTATAGATGCAAGTAAGGTTTAAATAAAATAAAAATTCACTAATATCATGGTTTTTGCATTTCACTAAGCCACATGGTTTTTCCACAGTGTGCGTATCTGTATTTGATGAAACTTATCTTTACTTATTTGCTGCTAGTATAGACTATTTCATACACTCTCAATTAAGTTTAATAAAATATCAAGTTCACACACAGACTAATGTACCAGCAGCATAAATAGCAGGCTTGCCAGCAAATCATATGCAAAGAGGTACAGACTAAAGACACAAGATCCCAGTCTTTATATGTAAACACGTCACAGCCTCAGGGTCTTTGAAGGGAGGCCAGAGTCTATTCCGTTTGGAGTCCTGTGGGAGAAGTTGCTCAGTTCACTGAATAAACAACTGATTTGTGAAAACTGTGTGTTCCATAACAATCAGAAAACCTCTGTAATAGTCCCTCACATTTTATTTGGAGACTAGCAAATCATAGCACCACTTGATAAGAGGAAACATAAACAAAATGATCAGTCTGTCAGACAAGTGGCTTAAGGTGTCGCTACAGTTGAGGCCCATTTACCGCAGCTCTACAGTCTATCATGTAGACCAAACACACAAGCATTTTTGGATCGGTTTAATTCGTAGCCCCTTAAACTCTTCAATTTGTGTTGCCGTGGTAACACAACGCCTCATAATACACATCCTATACATCAATGTGACCAAAAGAACGTCAGAACATAAAATACTTTTGGTCAATAAATAATTAGTGGTGCATAATTAAGGAATGTGATAAATCATAAGGCAGACAGTGGCCTGCGACGCCAGATTCAGCTGCAGTGAACATGAGCAATTCAATAACATCAAAATATGTGCTCAACAGAACCAGTTTACAGAAACGCAACTCAAATAACAAGCACGGAAATGAGCAAATATCAAACGCAAGTGAACAGTTCAAGGCCAGCGTACGTCATGAATAATTTCAGAAAAACAACAGACCAGTGTAGCAAACATTGCACCACTAAACTAACACCAAGCAGATCCAATGGTACAAAGAATATTTCTCCACAAAATCTCAATGAATGAGCAAAAGGTGTGTAAAAATAAAGGGAGCATTATGAAGCGATGATGGTGACTTTTGTCTTACCTTTGCTGTTTTCTGGTCATAACTTGGTCTTATATGAACGAAGCTTCTGCTTTCACTAATGCATTGTTTTGTGTTGCATTGAAATGATTCAGACTAGAAATAAATGACGAAGAGATTGTTTAACAGATTCATGATCAAAATTAAAGGTAAAACTCACCAAACTCATTAAATATGTCACTAATTTCTCACATCACGGCAAAGAAATTGACCCTCATTGGACATATGCGCAAAACTTTAACGATATTTACTGAATGTCGAAAAAACAGAAGTGCGTAATGTCGGTTTTTCCATTAAATCACAAATGCAATGATTTGTTTATTTATTATTGCGAGATGACACAAGAAGTCATTCCATAAACATAGTGACGAATATAAATATTGTGTTGATTTACAAATATATTAATTATTATTATTATTTTATTATTATTATTATTATTATTATATTACCCCTCTATCCTGTAGTAAATTCAAAATTATTCGGTTTCCTGGTGTGTCCACTCATACTGCGCCATGTTTCTTTTAAAACTCTTCTTCCTCACATATTGTAACATCCATCAACATCTTTTTTTTTTTATTCACGTGACTCTAGTTACAGAAAAAGGTCTTTCAATTGCAGTTTTGCGTGATATACCAATTGCGCTATGCCCGAAAAACCACCTCTTGCCAGCACAAAAACCTTTAATCGAAAAACGAGAGTTTTGGCGAAACTGTCGCTTTTCCATAAGGGAAATTTTTATGCGCAAGTTATAATTGCACAATTTGAGGGTCAATGGAAAAACGACTATTGGGACCAACTGTTATAAACATTAAACTAACCTTTGGGATCTGATAAAATTGGCTTACAGTGTTCCATGTGATTGAAGCTTAAAGTGTTCAGCCACAGGGTTTGTCCTTATGTTTTCATCAACAGAGACTTGGAATAGATTGTTTTAGTGTCTATGTCACGCAAAAAGACCAGACAGGAAACTGTTAACTTTATAAAATATTTGTGTTGCAAAATTCTACCTTTAACAGTCTTGTTGGCGTACCATCGGAAGCCACAAGCCACTAGTACATTCTGTTAAAAAAAAAAAGTTGAAACAAAGAAGTGGTGCATCGATCCAGCTGATGTCATCATTTCTATGCATGTAGTGATGTCAGCATATCAACTGCCTCCATATATATGCCGAGTTTGAAGAACATTGAAACAAAATTGACATTTTTATAGACATTTGAAATTTTGCCCATTCTAAGTAAATGGGAGAAGAAAAACATTTTATAAATTCATAAAAAAAAAATGTGAACTTTGATCTACTTTTCTCAAAATGTAATCACATTTATTCTGGGTCACTGGCAATCTATAAACCTAATTTGGTATGAATTCAACCAGTAGTTTTGCTGCTAGAGTGTTAACAAACAGCTAAAAAAACAAACCGAACCAAAAACAGTACCCCTTGCCTCCCCTTCAGGGGGCGGGGTAACAAAGTCAGCAGGCAGAGAACTGTCAGTTAAAGCTCACACTGGTCATTGCTTATGCATAAAGTCTTACAACAATTTGAGTGAATATATACAGCAGGTAAATAGCCATAGAGACCAAAATCATGTTCATACCAGGTTGTAAACATGTTTTTTTCCTTCTTCCTTTTTTTTTTTTTTTTTTTAGTTGTTAAAGTGTTCTGACATGGCGGTGTATGGGGATCAACTCACATTTGGAGTTAGCCTCAAGTGGCCATTCAAGGACCTGCAGTTTTTGCCATTTCCAGGAGGATTCCACTTGATTTCCCCATGCAGTCACTCCAAGGCCACTAACAGTGAGTCAGAACTGTGTACTTGTTGTATTTGTTGCAGTGTCCAGTAGATGTGGGGTAGTTGTGAATTCAACTTAATGGGCAGTGAAAGAATTAGGCTGCCTCTACCTGCAGCGGTCTGTTCTCTTCATGCTCTCACTTTCAAATGCTTGCTTTGCATTAACAATTAAAATTCAATGAATTACAGAGGCAGAGACACTACCTTCCCTCTGGAGCATAAGTTTTGCACATCTCTTTCATTTTTGTCACAGCAAATGCAATTAAAGAGAAACATTAATGAAGAGGAGATTGGAAATGGAGCTGCTAACAGGATAGTGAAAGGATGGAAAAACATGACTCAGAGAACTGATATTGGATACTGGTGTGTGCGCTTATGATAATATTTTCTTTTTCCTTTTTTTTTTTGCTTCCTGAACAAAAGATGACATTAACTGAATTGTTAAGGATCATCAAAGGTCCTTAACACAGGCACTATAACAGTTTTTTTTTTTTCTTTTTCTTTTACTTTCAGCTTCTTTTGTTGAAAAATGTGAAATAATTTTGACATTCGTAAATTTGTCTGGGGAATTGACAAATAAAGTGCTCATTTTAAACGTTATACCAAGTTTTCAAAAGGGTCTTCAATAAATCACTGACAACACAGAGGGGCAATCACTGAGATTGGAATAATGAAAAAACAGGAAAGAGGTTTTCTATTGAATATATTATTCAACATAAATCTGTGATCTCTGGTAAACAAAGGCACGCTGGGTTGCACTGGATGACAGATGTACTGATCCTTCCATTGGTATTCTTTATTGCTTCTCCACATATTATTGAATAAAGTAAATATTTTCCAGGCTGTTACTTGGAAAACCCACTCTATACAACTGGGGTCCATATCTTATTGTTTCATTAACACATTAAGACCCAGTGCTACTTTTGTGACAGTTCCAAATTAATTTTTCTCAAATTTTCTTTTAACCTTTCTTTAGTGATTTATCTCCATTTATTCTAATATTATGATCTGTATTCTGCATTTTTCAGGGAAAATCTGATGTTTTCCCACATTTAATTCACTGAACATGTAGATGTTCATAAAAGCTCAGACTAAAAGTTGATGGTTATTATATCAAAAACAGAGAAAACTAAGGTGATTTCTTCATTAAAATCTACCATTAACTAAACAAACTGTTTCCATCCACTGTCATTTATCAAAATATGTGGGTTTTACAGGTGAATAATATTTTCTAGAAGATGACAGTGTTTCCATGTTCACTAGGGAGTCACTGAATGTCCAAATGGGTCACATCTGATGAGCATGAAAAGATGACAAACTGGATTTTATACCAATTATTAGTGAATCAACAGGTATTAAACAGTTTAGATCGGTAGATTATTTTGGTTGCTGGTGGATGTTTGAGTCTTTATGGGTTAAACCTTATAACATAATAATTATATTATTGTGGTAACATTGTCATATAGATCTGTGTTTTTGCTACACACAGGAGTATTTAGCTGTGTGAACAAATTCATTTCATTTGCTCTATATACATCCTTTCTTCGTTCAGGCTGTTACTCATTCAAGGAAAAGTTGGACCTGGAGTAATTTAGGCAATTTAGAAATAATGTGACTGAAAATTAGTGATAGACAAATATATCGGCAGGCCGATATATTGAGTTTTTTTCAAAATCGGCCTTATTTATTTATTTTTTTAAAGACAATATTTGATCAGTAGTAAAAATGTTATAAGATATTTGATTGGGGACCTGTGTTTGCAGCATTTGAAGTTTAATAAATGAGTTCTATGTGTACATGTATTACTAATTTAATTTATATTGCTGCATAAAAATCTTAATCATCTGAGTGTTTCGATTGCATTTTACAGTCAATGTGCTCTAAATCAAACAAATAAACAAACAAAAACACGGCCTTAAGTATCGGCCACAAAAATCAGCTGTACATATCGCCATCGGCTGACCAAATTTTTAAAACAGCATCAGCCCTGGAAAAACCCATAACGGTCAAACTCTACTGAAAACGGACGATGTGAACAGACAACTGTAATAATATTTTCATATAAAGCTATATCCATAAAAGGTTAATATCTTAGGAGTAAAGATGGGCTTTTTGTCAAGAAAACCATGGGGAAAAAAAACTATTGAAATGTTGCTTACAGAATGTTAGCAAAGGATTTGTATATTTCTCACATAACAGTGCAGAAAGATATGAAAAAACTCAAAGAATCTGAGCGTATTTCAGTGTTTAAATAGATGACCGTGATCTCCGATCCTTCTGGCATCACTGCGTTAACAAGCGTCATCCAACTATAGTTGACAGAACTGCATGGGCTCAGGATTACTGTGGAAACGCTTTGTATAGCATCACAATATTTATTTACAGCCAGTTCAAAGTTCAGCTCACTTGGACGTTTTATCACGCTGTAATGTACTGTGCTTTGCTCGGTGCATTGATAGAGACTGTCTTTGCATGAAGCAAGCAATTGAAAATAATGGATATGGGAGAACGGCAGTGCTGTTGTTGAATTGTATGTGAAAGGCCCATTAGGAGAACTCTAAATACTGTGGGGAGGAATAAAAAGTCAGTCCTTGTGTTGATGCAGTTATTTGCGATGGAAACTAACAACACTATGAATGAACACAGCATCATCGAGGGTCATTCACGAATAAATGATGGGAAAAAAAGAAGCGAGCTTGTTGCAAAATAAATCCAACTTATTTGCTTGTATTTGAGGACATCGGTGTGGTGTCATTAGCTCACTGACTGCTTTCTTGGTCTGTGTAAGTTATATACATTTTTTTTTTCAAGAGCTTTGTCGCGTTCGCTTTGTGCACACATCATACACAGAAGGACAAAACTTGTATTTGTCACCTCTGGTAATGTCACCATGAGAGCTATCGTTTCCATACGAGAGGAAAAATATCACACCCACTGTGTTTTATGCAGAGTGGAAACAGAGACTGCCCTGCTGTGTTTCCTACAGGTTTCTACAAGTTAAATTTAAGACTTTTGATACCTTTTTAAGACTACATGGAACAGAATTTAATGCCTATTTTCATGCCCATACTGGCAAAAATCCATGACACCTTGAGTTGGGAAAATGTATTTATTTACTCCAACTTCTTGATTCCCACCGTTCAGAGTTATTTCTCATCGGGGGCTGCAAAGTTAGCAATTATTGGTTCCTAATTTCAATAAATTGTCAGGTTGGGACAGTAGAACTGACTAGTCTAACGTTAATTTCTTTGCAGCTATGGCATTTAACAGACACATAAAACACAATATGATGAAGAAGTTTATGGCAACATAACTTAAGACCTGCCATTTCAAATTTAACATCTTTTTTTTTTGACAGTTTTTATTAATTATTTATCATTTTGTCATGTTGGATGTAATAGCAAGAATTGGCAAGAGATAATAGTCACAATCTAATAGCAATGATAATTTAGTTACAGTTATGAAGTGGCGATCAAGTTACCTAATTAATTAAATTTTTAGAGCAGCACTTTATTGAAGCATTTAACAGGACTATGAGACAAACCACACATCAACTGTATTTAAAGAAACTAATCGATTTGCCCCATCTTATTATGTAAAGTTCAGCTTGCAGCCTCGGCATAAATGTTAATCTCTCAATTTTGTGAATTTCATCAACAGTTTTCAACCAGTCCTCCAGCACTGGTGGATCAAGTTGAAGCCATTTACGAGTGATTGTTTTTTTTTGTTTGTTTGGTTTTTTTTTTTTTTGCTGCAGCACAAACGATTTTTAGACGGTATTTGTCAGCTATTGTCAAATCATCAGGAAGATCTCCTAACAAAAGTGACAAAGTGGGTTGCTGTAATTTAAAACCCAGAATCTGTTCTATTTTTCAAATTTAAAGACTTTTTAGGGTATTAAATGCAGATTTGTAAATTCAAGACTTTTAAGGCCCAGCAGGAACCCTGTTAAGATCATTTACTGTGGTGACTGTGTACAATTTTTAACTGCAAGGTATTAAAGTACTGTTCTAGCATGAGTATTCCATGCAACATTACACTTAAGTGTAAACATTTTTAGCTACATATTGAGATTTTCTCTCAGGTTTTATCATCCACAAATTTAAAATGTGCATGAAAAGCCAGAAAGACAACATCCTTATTCTTGTGTTTGCTAATTGGTACATTCTAGAGAACAAAGAATCCGCTGGTGAGCTCAGCAATGCCGACAGACCTGCAAGACCAAGACAATTAAAGTGGATGACCACACAATTCTTTTGTTGGTGAAGAAAAACATGTTTGCATTTACATCCAGGCAAGAAGAACCCACTTGAGGAGGGCAGCAGGATATTATCGAAGTCTGCAAGCCAGAGATGCCTTCATGAGTGTAAAAGGGTTAATGACAAGGTGCGACATTGAACGACAGGAAGGACACATGAAAACCTGAAACGACTTCTGATACAAAGCTCCATCATGTTGGAGATATTGTTAGCATGGACCTGTACAGCTGTCAGTGGAAGGAGGTCCTTGATGTTTACCGAAGATGTGACTGATAGCAGTAACACAGTGAAATCTGAGGTATAGACGTCTATCATCTCAGATTCTGACTGATACGACAACACTTTCCGTTACAGATGGATAGTGACCCAAAACCTACTGCAGTAGCAACCCAAGAGAATTTGAAGGTGAAGAAATGGACCTTCAGTGGCCAAGTCAGTCAACTGATCTCAACTGAACAGAGCTTTTAAGTCACGGAAGACTAAACTGAAGGCCCCAGGACCCACAAACAAGCAGCGACTGAAGGGGGCGGTAGGAAAGACCTGGTAAATCATCTCCGAGGGGGAAACTCAGCGTTTGGTGGTGTCCATAGGCTGGGGCGCCGCTAGCAATTGTGGGCCCCATGAAAGGTAAACGTTGTGGGCCCTTAATTAAATTCAGTATCTTCAATCGATCTGTCTGTTAACATGCTTTAACGTCCGACTCCCGACTTCTTTGCCTCTATTACACAACGGACCTTACACGACATTTTCACAACTTCTAGCTTGTATCCACTGGGCCCCCTCCACTGCTCTATGGGCCCCCCAGAAATGCTGGGCCCCATGAATTTGTCATGTTTACCCCCCCTTTACGTCACCCCAGTCCATGTGTTCCAGACTTCAAGTAATCATCCAAGCTTTAAAAACAACCCTCATATTCATAACACGCAATATTTTTCTTGAACACCTTGAATCAAAGCTGAAAGTCCACACTTCAAGCACATCTTGGTAGTTTAATTTCAGATCCACTATGGATATGGATCCGACTGTAGATGCATTGCACTTTTATTTGATAGAACATGTTGTTTGGAGCTGATAAGTTCTGTATCAGTGAAACTATCAAAACAAGCTACTTTAGAGACCCTGAAATCTGTGAATGGATAAAAAGTAAACAAATGATTCTTACGCTAGACTGTCTAACAGTAAAACATCTGATACACGTCTTGAACATGATGTTTAAAAGTGTATACATTGACTTATTGAAGTGGTCCTGGATCCCAGGGCAGTGGAGCATGAAGCTTTATGTTAGAGGATTACAAAAAGAACCAGGCCTCTATATCTCTGCCGAAGCCTAGAGGGGCTCAATGGTTATCTGGCCTTTTCTCATTAACTGGGAGATGAAAGTGGAAGCTTGTCTTCGGTCATGCGTCCCTTAGAGAAAACCTGGACTGGGACATTAATAAAGGCCTTAAGTCTGAGGGGAATCACTTCGGTCCTATCTCTCAGCGCCGAAAAACGAGTCATTTCTCACTGTGCTATTCACATAAACTGCTGCTTCCACTTCTGTCTTTTTCATTTTCACATATCCCCGTTTCACACCGAGCCCTAACTCAAACAAGAGTGCCATCTCGTCAAAGCAGAGCGTGTTAAACCTCCGAAAGCCCTCGGGACTGATATAATGCATTTCCGTTAAGTAGAAAGCCACAGTTAGCTGCCTTGTGGTTAACATTCTAATTTCATATATGTATACTTGTCCTACAGCACAAAAAAAATACAGATTAAGAACCGTGACCGAAATAAGTTTTATATTCGTAAATGGGTCACGACTTCTGTCTACTCGTGTGGATCATCTCGGTGCACTTATTTTGCTTTTTTTTTTTTGGCTTTTTCTCTCTGTTGTTTGCCAAAAATAACTGATATGAAGTATAATCCAGTTCATTTTTGTGCTCAGGTCTACATGTCATTTATGCCCAAGTGAATATCTGGCCATAATACAAGGATGAAAACAACCTTAAAGACAGAAGCTGGGTTGAAGCTTGGCAGAGTAAACTCACAAGCCCCCCGAATACTATGGAGATAGATGTCTGGAAACACTTTACAGAGGAACATCTTATGAATTTTAACAGCTCTCCCCTCCAATCTGTCCTAGCGAGACAAAATAGAGAAACACAATGTTCTGCCTTAGAGGTTTGACAGAGATATCAAAAATAGACTTTGCCAATTGCTCTGTGAATTCGACCAATTAAGCCTAGAGAGACATTAAAGCATCCTGACAGCATGAAAAGCTGTGTGTTTGGCCTATAGTGTTGACTTTTTGGTTGTCAGAGAGAATATTTATAACTGTCTCATCATGAAGACAGATGATAAATGCATTATACTTCATGTCAAGTTAAAGGTTGTGCTAACAGCCATTATAGACCATTATAGAGGAGAAGAAGAGGTGGAGTTTTAAAGAAAAACCAGCCCGAGTTTTACGTAGAAAACTGTTATCACGGATGTATGCAACCGAGACAGTTATGAGCTTAGACATTGCATTACCATGAACAAATGACTCCTAGCACAAAACAGACAACAACACAAACTTCAAATAAGCACATGAGCATAAACAAATGCACAGTAGCTAAAGTTCTACAGAGGCACTGGAGAAATAAAGTGCAAACCTAAGGATTTTGCAGAAAAACTGGGCGGAGTCCTCTACGTGGAAAAGTGTAGTCTGTTACTGTCGATGTTGGCAGCCTTGGAAGGCGTAAGAGTTTAGCTACATACAATCTGCTCACATATTGTAAATAAAAAGAATTATTTCCTGTATAACTGGACAAATTTTCCTTTCTGATATTTATTTGGAGGAGAAAAATCCATTTAGAACCACACCAGGACCGATGTGGACTAGGCTGAAGTAAAAGATCCACAGGAAGCCCACATTTGGATCAGGTCAGGAAAGAAGTACCCGATGAGGATAGAAACGTGGATCGGAATACTGCGAAATGGAATAATGAAGGGCAGTGCTGGGGCAGAGAAGAGAAACATAAATGCAGTATTAGACATCGCTGCAGGTGAACGCTGCGCTTTACCTGATTTTTGTGTTCCCACTTCCCATGTCTCTGCTGAATTTGATCTGCAGATTGGCTGCTGAACTCATATCATCAAATACCAAGAACCAATCTTCAAAAATAATGGAGCTTGGAATGAAAGATGGAAGCCAATAAGCCATGAATAGAAATAGATTTACATCATGATTATAATTTGAAAGAGAAGCAGAGTTTGTGGTCAATGTAGAGTACAAATATACATTAGAAAATCATATGCTGTGTACAACTCAATAAGCACCCCTGAATGACACCAAAATAATGGCTTCCAGAGTTCAGTAATAGTTTCTGCTCTATGAGAAAAGTTTTTCTCTCTATTTTTTCCCCGAAAGATGATTGGATAAGGTTTATATTTAACATGGTAGAAATCATTTTGTAAAAACAGCCCCCTGCTCTCTGGGAAATGTCCTCTTATTTGCCGGGCTGTAGTTGTTTAATGTTAAGGTTTTCCGTGTTGACAGAGAGATAATGCTTCCACGATTGGATCCGGTAGTTCTTTTAATTTCTGTTCTCACTCCCTGCCAAGTAAACATGAGCTTTTCTCAGAGATTCTTTTGTTTAATGAGGAAAATGACAAAATAAATGAAAGCCTTTTTTTTTTTTTTTTTTTTTCTAATGACAGTGATTTAGCTCATAGACAGGAGATTGTGGGGTGGCTTTCGCACTTGGGCAATTTGATATAATATCTTCATCTAATAACATTTTCTTCAGTCAGAGCCCTTCCTGGTTTCTAACTGGGTTTTGAATGACTACCTTGTGAATTACCTGCGAGAGTCATTCCACTAATGGCTTTTTAATCACCTTGAAAATCACTATATCCACTGTGAAACCGTCTCCCTTTTGCGCGTCGAAAAACTTCTCACTTTGCTTTAATGATTCTTCTAAAGCGCGGGCTGTTATTGTTTTCCTATCGGTGTGTGTTTTTGTTGTTTAGGGTGAGGTAGGTTCATTCTTAATGGCATCTTCCTTCACCAGGCTCCAATTTATTCGCCTGCTTCTCCTACATCATTTCTGACAAAGCAATGAGAAGTCACTCGAATAAAAAAAAAAAAAGGAAGAAACAGAAGTAGACAGTGCGATCCCTTCGGTGAATGTAGGAGGAGGTAATCTAAACTGAGTCAAATCCATAAAAAGATGGTATTAGACTTTCATGGTGTGGCATCACTACAGAGAGTAACTAATAAGGAAATTAATCCTACCGCTCTGGCTCAGAGGCTTCCCCTGCCTCATCCCGCTTTCCTAATCTATCTTTTCCTCCCCTTACAAACAAATAGTATGCTCATTCACTCATGTCATTGTGGATTTAATGGAATAAACACAAAAGCATAAAAATGCCACCAGTTTAGGTGTCAACTCCTGTTAGTGTAAAACCAGTATAAAAATGCAGCGTGCACAAACTTGGCATTATGTATGAGAGGGCAGCTGGAAGTGACTCACATTCTGCTGCGACTATTTGCCAATTCTTCGTATCCGTTTAAGTGACAGCGTAATGGTTTGGGCAAAGGCCAGAAGCCTAAATTCACAGATTCATATAAGCACGCTGAAAACAGTTAACCAATTCAGCAATAACCTTTATTACATTCTCAGAGAGTAAAAGGGAGTGCTTTGGCATTGGTTAAAAGCAGCAACGAGGGAATTTAAAGTGCTCCTTAGACACAGGAACATAATAGTATTGGCATATTAGCAGAACTGAAGAGCTGAAACTGATGACTATCAATGCGATATAAGGTGGCTGCCAGCAGCGAATGTGAAACTGATAAAATGTACATCAGCAGTGGGATTTAATTTAAGCACACTTTTCAGATACTTGTGATTCACTTGAGTATAATGTAAAAAATGCAATAGCTAAATAAGGTAATAAGTGGAATAAATCTCATTCGGCTAACTATATTGATATTGGCATTTACACCTACTTTCCAGAAACAGTTATTTTTACTGAATACTTGCTTTCGAAAAGACATACTTTTAATGAGTACTTGCCTCGTTCAAACAGCAGCTGTCAGTTCATGGTATAAGTGTTTCTTTAGTAAAGTATAATGTCCAAAAAAAATGTGTTTTTGTGACATTTCGTTTCAGCCAACTCTACGAAATACTACTTTTTAACTCAAATCACACATTGAAGTTAACACATTAAATATTTTGTCATGTAAGCGACAGTTGGAAAATTAAACGTCCTTAAAATTAAGTTGTTGAAGACAAGTTATTTGAGGACAGCTGACCTGTAGCATCTGTGTTAATTTGACACGTTTACTTTATTTGGATAAATTCATCGCATGTTGACACTTCAAGGCATTTATTTAATTTGGTTCATTGATTCTGTTTTCCTTAATGCTTATACACTATGACTTTTTTTTCCCAAGTAAACTGCAGGATTTGCAGCTTCATATTACTAAAAAAAATAAAATAAAATAAGAGACCACTGCAAAATTATCACTTTCTCTGATGTTACGTCAAAACACGACCAAGCTTCTTTTCCCATTTTTGGTTAGTTTTTTGTGTTTCCAGCAATGTTCTAATTCAGAAACAATGTGTGATGTGTAATTTCTTTCCAAGTTTCTGTTTTATTAAAATGCCCATCAATGGTGTCATGTCCTTATAAATATCATTTCTGTCTGGGTCACATCACATGGACCTTTATTTGCAGCATGAGTAAAAAATACATCCCACACCACTTCATGCTGTCATCAAACTAAAATTTTTGTCATTACATTAAGAGTTTGTTAGCAGTAGAAGTTACACATTGCATCTATGTGAAATTTGAGCTGACTGAACCTTACTTGCCCATTTGGTGCTATTTCACAGTTGTGCACCTCTCCGTGACGTCAATATTGCACTTTTTGCACAAATAGATTATTGTTGTTCCATTTTGGATTAAAATAATCAATGCAACATAAAAACTAAGGAATGAATGATAATATATTACAACTCATTAAAAATATACTGCTTTTCCACATTAAAGTATCTAAAACCATGTTGATGTCTTATCTGGGTGCTTTTATGAAACTTGGTTCATTTTGGTATCTGACACTTTATCATCTTTTTAGACCCAATAATGAAAGAAAAATTTAGACATAATTCCTCCCAGGATGGACCTAATGATGATCTCAAATAAATGCAAAAAAGTATATACTCTTGCTCTGAGCCATCCCAAAATTAATGAATTTTTAATCAAATATTGGAGCCAAAAATAGGACCAAAATTGGGACATGAAAAGTTACCTAGGTGTCAGCGAAAACATGGCTTGAAATGGTCTTATATACTACTATAAATAAAGACACTGTGTTAAAGTTGAGGATCCGAGTGTTTTTTGTTTTTTTTTTGTAATCCAGACATGCAGTTTTTTCATGAATCAGCAGTCTCATTCCATCGTGTCCACTTGCGTTACATGCTGAACCTGCCCATTTAAACACATATAAATCGTGAATGATTTTGCAACAGCGGTCATTTTTGTGAGACATTCTGCATTGCATATTTACTTTAATTCCCTGTGAGAGAAAAAAGATAAAAAATAGTAGCACGTAATTTTCGTGTCCTTTTTACCGTGTTACAAACAGATTTTTATTTAAAAAAATAATATAAAAATGTGTTTTATCTGATAAAATAGTTTTTCTTTTATCTAAGTAAATATTTGTTTTTAAAATAGACCCAGAGTGCTTCCAAACTTGCTTCATAACATTAGTCTACATCTGGTTTGAATTTTTAGCCCCATGTCCTGTTTTTAGGCCCAGTTTCATAGAAGGACCCACATGTATTGTAGACTTGTACAAACATTGTATCAAGTTTCCCAACAAATGTTCAGAGATTTCATATCTTTTAATGTCATTGTCTGTCAATGCCATCATGTCATCTTTAGCAGCATTAATGTGTACATTGCAACTATATAAATAGAATTAAATAAGTGGATATGTGTCATTACAGTTAATGATATAACTATAGTTGTAACTCAGAAGATGAAAACAACAGATCCCATCATCTTCCGCTAACATGTCTTTTATTACTGTTTTCATTAAGAGACCCCTGGCAGCAGAAAATACATACTGTGGATTTAAGTATAAACATCCCCTAATACAATATGGTGTGTTATATAGATGAAGGTACCCAACAGTACAGTATATGTAATTATTAAAATGAGCTCCACCATTTCCAGCTGCATTAAAGAACACAGTGTTTCAGTAATTACAGTCCAGGGATATGCATTACTCTGTAACAAGCCATTCTGCACTTTTACTTTTCTTAGTATAAGTATATTTTGATGCTAATGCTTTAATATTTTTAACTAAAGTTTTGTGACGCTGCTATTTTTACCCAAGAAAAAGGCCTGAGCCCTTCCTCTACTACTGATGCATACTAAAAGAGACATTAGAAGAGAAAATAAGATGAAATGAGACCCCTTCCAGACAGTACGTCTAATTATTTGTCCTATTTTAGCTCAGGCACTGCTGAATTTAGTGCTACTTAAATTGAGCACAGTCAAAAAAAAAAAAAAATGTTATGTTACCACATCCCAAACACAGAGACAGTAACTTTGGATTATGAAGGACAATACACTGTCATTTTTGACTGCAAATGAATTTGTATGGAGTGAGGGATGTCACACATAGAGGGCCGTGGGGCCTAACAGCTTTTTGGCCCAGTGTTTGCCCCATGGGGCGATCCATAATTCATGTGGGAGTCGTGCAGTTGTCACAGTGGCTCTGTAAAGTCGGTTCCACAAAGAGGTGTGGTGTGGGTGAACGGAAAACAAAATTATAATGCATCTTCCACCAACATTCTCCACCAGGAAGCATGCACAGTTCAGTACCTTCACTAGTCTGCATAGTAATATTGAACTGCAGGTGAAAGTCGTGCGTAGTGGCATTTTATAAGATGCAGTAGACACTATTACACGTGCATCTTCATGATAATATAATCTTACACACAGAATGTTGCCAATTGTTAGATTTGCATCCGAATGTATTGCAAATTTTCAGAAATTCAACAAAATAAAATGCAAAATTAATTTTCTACCAACTTCTGTTGGGGGCTGGTTCATTGAGATAAGCAGGTGCATATTAATAACTGTATATTCTAATTGCTCATTGGAGCAGAAAGGCCTGAAATAATTCAAAGTTATCAAGCTCCTGTCCTTTGATGTCCTTCATCGCTATCTTAATGGGATATAAAATAAATAAATTTACTGTGACAAACGATAGACTTAGGATGGATTTTTTTTTTTTACATTTTACCAGGTAGATTTCATATTTCATAGAGTAACATTCGTGCCTGAGCTGTTGATCGAGCAGCTGATAAATACAATCGGAGGTCCTTGACCCAGAATCTTGCCCACTTTTTAAAAAACAATTAGCTTTGTTTCTGTCCTACTAGCAGATGTCAGACACTTCACACTCTTGTTATCCATTCAGACTCTTCTCATAATTTGCCCCAGTTTGTGTCTTCAGCTTGTTAGTCATGGTGCTGTTTCCCATCCAAACATTTGTTTCTTGTATTAATTCGAGGAACACTGCAATCTCATTCAGTCTCACATTCAGTTTGTCAGCATTTATTCACTGACATGGTTCTCATTTAACTCATCATATTTCCCTCATATTCATATACTTTGTACATATCTTCTAGAAGAACAGAATCGTGCAAGTTTTAAATGGATGTAAAATAGATGGAAGCAGACATAGTGGCTCTAATAACAACCAATAGATTTGCTGATGTAGATGGAAAGGGACACAAACATTGACATTGGTCAACTTCCTCTCACTAAAGACATTTTGACTCTATAACTACATCACCTGACCATTTAAGGAGTCATATTTTGCTTTTTTTTTAATGGAATTTTGCATTTTAAGACATTTCCCTGTGGTCTACATAAACTGTAAATGCTCTGCTTGGGTCTGAATTCTTCATTCATTCAAC
>JAPQRP010000013.1:21101281-21130626 GCA_037367295.1 Apogon hyalosoma
CTGTCTGTCTGTCTGTCTGTCTGTCTGTCTGTCTGTCTGTCTGTCTATCTATCTATCTATCTCTCTATCTATCTCTCTTTTTTTCCTCCAGATTCAACCTTTCCAAAGTGATTTGTCACCATTTATTATATTACCTTCTGCATTTTGTAATTTTTCTGAGTTGATTACTATTTTAAACAAAACATAGCATCTAATTAACATAAAACAAGTATCTACAGAATTGTTTGTCACATTGCATGGGTTTACTGCTACATAAATGCTGCAGAAGATGTTTCCATGAGCCATGTATGTTTGATTTCCAAATGGGCCATGAATAGCTGAGGAACTGCACTTTATATGAATCATTTCAATGCATTGATAGGAATAGTGGATTGAAAGTTATTTAACATTTTAGATGTGTGTTAATTTATATCATTACATGTAGCAAATATAAAGGAATCCAGTGTATTTGACATATTATACGATGGTAATCTATGGGCCAGAATATGCTTTAAAAAGTATTTAAAGACATGTAAATTTTTCTGTGAGCTGTAAAATGAGAATTTTGTACAAGACAAACGCCTCAATGCATTGACTTGTGTTTGTAACATGTAATAGGTAAAATTATGTTGTAACAAAGGGTAAACAAAAGGGAGAATAGCGATTTTGACGCTTATACATCCGGAGTACGGATCGCGGCTTTTAAAAATACAGATCCTTTTCGCTTGCCGTACTTAAGTATAAAATCTGTCCATACCGGAAGTTCCGCCCCTTTTCGTCCCCTCTCTGGCAGACTGAGTGAGTTACACATTCTCACATAAACAATATCACTATTGTAATCATCATCCATCCTCTTAAATATGTGTATTTATATCACAGTTCACGTCAAATTCTAATACCTTTCTTCATGTTGCATGTAATGAGATAGATATCGAATTTCTAACACATTATTTAACCGGAGATCTGACTTCTCTTTTCCTCCTTTCCTCAGCGTTCAGTCCGCGGACACGGCAACATGGTAAGGGCTTTTACTAATGTTTGCTGTTGTGCTGGATATGTCTAGCTAATCGCAAACGTAGTACTGTCACCTGTTCGGTGTATTTTATTTCGAATATTCTGTCTGTGGTTTATATTAGTCGTTTGGAAGTGGTTAGCGTGAATGATTAGCATTAGCCTAGC
Organism: Apogon hyalosoma; assembly: GCA_037367295.1. Lineage (NCBI taxonomy): Eukaryota > Metazoa > Chordata > Actinopteri > Kurtiformes > Apogonidae > Apogon > Apogon hyalosoma. The sequence goes on from JAPQRP010000013.1 coordinate 21,102,440, forward strand.
TTAGCTCGTTTGGGCCACCGGCTTCAGTCTGATTCAAAGACACGTTTCTTACTCTGAACTGATAAGTAGTGATTGACTCCGAACTAAGACATTGAACACGCATAGCACGATGCTGATGTGTTGTAGTCTTGTTGGTAATTGAAATTTAGCTAGAAACCGTAGGGCTATGACCGTAAAGATGTGACGGCAAGACGTCCAAACATCCCAGGCTGACGTGCCCGTGATGCATTCACAAGCTTGCTAGAGTAATGATGGACCAAGTGCTGAGTTTCGATCTTTGACAGAAACGCCAGTTCCACCGGTCCACTAACATTAGTTTAGACCTAACTTTAATTGAATTTGAGTGTCTGCTGAATGTCAATTTTAACTGTTCTTCTGTGCTTTTAGCCACGCAAGATTGAAGAAATCAAAGATTTCCTGCTGACAGCCAGGAGGAAGGATGCTAAGTGTAAGTAGGATACAGACTACTTCTTGGTCCTGACTTGGTTTATAGGCTACTTAATGCACTTATTTGTGGAACAAGTGATACATTCTGCAATGCACTAGTGCTTTGATCAGTAAATAACTGATTTGAGCAATGTACAACAGCACATGTAAAAGCACTAGAACATGTCACAGCTTGATTATGTTGGAAAAGAACACTACAATGCTAATGCATACAGTTGTCATAAAGAACAGACTTAAATTAAGCTCAAGTGTTTGATGGTTTGTGTTGTGGTGCCCCATCTAATCGTCATTACATGAAATTAAAATGTTATGGTGGTTTTCCAGATTGACTTTTAACACAAAGTCCCTAAATTTAGCTGCATGCATGCTTCAAATTGCATATGATTTCCGTCACCAATTTTTCATCAAATCTGTAAAACCCGAGTCATAGCCTAAATATCATGAATCTGTAAGTCTCTGTAAACACACACCTGACTCTTTCCTCAAGCTGAACAATTTCGAAGTGTACTCAGTCCACAGTCCATTTGTTTACAGAGCTGGTAAGTCACTTGGGCATTTTTGGAAATTTGTCGTGACGTGCATTGTGGGAAGCAGAGCTCCACGCAGCCACATTATGGCTGCATCGGCAACAAACATGGAAATGGCTTGATTACCTCTTGCGGCTGCGTGGAGCTCTGTTTCCTACAGTGCGAGTCACGACAAATTTGCGAAAATGCCCCAGTGACTTGCCAGCTCTGTTTGTACACAACTGGACTGTTTATGATTGAGTACACTTTGAAATTGTTCACCGTGAGGTAAGAGATTCAGGTGCATAATCACAGAAAGACTTATAGATTCATGATACTTGGGCTATGACTCAGGTTTTACAGATCTGGTGACAAATTTGTGACACAAGTCTTATGTAGCTTCCAGAAGGTCACTGGGGTTAATTTGACTAGGCCTGTGACGTGTACAGTTTTCAGCTGGTTATTGCTCTGTGCTGTAATACTATATTCATTAAAGATACTACTCCCCCACTTTAAGCACATTGCAGTATGGAATGCAAAAGAAAATGTGCTTTGAGCTACTTAAAGGTTCTTTTGTCAACACTGCATTTTGTTCATATTTAAAATTTGTGGCATAAGCCATACTTAAGGCTATCTTAACTTGTTAAATATAAAAGTACATCAGTGATATTAATGTAAATCTACTTTTTGTTCATCTTCAGCCGTAAAGATCAAGAAGAACAAGGACAATGTCAAGTTCAAGGTGCGCTGCAGCAGATACCTGTACACTCTGGTCATCACAGACAAGGAGAAGGCCGAGAAGCTGAAGCAGTCTTTGCCACCAGGTCAGTGGAAAAGTGTTGGTTTAAGCAGAGACCCTGCTCTCAAAAGCTATGCTCTTAGTTGAAATAAAAAAAAAAAAAAAAACTGTTTCTGCCTCAATAAATTTTTTATGCATGAGATTGAACAGAACTTAAATTGCAGGAAGGGTGCATCTTTTTGAGGGCAACTAGCTTAAAGCAGGGTTTTGATAAATGCGTTCTTTATCACATGCTTTTCTACACAATGACAGAAAAGAGTGACATTCACATAAAGTGCTTCACATGAGCATATAGTAATGGCACAGGACGTAAACCAGTTTTGAGAAGATTTGCATTTGTGTCTTAATAAAACGGGAAATGTGCAAGTTATTTGGGTGTAAATTAATTGGTTGGTTAGAAGTGGTCACAGTGAAATGTCAGACTGATGGTTGTGGAGTTTTGGAGCAGAAGGTGAACAGTTCTGCCACAGAGGTGAAATACAGCTCTGTAACCTTGGACAGTTTTAGATGCAGCCGCTGAGGAAAGATGCACTTTTAGACAATAAATCATTTGTCATCTGCAGGATGAACATTCAGATACAAGGTTGGTGTAACATCTCAAGTTAAGAAATGCCAAGTGACAGCACTGGTGCCACAGCCACACATTAAGTTGAATAAATAATCACTAATGTCACATGCTGCTTCTTTCTTCAGTCGCCTTAAAGACTGTGGCGCTGACTTTCGCTCTCCCAGGGCAGACAATTTCTGTTCATACTGTGCATGTATAAATTTGTACTAGTCTGGTTTATAGGTTATAACAGTTAAACAGCTTTCTTAACCAGTTGCCTGGTGTAAAGAAAGTTGACATGTCTTCAGTCGATTGAAAATGGAACAAAACCAGTTCACTTTGTCAAAAATTGTCCTCCCATATCCACAGCATGATCTATTCGACAGCTTAATCTGAATATTAACAGTCTTTCAAGCTGTCACGGTGAAGAATTGTTTTGTGCACTTCGATGATAGGAATCTAAAATGAATTTGACATTGTTGGATGCAAAAACTATTTGTTCTTAAGACCAAATGACTGCTTTATTTTCTAATACATTGCCTTTTGTCTTTACAGGTCTGGCTGTGAAGGAGCTGAAGTAAACTTGTGATGTACAGAATTGTAATAAAAATTGGAAAACTATTTTGTGTGTGTGTCGCTTTAATGTCACAACATTTCCAAGCTAATGACACTGTAAACTGATCTGCAAGATGGATTTTATCTGTACAATTGTTATATTTGACATCTGTACTGGACACTGAAACTGACACTCCCTGCAGCTACAACTACGCACAATACATCAGGAAAATGAAATGGCTGTAAAGGTCATGTTTTACTGCTCCATTATTAATATTCTGCCCTGGTGCGGTATGAAGTGTAACGAGCATTAAATGTTGAGAATGAGGCTGGATCAGAGCAAAAATAGATGTGAAGAATTTTCCAAGTCAACTTAAACTGGGTTACAGTGATGAGCAAAAAAAATAAGGCCGATTCTGGTACTATTAACATGGATTTATATGCTGTAGATGTTTAAAAAAAAAAAAAAAAAAAACAGCATCTGAGTGGTCATGCAGATCATACCTGTTCCGGACGTCCCTAGTGGGAATGTCATGTCAGATCTGCTGGTAATATCCTTTATGTACCAGTAGGTGGCAGTATAGGAGCGATGGACGGCCATTCAATAATAAAACACGTAAACAAACCACAGCTCGGTGTTACGAATACGATACTACCATGCATTAATTGTGATTTTCTAATTTGTAATAAACCAGAGTAAATCCTTTAGTTGCATTTATACTGATCCTGCAACGAGGAGAGCGTCTTTTTTTTTGCGCGCTCCCGTGACTCGTGTCCTGTGCGTACTATGGGTGCGCGGCCCCGCCGGTGGCTGTGCGTTTGGAGCAGCCGTCGGTCGGATAGCCGTGGATCCTCATTGACACGGAGACATGGGCGCAGTGTGATTATACCTTCCTTAATAGAAAATCCCTTTTTTTTTCTCTCTGTATCTGACTTTTTAGAGCGGATCCACTGTTTTTCAGGACTTCTTGTACATTTCTACCCCGTGCGTCACCGTGAGCGTATTTGCGCGGAGGAGCATGTTTTTATCACTGCCTTTGTTTGATATGAGACGGGATTAAGATACCCAAACCGGCCGCTTAGTAAAAGAGAGGCTAATTCAGAATTTAGCCTAACTTTTTTACCCGGGGCAGGGATGTCTTCGGCTCGGGTGGACTACATTGCGCCCTGGTGGACTTACTGGCTTCATAATTTCCCTCATATCAACCTGAGGTTTCAACCCTCTGATAACAGCTTCCAACCTGAAGATGAGAACTACAAGCAGGTCAGTAGATGGGCTGGGAATAAAAACTACAACTGCTATGCTAATTAATGATAATAAGTTTTATTCCCCTTAGAATAAATATTGGATGTACTCCTTCCTGTGGTGTCCTTAAAATATGTTTATTATCATTGTGCCTGCTGCTGCCTTCAGGCTCAGATTGTAGTTTTCATTATTTATGAGAAAAGTGGCCCCCTTGATGACTGTGAAAGTCCTGCAGTCCATTTAAGTGCTAGTCACCTTCAGCAGTCAGACAGTTTTAGATGTTCTATGACCTCAATGTGGACTCTTATGCTGTAACATTTACCTCAGTATGTCATAAAAGTGAAGTGTTTTGTCAGAAAGGAACCAAACATGGACATATTGAGTACTGGTATTGCAATAAAAGTTATTGCACACTGTGTTATTGGATGTATCTGTGTTTCACCTGTGGGGATTTGGACAGAACTGTTTGGCTTTGGTGTTAGATGGGATCAACTGCTGGCAGACTAATGGTCTTCTTGTGAACACGTCAGCTTCTATAAATGTTTCATTAGTTCACTGTTTAATTTTTCAGCATTACAGCTTAACTCCCATGGGTTTACATAGATCACATTTAAATTCAGCGCTTCAGCACCTTAAGAGGGTGGTCGTCCAGTGTGAGGAAATGATGCTGTCTGGGAGGAAGTGTTTGGATGGGCTTCAAGAGAATGTGGATGGGATTTATTTTAGTTGTAAGAACAGTATGAGTGCTGCATTTGACAGTTGTGTGACCCTCCCATAGAAATTAGGCCAGACAGTAGTAGGGCCTAAATGATGCAACCAAAACATCATATCCTAATTAGGGGTGTAAGAAAATATCGATTCTGCAATATATCGCGATATTTCATTTCATAATATTGTATCGATATTAAAAAGTAATGTATCGTTATTTTCAACTGCAGATATGGCGGAGGTTCATTTATGTTTTTATATTTTGATTACATTTTATTTACTGTTATTTAATGCTGTCGTATTAAATAAGGGTTATTTGAAGCATCCTAAAAGCACTTTTTACTGTCTGAGAGGCAGATGTTAGCTCCTTTGTTGGGACTGCACAAAAATAATGTTACCGTGTTAATTATGAACTAATAGAATAAGAACATTTGAGCAGGATCTTCAACAGTGATGTCTGTAAAATGTTTTTTAAGTTTTTACAGAGGAAAATTTCATGTGTTAGGATTAGATCCTGTTTTGATCAAATAAAAATGTGTTTAGTATTTGTGCATATTTCTGATATAATGTAATTTTTCCAGGAAATAAAAAAAAAGAAACAAAAAACTCCCCAAAAATTGCCGTGTTAACAGTATCGTGATATATCGTGATATATTGTATTGTGATCCAAGTAATGTGATTTGTATTGTATCGCCAGATTTTTCCCAATACACACCCCAAATCCTAATACAGTAGTTCTCAATTGTTTTCTCTCGGGGTTGCCCTTTGGAGGATGAAAAATCTCCAGGCCCCCCTCAACCCCAACAGCATTCTAACAGTGGTGCTATTATAACATTTATTGAAAGAAACATCAATATCGTGACAATACTTTTTGTTTTTCCTTGAATAATTTGTTGTGGAAATTAAAAATAACTTAGATTTTTGCTCAAGTAATACAAATAAACTCAACCAGACTGCTCCCTGAGACAATATTTTTCTAAATTAAAATAGGAAATGCGAAATTATCTTACAACTATGACACTAAAGTTCCTTTTTTCTAGAACCATAAACAAATTTTAGTAACAAAGATGAACATTTCAACAATATCAGTGGCTGCAATGAGCACGTTTACATTGCACATCTCAGAACATTAAAGCGCAAACTGTGCAAAAACAGAAACGTTGCACATTTTTCTTTTCCAGTCCAATCCTTGTCCAGTCTCCAAACCTAAACTCTTTGTGTAGTCTAATAACAGATCACCATGGCAATAGATTTGTTTGTTGTATGTCCCTAAAATGAGTCCAGGGTGCTCCAATGCTAAAACATTAGCTCCACCTGCTACATGTTCTAACCTGAAGAAAAAAAAACAAAAAACACTCAGGAGTTTAAAAAACGCTGTTCTAATAGTACATTTTACAGCATAGCACATTTAAATGGTCTGTTTCTTATTGCATTGCGATGTATTGTTTAACAGAATATACAAAAGTATGAATATGGGATTAGACACGGTCCTTGTGTAGGTGATGAAAGATGCTAGTGGTGTTTGAATCTATTGTTTGGCCTGGTCTGTGGCGTAACTTACAAATTAAGTTTTCTGATCCATACTAGATGATTCCAGGGATTTTCCGAGTAAAAACACAAGATTCCAATCTCCGTCACGGCCTTGTGGTTTTCAAAGGAAGACCGGAGGCTGATCTGGCTCAATGGAATCCTGTGGGAGAAGGGATGTAGTTCCCTGTAAAAGCAATTATTTTGTAACAGCTCTTGGTTTCATAATAATCAGGTGACCTCTGTGATGATCTTAAGCATCTTATCCATATACTAAAATGTCACGTTGCCACCTGATTAGATCTAACTTAAATGAATTGATAGTTTTGTTGGGGAGATCAGGGAACTGATACTGATTGGCTCACAGGGATACATGTGATCGAAGCTAAAGCTAATTAGCTGCAGGTTAGCTGTTCCATTTTCATCAACAGTTGAACTGGTCAGGAATCTTTAATCTTTTAGCTGAGTATCTTTGGATTGTTTATACCCAAACCACATGCAGTCATCAGAAACGGTCCCTCTTTTAGGTATGAATTTCTTGTTTTTTCACTGAAGTGGATGCAGTGTTGTTGCTCAGTCTTTATGTCAGTTCTCCCTAGTGGTTACTTGTGGAACTGAAAAATCCATCTGGCCAAAATGATTAGTGACATCTATGAAACTGCCCAGTACTGATGCTTTCTTTATTTGTTTACTTTTTTGCTTTTGTGGGGTTTTTTTTTTGTTTGTTTGTTTGTTTGTTTTTTTCTAGGTGTTAGCGTGATAACTGCTAGTTCACTAAAACTACTTGCACTTTCTGGGGCAAAAAGATTAAAGAGACGTCTATTAAAAAAAAAAAAAAAAAATGGAGCTAGCATGATAACTGGTAGCTTGCTAACCACTAGCATGCTACTATCACACTATCCTGGCCGAAATTATTAAAGACATGTCTGTAAAACTTGCTAATACCGACTTTTTAAAATTTGTTCGTTACTTTGTTTCCACGTTGTTGTTTTTCTTGGAGCAAGCATGATAACTGTTAGCTCGCTAACAACTAGCACGCAAACTACAATTGCACTATTCTGGCCCAAACCTTGAAAGTAACTTCTATAAAACTGGCCAATACTGATGTGTATTAATTAGTTTGTTTACTTTGTTTCCTTCCATGTTGTTGTTTTTTTATTTTCTTGGCACTAGCATGATAACTGTTGGCTCGCTAACCCACTAGCATGCAAACTACAGTTGCACTATTCTGGCCCAAACCTTGAAAGTAACTTCTATAAAACTGGCCAATACTGATGTGTATTAATTAGTTTGTTTACTTTGTTTCCTTCCATGTTGTTGTTTTTTTATTTTCTTGGCACTAGCATGATAACTGTTGGCTCGCTAACCCACTAGCATGCAAACTACAATTGCACTATTCTGGCCTAAATTATTAAAGTAACTTCTATAAAACTGGCCAATATTGACGTGTATTAGCCTAATTAGTTTGTTTACTTTGTTTGCTTCCATGTTGTTGTTTTTTTTCTAGGCGCTAGCAAGATAACTGTTAGCTCACTAACCGCTAGCATGCAAACTATTATTGCACTATTCTGCCCTAAATTATTAAAGAGACTTCTGTAAAACTGGCCAATAACGATGTTTATTAATTAGTGTGCTTACTTTGTTTGCTTCCATGTTATTGTTTTTTTCTTGGTGCTAGCGTGCTAACTCGTATCATACTATCATAGCATCAGAGACGTCAACAGCTCAGCACACAACGCTGTAATAGCTACTAAGTCACGTATTGCAGCTTTGCTCCAATGCAGTGGATGAGCTCTCTCATCCTCAGTCAGGGAAGTGTTGGGTACTAAAATAAATCAGTCCCCGCTTTGGGTGAATGTCATCTTATTTGCAGGTAGGCTGATGGCATTCAGAAAGGTGAATACCTGCCGACATCAGTTTTCAGCTGATAAATCGGTGTGTCCCCACAAAAAAGGTCTGATGTAGGCTGGCTCACAGGATTTACTCTGCTGGAATAATCCTGGCCGGCTATTTCCGTCTGCATTCTCCTCTATTCCACTATCTGTGTGTCGTCACCACTGTGTAAAAGAACAACCTCCGAGCTGCAATTAGATGCTGAAAATGGCAACTTTTGACAGTTTTTTTTTTAAATGGATTTAGCCATTTTAATACCATATCTTGCTTCTTCCCACCAGAATAAGTTCTCCTTGACACTGTTTTGTACAGGAGGAGTGATTGTGTCCTGTGCAGAGCAATGCCCGAGATGAGTGTGATTCATTTGAAGAAATCCAAATTAGTGAAGTTTCTTTTTCCCTATTACAGAATGATAATGCCGCCAGACTTTCTCTAAATCTTCTGAATGCCCAGAAGAGAGATTTTAAATTGTGAGACATGATGCAGAAAGGAAAACAATGCCAATCGTCCAGTACCCATTTAAAATGACAAAGTATGAACTGATGTTTTCTGGTTTTCACATGATATATTTAATTACCCCACCCCCCCGGGAGGAGAGGCAAGAGGTGTTATTTTTGGTTTGGTTTGTGTGTTTGTTTCTTTCTCTCTTTCTTTGTTAACACTTTAGCAGCAAAACTATTGGTTGAATTCATACCAAATTGGTTTATAGATTGCCAGTGACACAGAATAGATCTGATTACATTTTGGGAACAGTAGGTCAAAGTTCAAATTTTTCTGACTTAAATCTTTTTTTTCTGCCGTTTTCTTATAATGGGCAACATTTCAAATGTATATAAAACATCAATTTTATTTCCATTTACTTTAAACATGGTGCATATATAGAGGCAATAGACATGATGACATCAGCTGGATCGATGCCAAAATAAGCTACGATATGTGTGAGGGGCGGGGTTTGTTGTGCCTGGAACCACTCGTTTCTTTATGTCATCAGGAAGTCCCTTGGGAATAAATCTTTTTTCAAGGGAGACCTGACCAAGAATTCCTGGCAGTCCATACAAAATTATTTTACTCATCCATGAAAAGATGTGTCGAACATGATGTAAATAGAAATAACAGATTAAAGCAATAATGAGAAAACAGATGAAAAGGTACATGAGACATAATGCAGCTTAGGAAAAGCAATTACACTCTCCTGTTATGTAGTTTCTTAACAGAGTTTTACATGCACATAGGGAGACAAAAACATTTAGTTGTACAATATGTTGGAGGTTATCCTACTGATTTACCAAGTTCTGCACAAAATCTTAGGAACTTCTGTCCTTATAGGGAACGAAAGTTCTAACAGTTATTGATGGGTGATAGAAAACTAAAATCACCAGTGACTCCTCATGTTTAATGAAACCAGATCCCAGTATTATTGGGTATTGGACGATGCATTGGTTGTAAAACACAAGACACTGTGATGTAGAGAAATTTAACAATTCATGTAAATATTGTATCAATAGTCTAGAACACTTAGAAATGTTATAAGGTTTTAATGCAGTTACTTAGATGTCCTTATATTTGTATCAAGGATAGGTGTTTTAATTACATTTTGAAACTGTATAATCAGACATAAATATTAGTTTTGCGTCACAATTAAATAAAACGGAAATCTCCTCTTATTTTAACCACAAATAAAAATTGGTTGAATATTAATAAGCGATGTTGATTAATCTTATTCCTTAGCATATAAAAGCCTTATGATTACTTTTGTTTTGTAGCTATCTGACAGTGCATTTTTGCATGGGTTTGGATCGATTGCTATTAAAAAACAATATATTTTTTAAAAGCTTAAGAAAAAGAACAGTCTATGTGGGGTCATATGGGATCTTTTCACTCCTGAGTGGTAGAGAAATCTCTGCTGTTGTTCCTCTTTTCTTCCACCTAGGGGCTCTTTCTGGGTTTTATTACGGAAAGAAAAACCTGAAAACTGTAATCCTGCCACTTTGCTTTGACCCTGATGTGCTTTCTAATCATAACTTTTACGGTTACAAAAGAACATGACATAAATTTTTTAAAAGCCTCAAAATGTTCTTAAAGGAACAATAACATCCAAATCTACCAATCTTTTGGCGATAGGCATTTCACTGATATCTCGCAGCAGCAGTGTTGCTACATTTCTGCTCTACTAGATACCGGATGACAGCGCAACTGAAATGGATTTATGCTGTGCTGGTATCATGAAAGAGACAGAAAGAGGCAAAGGTAGGGAGTTTCTTTTCTCGCTGCCAGTATTCATTCTCCTTGGGGCTTGGTGGAAGTCAAGTCAGGGCCACAAGCTCTCTGACTGGATGGAGGGGGATGATGAGTCTGAGCAAGAGAGCAGCGTTTCCTCCTGTGATGACTGTCGACCACAAGCAGTCAAGGGTAAGCGGGAAAACCCCCCGCAACCACAACACAGCACAAGATTTTACGGAACTTATTTCTTCACTGAACAGAACACTTCTCCTTTGTTGCCAACCCCCCCCTCAATACATGCCATGCAACTCCTACTTCGTCGGACATTTATTTTTTTCAAGGACAATACATTTAGGCATTGTTTATGCGGATCCAGAATCTTGCTCCTTCCGGTGTGTCCCACGAGACCTAATTTTGGGAAATAAATGGAGTGCAGTAAATGGCAAGAGACATTTGCACATATGATTTTCGTCAAATCAAAAGCTTATCTTACAAGCCAAGAAAGTTTTGTGCAAACAAAAAAAAAGTAATGAAACATCCTGTTTTGTGTTAAACGGCTCAATGAACTGCATCCCTTTGTGTTGGGATTCTTCTTACAAATCTGACTTTCATTCTCTATCCCCTGCGTTCGTTACATTGGTTATTACCTTGACCATAGAAAAGACCTGAAACAGGATTTAAGAATACCAATGAATCAATCATTTAATGAACATTAATCAATCTTACGCACATCTGTGGTCTCCCAAGGTTACCGAGAATCAGTTTTCCAGGCCCACAGACATAAAGTCTCCAAGCAAAGAACCCATCTCTCTGTCCTCAAGAGCCCAGAGTTATCTTTTCCCTATTTCTTTATACTCTACTTGGGGTGCAGTGCAAAAATCTAAATCTTACCAAGTGTATTTCTCTCATTTCTAGTCAAAATATCTCATCACACTTAAAATAAGACATAATCAGCTAAAGAGTAACTTTTCAATGAGATGTAAGAACTTATTTTTAGACAATAGATCTGGAAAATTATTTTTCAAGAAATCTTACTAAGATAATTTTCACTTGTTCCATTGGCAGATTTTTTTGCTTAATTCAAGATTTTTCTTTGCTTAATTCAAGCAAAAAACCCAGCCAATGGAACAAGTGAAAACTATTTTAGTAAGATTTCTTGAAATATGATTTTCCAGATCTGTCATCTAAAAATAAGTTCTTATATCTCACTGAAAAGTTACTCTTTAGGTGATTATGTCTTATTTTAAGTGTGATGAGATATTTGGACTAGAAATGTTGAAAAATACACTTGGTAGGATTTAGATTTTTGCAGTGTGTTGCCTTCCTCCTCTTAACTTCAGCCAATCCCTTCACGTATCAACCCCCGCCACGGCTGTCTGTGCCCCACAGACCTTACTATCTTCTCTTTATGACTAATAATGCAATAAAACAATAAACATGCCACACTCCTAAAAGCCCACATAACCTTTTTCCATTCCACCCCTTGTAGCTTGTAACTCTAATGTCAATATATCACACAACTTAGAGCAAATCAGCAAAATACAGAAATCGTAGCTACATTATATTACATTCCGATAACAAAACATAGAAATAATGGTTATAACATACTGCATTCTAATTATATGATGTTTAGGTATTTTATATGTTCTTCAACTGTATAATTCTGACACTTGTTAGATGTGATACATATCGCCAGTACCAAAACAGCTGCCACTTTAGCATATTTTACCTCTGCTTTTGGGATCAAGGTGAAAAAGTATTTATAGAGCTGAAAAATCACCAAAAGTCTCATCATGTTGAAGCTGCAGAGACACTTTCAGCGTCTCCGAACAGATCATGGGGAGAAATTGTTTGAGCTGTTTAATCTTTCAGTATGAATTCAAGTTTTACCATTTAATGCAACTGTAAAATAGTCTTTTAAATTAATAAGCATTACATGTGTTGCTAAATAATGGCAAAATTCATTAAAAAAAAAAAAAAATTCAGTAGTCTCTCATCGTTGAGTGTAATACAGTTTTTTTCCCCAAAATAATGTCCCATGAGGTGTGACGTCACCTCTCTATCGGCTTTTAAGAAACAACACTTCCATCAGCGTAAAGATTAAAGTTTGACAAACAGGCATAAATACCAAAACACTGAACAAATACAACCACTGTGGCACAGATTAGGAAACTGAAACAAAAGGCAAAATTTATATGATCAATAATACAGTCAGACATAACTGAGGACAAACAAATACAACTGCAGATGCAATGACATTTAACAAAGCCAAGATATCTGCCTGTGTTTAAGGTGTAATTTTGCTCTATTACTGAAAACTTTAAAAAAAATTATCTCTTCTGTCCTTGGATTGAAAAAGAGAATTGACCGACTGGCTCCTTGCTGTAATAATTCAATATCAGTGGACTCTTTCAAACCATTCAGACATAAAAATCAATTTCATAAATATAAGACATTTATAAAGTTCTCAAGGCTTAATAAGTTTTACCTGAATTGAACTCTATAATACTGTCTTTTTTTTTTATTGATTTCTGATCCTTGAAGTTGAAGGTTATCGGTTCATTACTATTTGGGTTCCCTGGCCCCACACGGTTACGTTTTAAGGAAGATGGAATGAAATCCTTAAAATTGGGCGGATTTTATAGATGCACCAGATTTTAGAAGTAAAAAACCTTTAGTCTTAATGGTCTTCCGGACACTTTTTTGATATGTGTATCCAAGGCAACACCTAAGTAAGTTTGGATTATTAAATGAAATAAAATTCTAGTACAGTAAATAGCATTATCAGCATGCACATTCATCTATTGGGTTTATTTTGCTTATTTTGTCAGTTACACATTTTGTTGTTGTGAATGTTCTACCTTTAGATTTCTGAAAGGCTTCCCGGCATAGCAAGTGTATGTGATGTTCTGACAATAAATCATAAATATTTTAATACCACACAACTCTGGATTAGAAATCAGGCTTTAGACTAGCTGCACAACTGTAATATCAGCCTGTCTGATGTATTTGTATACTTGAAAAAGGGTCAGCTATGAGGCAATTCAGGGAAAAATGGGCACAAAGCAGCACAACATTTGTAGCATAGTGAGACATTTCATTCATTGTCAGAATGGTGCTAAATCTTGACAAATATTTGCTAAGTTGTTGTGTTTTTATGTAAATTTAAGCTGCAGTTTCCCAAATAAGTAGTCATATTCCTTGATAGCGAAGTACGTAGACTTAAATTGACATCAATACGTTGCCTGTAATGATCATAAAAAAGAGTCATTTGACCAAATTGTGCAGAATATAATAAGGGTTTTATGAAAAATGTTTAAACAAGTTTTTGCCAGAACACTCATTACTATCTGAACTCATTTGCTTAAGCACCAAAGCTAATGGTACAATCTGATCCCATTTAGGCCCTTATTTTTCCTGTAACGTGTGAGCATTTGGTTCTTGGCACTATTAATGCTGTTAGTGCCAGAAAACATTGAGAGAACAGGAACTAAACTGACTCAGGTGCAGCTGTTACTGAGCGAAGCCATTACTGTATGTGTTGTAGTCAAATTAGTGATTGCTAATGTTAATCCTACCAGTGAAGTGACTCTGCCTACCTCTGGGGGAATTTGCTTATATTATGTCACTGCACAGACAATGTCATACTGTGGCATTAATGACAATGTCTGCAGCTAATATACTTTAGTCATGTTTGAGGCTCATCTGGGATGACTAATTGGACCACAAATGGGATTTATGCATTGTTAAATTACAGAAGGCAATATAAGAGGTGAAAAAATAAGCTTGTAAATCGAGCTGTGTAGTATAAATTCCACTCTTTTGTGTAGAAATTGCTGAATCGATGTTTATTCAGCCATGGCTGAGAGAGCATCAGGCCACTGAGCGATGCTGTTAACCCAGACCACATGCACAGTCAGAGGAATTGTAATTGGCTTGTTGTAGCGTGGGCAATCCTGGTGAATTCCTCTTTTGGCTCCGAGCCATCGAATGTGATGGAATGTAAGGGGTCATGATCCTCCCCCTGTGCTTTGTCTGGGTGTGTGCAGTAGTCGGTTGTCGTCCTCCGTAGGACACTGGTTTTGTCAGTAATGGAATGTCAGTCAGCTGAGTCACCTGATCGGAGTTTTTCTCTAATTTCGCTCTGAAAATAAACAAGCTTGACCTCTTACCGTCTCATTATTTTAGAAATCTCATCTGGCGCTGGGTTAACCTGCAGGCCTCTCTGTGAAAAGTGACAGTTTATTTTATAAAACCCTCTATATTGATTCAATGCTTTGGAGATACAAGCACTCCTAATCCGCTGATGTCTGAAGTTGGCCATCTTCAGCCTGATCTGTCTCTTTTGTGTTTCTTAACGTTTCATCTTTCTATCCTGAGGCCGAGACGATAGAAAGAGGGCAGACAGCTGAGAAAGCTTGCCCGGAAATAGGACAGAGGCCTAGTTTTCTTAATATTTGTCTGTGTGTGTGTGTGTGTGTGTGTGTGTGTGTGTGTGTGTCTATAAAACAGTCATCATGCGTAGGTCAGCAGATCTCAGTCCATCTGACTTTACTTTCCACTTCCTTCTTTGTGACCCAAACATGTTTGTGCCAAATGCTGACGTTTCCAGTCACAAAGCCTGCTGTGTTTCATATGTCAGACAGAACAAACTAAAAACAAAATCCTATTGCAAATATATTGTATTCAGTGTATGTCTTGATTCTTTTTTGAAGTGGGTAAAACATCAGGTGTGAGCCAAAGCCAGACAAGATGCCTCAACTTTTATTTATCAAAACAAAGGTTGAGGTACATGATGAAATGCAAAGTGTACAGACCTCCTGGATCTGAAAGAAAGTGCTTTCAGTAACATGTTTGACAGTTCGCAGTTTTCACCATCTTTCTTAGCTCATCATCTGTGACAGCTCTAATTTTTGGCTGTCAAACAGATCACCTCCCTGTTCATTTCTACTGTAAAAACATCTCTATGGAGACGATTTCAACTCATTCTCCTATGTGGTCGCTCAAGACATTACTTGAATTCATGCAGGTTGAAGTGGACAAACGAACAGTTTTAGCGCTGGCAAAAACAGTTAATTCACTCGCAACCCAAGCAACATGAAGTCATAACTGACTCATGATATAAAAATAGTGTAAAATACTGTACTAAAGGCTAGTGCTTTTTTTCTTCTTCTTCTTCGTTTTGTGTCTGTGGAAGCGAGAGAGCCAATGAATGAAGCAAAATGCCAAAGCGATTCTCATGCCTGCAGCTTAAAATATTACGTGACAATTTGTACGGGACGTTTTGACATAATCATTTACTACAACCCATGCAGAACAAGCCGTATTAGCTAGAGTTTTTTTTCCCATATATAGCCTTCCCCTATCTCACATCCATCCACCCAAGGCTCAGCAAAGCAGCATGGATCACTGTACTTGGATAAATCGCTTTGCTTTAGTCTGAAATTCTGCATTAGCTACACAGAGATGCGAAGTGGAGGTGGCAGTTTATCTTTTTGGCAATGGTTGTTTCTTTAATTACATAACTGAGGTGCTACATGTTAAAGTCCACGTAGAATGATGTCTTTAACACTAATCCCTCCATTTTACACCAGTTTTCCCTTAAGAAGTGTTAGAATTATTGCATAATTAACCCTAACTGTGCATATTCAGCAGTGTATTTTCCACTAACCTGTGTAAAAACAGCTGGATAAAACAGAATTATCACATTTATTCTCCACTGTTTAATGTTTCGTCATCTCATTCAATTGAATCTGAGTAGAGCTTTAGTGCCACCAACTGTTTACCTAGAGCTGCTGACAGTTTTATTCTTAACCACATTTATTTACATGTCTAATAATCATAGACTCAATAAAAAATCAGCCTCGAAATGCTCATTTTAATAGGCTCAAATGGGGTGACATGGTGTATTTGGCCTCATATTAGACGCTCACTGAAAGCTATGACAGCTTACACAAGAAATTATTAGATTTTCTATGGTAAGCTGTTGATGAGAAAGTGATTGGTGTTGAAATTGAAAATATGTGCTCAGCCAAGCAAAGAAAACAGTCAACATACTCAGTACTTTTATTAAGAGATGGATTGCTAGGGATTATTAGGGGTATGGTGAATGTGTTGTAATATGGATGAGTGACTAAATGTACATGTTTCAAAATTGCTGATAAATTTGGGACATTGTTTTCCGTAAGTATTGAACGGTTTGGATTAGATAAGTTTATACTTCTTCCTACGCCTTTTCGCTCATGTAAAATTGGAGGTTTAAGACATTGGAGTTTTAAGTTGCCGTCTTGTTTTGTTCTCATTCTCTTGATTATCATTTATTTGCATTTCTGTTTTTAAATTGTCATTTACATGATCGAAATAAAGATATCAATCAATCAATTGCAAGGTGTTATGTCCATGGCAAGTGGACGGAATGGAACATAAATAATTGATATATAGCTGTTGTTATTATTAGACACACTTAACTGCATGTTAAATGTGAAAAGAAATCAGAGTTTGGTCTTTTATTGATAATAAACCATATTTTGCACATACTGGGTTATTACCGACTGTAAAGGAACATTATTTTGTCCTCGAGTGTAGTTGAACAAAGGCTTTTTGGTTAAGCGCGACACCATTTCTCATGTCCTTGACGAAACACTGTCCGCTTTTCAAGTCTCACCACTGATCACTTTAATGTCCAACTCAGACATCTTTCTCCTGAAAGCACTTATCCTGATATTACTGTGACCAGAAATTAAATGGGATAAATGAACAGACGCACCAATCTCTTATGAGGGCAAATACACACCCGTGTATACTCTTAACACACTCCATCTTTCTGCTTCACTTGCCTCTCAGAGATTCCCTGAGAACAATGTTCCACCCGAGTGCATCTAAACAACCTCCTCCAGATTTTTCTTTTTTTACTGTTGTCTTTGTTTCATCTGTTTTTCCTGTCTCTTACTTTATATTTTTCTCTTCATCTTTACTTCTTTCTTGATGGTAAACCTTGCGCCACCAATTTCAACAAACGTGTCACGTCAGACTCATAATAGTCGCGGAAAAATTATTAAACCATCAACAGTCACCAGAAACAATGGTTATGCAATAAAATACTAACTCCTGTGTGGCTCATGTGACTAAAACAGACAGAAAAGAAAACATGGAATGCCTAAAAGCACTGTTTTTGTCAGTACAATGCCATAAATATTGATGTAAGAACCAAAGTGATTTTGGTTATTATGAAGAAAACATGGAAAATGGATAGATATCAGCTCTGAAATTAAACTACTATGAGCTATTTTTGTTGTTACCAATATATTTGTCCAAACAAATGTATCTTTAGTTGTACCAAGCATTAAAATGAACAAAAAAATTGAAGAAAACAAGGATGGTCTAATCATTTTTTCTGCGACTGTATGTGGAGTCATAGATAAATATTCACGGTATTGCCAACAGATACTATCCTCCAAATGACAAACTTCATCGGATTGCAATGTAACTATGTTGTTGTGTTAAAATATAGTAATTATTATGTCATCAGACCATTTAAAATTTACTAGTATTCCTGATTTCATGAACTCACATATTTGATTGCATGAGAGCTTCTTAAAATAATGACGTTACAAGCCTGTAAATGCTACTGATTGCAGCTGGTTTTACCACTGAGCACATAAACTGCACTTTTATGTTGGTTTGTGTAATAGAAAATGGCACTTTACGCATGCCAAGTGCTGAAAATCCATTTTTCGTTCAGCTATCACCGCCACTCTTGATTGCATTGGAAATTTACCAACTCCTTTTGCTTCCTCTTCTAGAAAATCAATCTTAAATGTGTTGTTCTTGATTTTCATGCTTCTTGATCCATCTCAGCCCCTTCCTGCTTGTGTAAATGATTGTGTAGCCTAAGTGTTAATGCAGTAATTCACCCTGGCTCAGACTCTGTAGCTGTCATTATTTCTTTTTTTTCTATGCAGCCATCCACTTATTCCTGGTTCGTGTCATGCATACAGACATAACACAGTGTGTCCCCTCTGGCTTTCCAGAAGGTCATTAACCCCAATCTGTCTTTGTAGCGCTGGAAGATACTGATTAGCATCACCTGATTAGCTTTATGGTATGGCCGAGGTATGCACTAATAAGCCAGGATTTCAATTCTTCATCCCGATCTAAGGAACGGTACTAAATGACAATGGAGATCCATCTGAGATCCGCTCTTGAGTTCTTTTTTTTTTTTTTTTTTTTTTTGTGATTCGAACATCTTAACAGCAATATCTGAGTCACATGTGCCCACTTGCCAGAGCTGCCTGAACTGGGACAAGTGGATTCATACAGCCGGATTCCCCCTCCAGCGGAAACAACAATGAAAGTCTGCTCCTCTTTGTAGATGGGGGGTTGGGTCTTCTTTGTTGTGGGGGTGTAGTGCCACAGAAATGACCCCTGACTCCCCCGAGGGAAGGGTTTGAGCTCCGGGTTCAGAGGAGGTCTCAGGGAAATGGGGAAATAAACTGGTTCAGTGATCACCAGAGATGTCCTGGTCAGCATAGCCTGCCCAAATGGCGTTTTCAATAAAGATAAAAAGAAAAAAAATCTTATAAGTAGCAATATGAATAAAGCAAATATATATCTATATAAAAATGAAGAAACAAAACTATACAAATGAGTAAGACTTACACCCTGCAAAGCTTCAGAGACCTTCGTTTGTCTTTGAGGGCAGCAAATCTGTGCAGTGGAACAGATTGAAGGAATCCTTTAACAACAACCCTGTTTACCCATTCTGTCGAAGGCGGGAACGTTGAGCCTTTATTCAGCTTTGCAATGGTGGTTTCCAAAGTTCTGAATACCTGCCAATTTACACCAAAGCAGCTAGATGATGTTTCCATAGCAATGACTGTGTACTTCTACTCCAACTCCGGGTTTTTTGGGCTTGTTTTTTTTTTTTTTTTTGCCTGGATGGAGTTTATAGTGTCTCAAAATATGAAAGACATCAATGAGGGCTAATTTTTGAGTTTATATGCTAAAACCAGCCTCTGGCAATTTAAGATGAACTGCAAGTGATACTAGCTGGTTTGAGTTGAGCTGAGATGTCTAAACATGGTTTTGTATGCGCGGTTGGAAAAAACTACAAACACAGGATTGGGAGACGATGTTCTGTCTTTAGACAGCAGGGAAACAGACACAGCTGAATTATTGTCTGTGGGAAACAGATAGTTGGCACTGCATGTTATGGCTGCAATGGGGAGATGTAAAATTCTCTGAACAGTTAGCAGCTAAACTTTTTTTGGAGCAGTGAAAGATGAAATGACGGGTTTTTTTAGATTTGTAGATTTTTTGTATGCTTTGATTTGTGATGTTTTATCCATCATAGTAGAGGCTGTTCTGTCACACCTCTGCCTCTGGAATGCCAGTATCATATCTAAAATCACACACTGGGTCTGCATCATGCTGGCTTTGTTTGGTTCAGTGTAAACAGACAAAGCCAGCGTAATGAGGGGTCTTCTTATCAGGAATATAGTGGTATTTGTGTTTTAAAAGGCTAGCGATGCTCCTTTACCCTCCTCTTATCTATAAGCCACTGAATGGCATCCCATCTGTGAACATGGGCAGGCCCAACCATGTGCACTCTGCTGGAAACAACCAGGGGTCCCTGGGGCATTCACCCCACTGTCAGAGCGGAACAAGCAGTGGCGTCGAAGAAGGCAGCGAGTCAAACTGCTCTATTGATCTTTGTGGGAGTGGGGCTTTGCTTCATACAGATGCTGTTTAAGATGTGCAGTTCTTCAAGCAGTGGACAGCCTATTTGTGGTGTGAGAAGAATCTGCACTCTTCGTCTTTGTAGGGGAATAAAATCCTCAAGCTAAGCAATAGTTTAAGGTTCACGCAGGTGCTAAAACAAGTAAAACCATTTCTACTGCTTTGTAGCAAGAACGTGCCCCCACAGCTTCGAATTTAAAGGTGAACTTGTTACCCTTCGTCCATGTCTTCTCCTTTCTCCAACAGACCTGGCACCCGTTTAACCCGATCACATAGGAGGATTGTGTCACTGTCCATTCAGGTCATACACACCGGCAAACACATCCACAGTCGTATTATACTCTAGTGCACAGCACGCCTGGAGACCTTCTCCACCTACACACAGCTGTCTGCCACCTGCTGTGGAGCAGCCATGCTTGCGGAAGACATTTCATATCGCTTAGCGCACATTTAGCAGAGCTCCAAGCTTGTGGAATTCCACTGTTACATGTCTTTGGCCTGGTTAGCAGATGCACTGTAACAGATGGATGTGCTTTCCGGCCCAATGTATTAATTATGGTCACTACTAGTGTATTAAAAATTGATTTTTAATGGGTGCTCTATCGTACTGTGCATCAGCATAAAGCCAGAACCGTACACCACTTAAGAGTGTTGTGAATATGCATTTGTCTTGACATATAACATATCTAGCATTTTCTCAGCTTCCTGTCACATCGCATTCTGCTCTGTTGACACATTTGTGTTGTACTCATCAGAAAGTGTTTTTCCTGTCACACTTTAAAGATGAAACATGTCACGCTATGTTTTTGTTTTTTTGTTTGTTTTTTTTTTTTTTGTGAAATTGTGAAATGAACAGCTTTTTTGTGATAAAGTGAAGCAAAAGTTTTGTGACTTTGGAGTTTAATGACATTTTAAGTATAGAGTTTCATATCTAACTCTTAAATTAGACCTACCACAATTCTTTTCTTGTATTCAAAAAGCACCACAAACTGGCTCTGAAGTTGCATAGATTGTACTTAGTATTGATTTTTTGGCATTTAATAGGCTTGGGAGCAGTCAGTGGTTTATTCTTCAGTGCTTTTTCATATCGGCTTGTGTTAAGAGCTGTTCTGTGGTGGCCACTTGTCTAAAACGTTACCTTTTAAATGCATCCGTGTTTGTTGTATTTTCCACAAGGCATTGTAAAAGAACATTACAGCACCTCTGACCGTTTATCTCTCTGCCCCATCTGTGCTGTCATCTTCTCTTCGGCTTTCATCCTACCTCTGATGGGACTTGAGGGAGTGTAAATGACTCACCCAATGCCCTTCGGGTCATTTCTGCTCCAGGCGTCATTACTGCCTCATTATGTTACTCCTTTTGTCCCAAAGGTGTGTTGTGATGTGTATGGGCCTTATTATGTTTACCCTTTTCAATATTTTCTGAGGTCGTTCACTGCAAATTTTTATAGCAAACTAAAACCATATTTAGTAGATTATTACAGGTGTTTACAGAAGCTACATCTAAGGAAATCCAAACAGCAGCTTTGCACCTATACTTTATAGCTTGTATTCACTGGAGATTGTGTCAGCATGAGTTCATTTAACCCTTTTTCGACTATTTTATCCCTCTATAGAAGGACAAATAAAGAAAAATTAAAACTGAGTACTGGAAAATGTTTCTCAGATGTGAAGCCGGACCCACAAAAGGATTATGCAGCATTTACCAGTGCAAAAAAGAGTGCAGATGAGACAAAAATATAGCATGTAATTCAAGAAAGCATTCGTAAAGTCATGGAATTCACCACAAACTGCACAGTCTGTGTTGTTTGCGTGAGTGTAAATTAGGAGATATTCTTACATTTGGCGCAAAATTGCACCATTTCAATGGCAAAAAAACAAAGCTTTGTTGCAAAAATGGTCAAATTCCTATAGACTGTCACATACAGTTCGGTTGGTTAAGTTAATACTCTGCACAAACTCACCTCTCCTTCACTGTTTTACTTTCAGTCTCCTCAAAATCTTAGGGCTTTGAGGCTTTAATGACGCTGAATTAAGGTTTATTAGTATTATGTGCTAAATCCTGCATCAGATATTTGAGGAGTTAGATTAGTATGAGTTTCATCTACTTCAATATAAAACATGCTGATGGAGATGAGGCTGCTTCACCTCATTGACCATCAATCCCGGAGTGTTGCTGCAGGACAATGACCATCAGGACCTGACTAATCACATGTAAATGAAGTTGCCGCTGCTACACAATCTGTAAAGATGCTAAACATTCGGTGTAACTGAAGAGTAGAGCATCACTGTACACACTAAATGTGGATTATGAAGGAATAATATTGCAACTAATTGAACATTGAAATACCGTAAAACAATAAACTGAATGGTGTACATCGGAACAGAACAAGATAGCAACAAAATGAATGCTACGGTTTAAGGCGATACAGTCAGGCAGGACAGATTTGCTACAGTTAGATTATACAGAAACAGTAAGTTCAGATTGTTTTACGTGTGCTGTTCTGTTATTGTTTTTATTAGCAGCAGAACGATCCCGGCGGTTAAAGTCCAACAATCTAGAGGTAATACTAGTTGTAGCCAGATTAACCAGTGGACGTCATCTTAGGACATTCCTGTTCAAGCAGGCATTTTAAATCCAAACTGACCCAGGGCTGCTACAACTGAAACTATTTATGGTATTGTATTGTATTTTAAATTGTACTGTATTGTGTTTTAATTGTATTCTGTACTGTAAAGGACTTTGTGACTCCCTGTCTGTGAAAAGCGTTCTATAAATGAAATGTACTTATTTACTGGTAGCTAATGTTAAAGATACCAATTGATAACGCAGTCACATACAAACACCAAAGTGACAGATAGAGGTTGAACAGCGGACAATGTGTCACAAATGCACAGAAATTGCACTATATCTGTATATATAAATCAATACTGCACCTTTGTATTTATAGAGTTTATATGTTGATTTTGTTTTTTGTCATTTCACTTAATTATGTTTTGTATTAATAATTTACTAGAGAGACAACAACTACTGACAAATGATTCCTTGTGTGTGTTTATGTACTCGGCAAATAGAGCTTATTCTGATTCACTGAGACGCACATATATGCTGTTACTGTTAATGCACAGAGCAGTTTTGAAAGTAATGGAAGAGTTGATTGAGATCTTTTGATTTCAGAGGTGGAAATCCAACTTAAGGTGATGTTCTAGTTCAATCTACACAATATATTTCCATTTTTTGACCTTTCATTGTTTTTAAGTTATTCGAAAACCAAATAATCAGATGGTTTTGGTGCAGAAGCTGGATGGATACTATTACTACTTCATTTCTTAATTAAAATAAATTAATTTGCACTGGGTTTATTATAAACCAACAGTTTGCATTTTGTTAAGTTCATACTGGGGCCAGCGGAGAGAATTTGCAGCTAACAGATGGTTTAACAGTTCTTTTGAATACTCCTCCTGTGTAAACTTTGCAGAGTTCATTCATGTGTCATCTCTTGAACTAGTCCATTAGTCATCCTTTGGGACCAAACTGATTGGTCTCGTCGCTCACGCTTGCGTTCGTTTTTTGTACATCCAACAATGAGATACTTGAGTTCCCCCACTATTTTGGGAAGTCGACGGATTATGCAATGTTCGAGCCTGGGGGTGAAGACAGTGGGCTTGTAACGGGAGAGAGAAAATGGGCCGTGCTCTGTGTAATGAAGAGGGTTTGTCTGACGCAGCTATGTCTTTGTTTCCCTCTTTTTGAATACACCAGCACCCACCTTCCCTCTTTTTCTGCTTCTTTTCTTTATATTTTCTGCCAAAATGAGTTGCCTAACCATATTCATTTTCTCCCCTCTGTCCCACCGTCGCCCTTTTTCCTTATTTTCCTCTTCATCTTAGTGATTGCCTTTCTACTCAGCTAGATCTTCCTTCCTTTCTTTCCTGTGTCATTGCCTGCAGCCTCTTCCTCGCCCCACCCCCTGTCTATAGGGACAAATAGCAGGAAACAACACAGAGAAGACAGTGGAGTGGGCCTCTCTAGTTGAAATGAGTAAGTAAGAAGAAGTGTGTAAACATATTGAGTCTGCTTTTATGGGAAACTACTCAGACCTCATTTAGGTAGCAGTTAAGTGGTCAGAGCTGCCAATTCGATTTGACCAAAGAGTGAATGTGTGCACAGGCTCGTCTGTAAAAGATAAATGGTGTTTTTAAACTAAATGGAAGGTTGGAGTACCTCGGAAACGAAGGTTCCAGGATGGGTTTGTGGTGTGCGTGTGTGTCGCTGGTTGTGTAACATACAGCTCTTGTCTGCGTTCTTGCCCTGGATGGATGCTACATAATTCAGGAGCCATTATTTTTGCACCTTGCTACAGAGAAAAAAAAGGACAGTAGCTTGAAAAACAGTCGGGAACAGACAGAAAGTGGAGAGCGCTGTTGCTGCTTTTACAAAAAATGCTTTTATTCTTACTTTCTGTTCAAGCATCAAGCATTTTTTTCATATTTTATAACAGTCTCTGATGGGGGTTGGCGCTTAAAACTTCACACAAAAGATAATATAAAGCTAAGTTTCGTCCTTCACTGGTGCTTGAGCTCTACAGAGCCACTGTCAGGTTCCTTAGTCTTCAACTGTCAATGTTTTTTTTTTATTTGATTATTTTTCTGTTTAGTATTCCCCCTTTCTGCCACATTCCCTCCTTTCTCTGCATTGCCTGGCTGCAGAGGAATCACAAGACCGAGGAATGGTCATTTCAGCAGGCCTGTCACATGCTGCTTAATTCAAATAGGCTGCGATAATTCGCCTTTTCACTCGTCCTCCCTCCCTGCCGTAAGGCCACCAAACTAACCTGAGTGTTACCATGACGATAAGAACAACCCGGTGGCCGAGTGTCAGTATGTTCAGCAGGACCCCCCACCCCCACTTCACCCCTTTATTCTCTGTCTGTGCAATCTGTGCACATGATGTCTACAACCCATCCCCCATTTCCATATATCATCCACCTGCGCCCCGAATCCCGGGCTCATTTACTGCGTTCACCTCAATAACACTCAGTTTACACCGACTCTCATCACTGGGACCCCGCCTCGTTTGCTAAAGAGACAAGGAGCTCATGTGTCTCTGCGTTTGTCTCTTTCAGTCTCCTATTTTCTCACATCATCTTCAATTACATTTTCCATTCTTAACCAGTTCAGATGTAATTACAGTATTGTTAACAGTAAGCTTTACCCCATTTGTTGATGTTCGTTGTTGATTGATTTGTTGATGTTCGAGACCACCTAGAAGAGGTGGTCTCAGTCTGCTTCCAAACGGACTCTGGGTCGGTTCACTTCTGGTATGAATATAACCGGCCTCGAGCTGAAACAAACTAAGGAACCATGCGCCTTTTTGTGCTTGACGAGCCTCATGGGTAGTCAGAGCTAACAGCAGCGGCCATCAGCTGTGGACAAACATGGACCAATGAGGAGACTGAATGTCTCATTGATATTTGGTCAGATGCCCGTATTACGAAACAGGCACTGAATGAGCTGTTCTTGACTGTAAACATTATTTTTCATAAATTTGAGTGTAAAAATAAAATTCATATTCCATAAGCGATCTGCACATAGGTCCTCCATGTTTGTTTTCATCAATACCCACCATCTCTGATTCACCCTGCCCCCCCACCCCCGACTTTTCTGTCCAGTGCCAGTGCAGTTGATCACATGTGTGCTTCTGTTTACACATTTGGGTCCACTTGCAAAAAGTGTAATGAGAATGCGATCTGACTCAAATGAAAAAAATAAAGTCCGCATTCAAACCAAATCAAAAAAGCAGATCAAAGGACTTTTCAGGGGTGAATACACGCTTAAATTCTTATCTATTTCAGAGTTTTTCGATGCCACCCCTCTGCTCCATTACAGCAACAACAGTGTGCAACATTAGCAACCATTAGCATCAAAATACAATGTACAAATGTTAGATATTTAACATTAGAAAGTCATTTTTGGGGACACATTTTGGGGGGTTTGAGTTTAAGGGTTGAACTTAGACGTAACACTATTAATAGTGAGTATGTTTACATGCAAACTGTTAGCCCATGTTATTCTGAATGTGATAATATTCCGGGTGGCAGAGGGGTGTGGTGGTTAGCTCTGCCACCTCACAGCAAGACATGGTTCATCTAGATGCCAATTTGAGAGTAAATGGTTGTTCGTCTGTATATCTGGATGAACTGGTGACACATCTAGGGTGTACCCCACCTTTACTCGATAGTAACTGGATGATAGCCCCCGACAACCCCCGACCCTCACAGAGGCTAAGCAGTTCAGAAAATCTATGGATCTATGATAATATTCTGAATTTGACAGGCGTCACATAAACAGACTATTCTGTTTGGGTATTATAAATCAGGCCTGAATCCAAATGAATCATTCTCTGATAAAGTAAAGATATGCAGATATTATTTGGGTTTTAAAATGACTTAATTTATCCCACCATTGGGAAATTTCACTGGTAATAGCGACAACATAGAACAAGCAAGTGCAGAGAGAAACAGGTAGAAAAAACAAGAGTGAAAAATGAAATAAAGAGAAAAAAAATATTTAAAAAAAATCATCAGGATTCTTTGGACTAAGAAAAATACACCATATTCAGAAAATTAATCTAATTTGCATGTTTTACCACAGGTTGCAACACGTTGCTGATGTTTGTGCTCAGTTGGAGTAAACACAAAGATCCTCTCTGGAAGAGATGGATGTAAACACCATCACAGGCACTTTTAAACATTACGAAAAAGGATATCCAGAAGTATTTATATGAGCAAATATCAAAAACGAACCTTTTCAAGAGAGAACACAAGAGGGAGGCTGATTTCACACTAGTGGAAAACTTTGAAAAACCCTACTTTTATCTGCACAGCAACATGTAAACAGGAATATTAGTGGATTTCATTAGTCATGTAAATAGTTTCTAGGAATTTAGACTTTTTCAGACTAATAAATAAATAAATAAATAAAATGTGGATGCATGTGTAATCAGTGTGTGTTTTTTGACTGAGTACAGCTATTTTTGTGGAGTTTGTTATTTTTCATCAACTACAATCAACAAACCAATCAAAACATGCACACTTCTTGTCGACTAATAATTTTATCTTATCATTAAGTTTAATTAGATATTTCTATTA
This sequence comes from Apogon hyalosoma, assembly GCA_037367295.1. Lineage (NCBI taxonomy): Eukaryota > Metazoa > Chordata > Actinopteri > Kurtiformes > Apogonidae > Apogon > Apogon hyalosoma. The sequence goes on from JAPQRP010000013.1 coordinate 21,129,776, forward strand.
TCCATGCATCATCATTTGTTTGTGCAGTTCTTGTAGTAACTAGCTAATCACTAATTGCTAAAAACATGATTTGTGACTTCACGATCAGAGATGGATACCAAATCCCAGTACTAAATGGGCTCCAGGGCTAAATAATTAAAGTTTTTCTAAATGGTAATGGAGACAGAGTAATAGAACACAGATTTCCTTTGTATTACTGCAGCATAATGGTTGTCCTGTAAACTTATCTCACTAACTCCGTTTTTCAATAAGATGTTCATCTGTGATGACTTTTTGGGCACTAACACACAATGCTGGTTGATCTGCCCTGTGATTATGTATAAAAGGCTGCGAGAATACATTTAACATATTAAATATAGGCCAACAGTAATTTAAATAATTCTGTTCTTGCTTGAATTGTATCCCTTCCCCTAACCTGTAAAAATAAGAACACTGTTAAAATACTGTATTGATAGTAGTAATGTTGATAAAATCTTAAAGGAGTGATATTTTGCTTTTTTAAATGGAATTATGCATTTTAAAACATTTCCCTGTGATCTAAATAAACTGTAAATGCTCTGCTTGGGTCTGAATTCTTCATTCATTCAACTCCACTGATCCATCTTCAACCCTATTTCTGAGTAATGACACCAGAAAGGTGGTTTTGAGCACTGGCCCTTTAAATGCATGTGAGCCACTTCAAGCTCCGCCCCCTCCCGGTTGTTGACTGTGCTGCTCTGTCCCGTTCAACCAACAACTGAACATTTTAGGTAATCAGCTCGAAGTTTGGACATGTTTTCAGTTTTTACTACAACCGCTGCTGCTGATAAACAGTTATGTCGTACTCGGAGAAATGTTCGTCGGAAGTCTTG
>JAPQRP010000013.1:21135696-21158754 GCA_037367295.1 Apogon hyalosoma
ATTTTAAGTGTGATGAGATATTTGGACTAGAAATGAGAAAAATACACTTGGTAAGATTTTGATTTTTTCCAGTGTAAGTGCCATAACAACCGCAACTGGTGTGAAAATGAAAGTAAAACATTGGACTTTGGACGTCAGACTCCCGGCTTCTATGCCTCTCTTTTACTGCGGCGCTTACATGACATTTTCACAACTTCTAACCTATATCCAGTGGGCCTCCTGCACATGCTGGCCCCATGAATTTGTCATGTTTCCCCCCCTTTTTGGCGCTCCAGGGTTAATGTGTCCATATGTACTTATCAAACACAACAAATCTAACAAAGATGACTTTGGGAAGCATCATATTTCTAGCTCCTCTAATTCGTTGCCCCTCTGCCCCTCTCCAGTCCCTCATATTCCTGAGCTGTGTGGCGGCTGCAGGCCTCGGTCTCAACCTCCTCTGTCTGGCCATCTACCTGAGCGTCCTCTGCTGCTGCCGCAAAGATGAGGACGAGGAGAGCAAGAGCCCCAAGTCGTGCTGCGTCACCTGGTCCGCCGTGGCCGCCGGCCTCATCACATGGTGAGAAAACACACGCTGTTTGGATTTAACTGCTCATTACGGTGCACGTCGACACTCCCCGCCTGTCTGGTCGTCTGTGTTTATGTCTCTCATTCTTTCTGTTTTCCACTTGTCTTTATTGGTCATTCTGTATTCCTTTCTGACAGCTGTAAGTGCCGTAATGCTTTCACTGCAAAGACTCTCCACTCACTACTATTCCAATAGATCCATATCTTATTAGTTCACCATGTGCAGACTTTCTCTCTCTGTTTGTCTGCCTCTTATTTTTCTGTATTCTCAAAGCGTTTGTGGTCTCTCTTCCTAGGGTACATGTCCATATTTCTCTCTGTATTTGTAGTTTTGCAAATACTTGGAGTTCACGCTCACAAACAGCAAAGACTCAGCCAGTCCTTTTTATTTCCTTCCTTTTGATGAAAACCATGTTTGATGTCTCTCTGTTAAGCCTCTTTCTTTCTATGAGATATTGATGTGGATGGTATGACTGTGATAACGTCTTTCTCTTACATGATATCTGCTTTGAAAGGGTATGATAACTACCCAAAAGGGAGAACTTTTTGATGTATATATATACTGACAGTGTTTTCTTTGAGCCTGATTCTGGACATGTGTTTTTATGTGCACCATGCTTGGGCACTCGTCTGATTCAACACTAGCTTAATGTTTTCTTTGAGCTTCACAAAAGCACCGTTAAACTTAGTGCTTATGTTCCAACTCCCAGGGGACTATAGCATAGCCCAGGGTTAAAACACAGCCGATGTGGGTGTTTCATGAATATTATGCAGTCTGAAAATACGGTGTTTGTTGCCAGCAGGTTAAAAGTAATAACAAAACCTTCACTTCAACAGCCTTAATAATAAATTACGATTCTTGAAAAGAAAAGAAAACAATGCGTTCTTTTTTGCTGGATTAATTATATTACGTGTGTTCCTTAGTAGCTTTGTAAACATGATGGACGCAAAATATTAAAATGCAACTTGACCCAATGAATGGAAGTTTAATACCTAGATTGAACTGTTGATTTAAAGGGATCATATTTTGCTAAACCCACTTTTATTCGACTTCGGTTCATTTATTTGTGTATTTGGACCCTAATAGTTCCAAAAGTTTGAATTTGAACCCTCCAGGTGCTGCAAAGCTATTTTTATATTCATTTTGGCAAAAATCGAGCGGATTTCTACAACCTGTTTGAATTCCTTCTTAATTTGTTACATCTATAACTAGTTACGTCACGACATTTGCACATATAAGGTCAAGACTTCCGACGAACATTTCTCAGAGTATGACATAACTGTTTATCAACAGCAGCGGTTGTAGTAAAACGTGAAAATATGTCCAAACTTTGAGTGGATTACCTAAAATGTCCAGTTGTTGGTTGAATTGGACAGAGCAGCACAGTCAACAACCTGGAGGGGGCGGGGCCTGAAGTGACTCATTTACATTTAAAGAGCCAGGAACTCAAAATGACCTGTTTCGTGTCATTAGTCAGAAATAGAGTTGAAGATGGACCTGTGGAGTTGAATGAATGAAGAATTCAGACCCAAGCAGAGCATTTACAGTTTATGTAGACCACAGGGAAATGTTTTAAAATGCACAATTCCGTTTAAAAAAGCAAAAGTTCACTACTTTAAAGCATTTCACACCAAATACTTAGGTCAGCCTTTTCACAGCTACTAGCTATGACGCTTGCGTTAGCATGAGTAATAAGACTTTTCAAGCCATGCTGTTAACCAGCTCTTTTGCAAAATAGATTGCAGTGGATTGCATGTCAAAGGATGGAGGATTAACAGAGACTTTACAGGCTCTAAATCAAGGAGATGTTGAGTTTTTATGAACTTTGTTAGGCCAATTTGTTCATCAGGGTTTCCATCCTAGAGACCTTTATACATCAAGGGTATGACGAAAAAATGACATGAATATGGGAAACATTTGTGGGTGAATATTACATATCAAAACTATTCACACCGCCACCAAAGTTTGTGACATATTCAGACCAGGTCGTTTGAAAGAGGTAGTAATGGATTCAACATCAGCATCAGCTGGAGCCTCATCTGCGGTAGGTCTCCAGTCTGGTTGACCCAGATACTCTGTTCCTCTGGGTCCAAGTCCAGCGTCCAGGTAAAAAACACAAACTCCTCACTATCCTGATACATCTAGTTGTTTGCTGTCGCTGCTCCACACATTGTCCTTCAATTCATGAACATTTTTCTCTTTTATACTAAACTAATTGTGGCTAGAAGTCAACAGTTCCATTGTTGTTACATAATTTCATATATTATCATCACAGAGCTGTTAAATAGATGTTAGAGGTATTTTGTTAATACCTGAAACTGGGTGACAGCTTTTGACTCCTGAGCCGAACCACTGGTCTGGATCACAGAACACCGTTTCAGACACATTTTTCAAAGCCTTTGTCAAACATTTGTTCTTACAACTCATCACGCACAGTGACATTGCCCTGTTTTCCATTCAGCGTGACTTTCATTTTTGTTTCCTGTATTAATTCAGTGAATGCTGCTGTCTCCTCATTGATTCACACAGATACGCACTTAATAATACAGTTTCCTTTGCATTTATTTTAATCTACCTTTTAATGATAAACCGACTTTTTCACCAAGTATAGAAACATTGTCAGTCTTTGCACACTTTTTTTTATGTGTAAATTATTAATGTGAATAAAAACTGAATAGACATGCACACTCCAATTGGCAGTTATGGAACATGGCATTATGTTGTGCATGTTTTTCTCTGCATTTATGGATGATAGCTCATGTTTTGCCAGGAAACACAGCAATATTACAAGTGGTTCCCCTGGTGAAATGTCTCAGTTTTCTCATGTTGATAAAAGGGATGCCAAATGACAACTGGTTACAGTTATGGCTGAACGTTTTGGAAATGACACAAGGTTTGTTTTCACAAAATTAGCTGCTATGTGTTTCTGAGGGACACTGAGAAACAATTAGAGCACTAAAAAAAATTACCATAGAATTAACACCAAAAAGTTGTACAATTCCAACATAAAAAAAAAACCAAAAACTAAGTGATAATGCAATGCAAAGTTGTTTATTTGAAAAGATTTTTGTCTTAATGATTAAATCAAATATAGATGTAGTTTTTACTGGAAGAGTATGTTAACAAAACCAGATTTGTATGTAGAAATTATGAATTTCAATTGTTTTGAGAAAATAAAACTGTAAATTGAAAAACAATGTGGGGCCGTTTAAATTGCATGACCATAATGTTGAAATAACAGCCTATTCTTATACTTTTTTAAATAAAAAAAATAGTACATTTCACATTTTACACATATAAATATCACTGAAATCCAGTGTTAAATCTACATGTTACGCCATAAATATGTTTAGGGTTTGATGTGTTTTTTTTAGAGTATTGTTCTGGGAACCTCAGCTGCCATTTTATTCCATAAACAACAGGATTTTGTTTTTTTACAGTGAAGTATTATATAGGTTTCACTGGCTTTTATTAACAAATGAATCACATTTTCATAAAGAATCCATTTGTGTCATTTGCAAAACGTTTGGCCATGACTGTACAAAACACAGTTTACACATGTTTAGGTGCTTATATGAAGTTTCTATTGTGTTTTTTGTTGACATTAGTTGACACCATTTTAAGCTACAGTTGTAGATGAGAAGTGTAGGAATTCCCATTAAAAACAAAACAGTCCTGAAAACAGAAACCCAGCCCAAAGGCTGTTATCACAGATGTTAAAGTGTGAGCACATACAAATCTAACACATTGAACCTTTAATTAATCATAAAGCTTACAACCAATATATTGATGACAGATTCTTTTTTTAAAATGTCTTCATATAACAGATACAAGAATGTTTACATGGTTCCTGTCCCAAACAAAATATCAGACACAACTACAATATTTCACAGAGCTTCACGTTAATAGCTTCCACTATTATTTGTACTCCGGCCATGTAAAGCTTGTCAAAGTCAGCAGACTATAAAATAAGTTAAGCATAGCCACATAATTTTATTTCTTCTTATATGCATCAGTGGACTCGTAATACAGCTGAAATAACAGACAGAATGGTACAGGTTGCTACTGATAACCTCTCATTAAATCCCATTAGCATTGATTCATAAATATAGTTTGAAATCTGATGGCATGAAAAATGACTTTTTTTTTTTTTTTAGTGAAGAGAGATATTTTCTTGTTTGTGAGATGATATCTGACCCTGTATTTTCCATCAGATTTTAAAGCGGAAAAGCAAAGCATTGAATTTGTTTTGGCTCGAGGCTTTTAGAATTTCATCAACTCTGAGGTTAACTGAAACTGTTCTAATGTTAAATGACATTCATTCTGTTTTAGCTGTGATAAAGAATGATATCAGCAATACAGCCTTTAGCTCACTCGCTGCATATAGTATTTATTTATTTATTTATTTTTACTTTTACTGCAAGTTGTCATTTTGTCAAACTTCACTGCTGTGTGTTAAACTTATGAATCGACTTTTTATGCCCCTGACGAGCATTTACAACCTGAGAGTCAGTAACAGTCTACAATAAAGTTACCAAAACACTGGGACTGATGCAACATAATCAGCACTTACATCATCAGAATGAACCTATTAAGTCGATCAATAGGAGCTGCAGTCACCAGAAACTAGTTAATTGAATTTGTTGCCAGAGGAGTGGCAACTTCTCTCAACCATGTGACAGTCATGTTTAGCAGCTAGTGGGTATTATTTAATTAAGTCCAGCCTGGAGCATTCAGTCTTTTGTTAGATAGAAACATAGTGCTGTTATGGGCAATGTGAAAAACATCTTAAGGTTTTCTGTCATGTTTCACCCTCAACTTTATCGCAAGTAAATCAGTTAATTATAAAAATGATGGAAAAACCCTCTTAAAACCGAAATGTCAATCCCTCTAGACAGGCTCATAAAAGTAGAGTTTGTGATACTGGTGAATTCTTGGAAAAAGCGTCAGTAAAGCACACATTAGGCTCTCCATGTCACACACATTTATTACCCCGCCCCCTGAGGAGGAGGCAAGGGGTATTGCTTTTGGTTTGGTTTGTTTGTTTGTTTGTTTGTTTGGTTAGTTTGTTTCTTTGTCTGTCTTACTTTGTTAACACTCTAGCAGTAAAACTATTGGTTGAATTCATATCAAATTTGGTTTATAGATTGCCAGTGACCAAGAATACATGTGATTACATTTTGAGAAAAGTAGGTCAAAGTTCAGATTTTTTTATGAATTTTTAAAATCTTTTTTTTCCCCATTTGCTTATAATGGGTGAAATTTTAAATGTCTGTAGCAGCAAAACTATTGGTTGAATCCAAACCGAATTTGGTTTATAGATTACCAGTGACCCAGAATAAATCTGATTACATTTTGGGAAAAGTAGATCAAAGTTAAATTTTTTAATGAATTTTTGAAATATTTTTTCTTCTCCCATTAACTTATAAAGGGCAACATTTTAAATGTTTATAAAAACATCAATTTTGTTTCAATTTACTTCAAGCTCGGCACATGTGTAGAGGCAATTGATTTGCTGACATCAGCACACGCATAGACATGATGACATCAGCTGGATCGATGCCAAAATAAGCTACAATATGTGCGAGGGGCGGGGTTTGTTGTGCCTGGAGCCACTTGTTCAAGGTTATCTTTCTTTTCTCGTCCGTTACACGATATTAAATTATTTACATGCGGTTTCCTAAAACTTAGAATGACTTCAAAATGGCCCTCCGCACATTAAAGATGAATTAAAGTGAGACACACCCGCTGCCCAGAAGCCTCCTTCCACTGTGGTATCCTTTTCCAATACTTCTTACTTTTTTTTTTTTTTTTTTTTCAGATGAGAAAACAAACTTTAAACCCTCAATACGGTAACGTCAAGTTCAATAACGTCTTCAAGATATATTGTCACAGGGCCATGTAGAAGGTTCTGTGCCAAGCCATTCAGCTGATGTTGAGATATTTCATCAGATAAGTGGACATTTTGATTGCTGATGGCACCGGGTACTCGATTACCAAAATCTAATTGGAAACCATCCAAAAGTTGAAAAGCAATTTGTGGTGAACTGACCAGCTATATGATCTTTGAAGCCAGAAAGGTAGAGCTGCTCTCATTTGATTTTTTCCAGCAACAATATGAGGTTTTTAGAGTATAGCCACAGAAAATATCATAGTTTCTCAACATACAGTATTACACATTTATTAGTATTATCATTAGCATTAAAAAGCTAATAAATTACGCAGTTGCTGAAATTTATAACAGTGTTAAAATGAAGAAATAATGTTTTTGACTTTCGGAAATGCTCATGAAAAGGTAGCTTGTGTAGACACTGCGCTACCTAATACATAAAATATCGCTGTTACTTAAAAGCTGAAATGCTAATTGTTAAATGTGTCATGTTTTTTCCACATTAAAAGTTCAATATGTAAGACCGATGGGTGAATAAAGGTTCAATAATGCACTACAAAAAAAAATGCCCTGCTAGAAATAAGCCTAGCGTTCCTAAATCTGGTCAGATTGGTTTATATTGAGCAAAAAAATCCATCAGTGAGGTAAGAAAAAAATTGTTGGCTAGAATTCTTAAAGCAAGCAAAAAAGTCTATCAATTAAAAAAACCTTAAACTAGACAAAACTGGTAGAATTTTAGCGAACAGTGCTTAGTACGAGAAATAAAATCAGACTCCGAATGGGAATGGCCTGTCTTCAGTTTTCTGACACTTGTTTTTTTTTTTTTTAAGCTTTTAGCTGACGTTCTTGTCTTTGACATGGACGTACAGAACGTGTATATTGATACAAACATCACGTAGCACTACCATAGTAACACAGATGGACTTGCAGCCAGATGTAAGAGGTTAATTTATCAATCTAAATCGCCTGTAGGTGTGAATGGTTGTTCGTCTGTAAATATCAGCCCTGCGATGAACTGGCAGTGCATCTAGAACGGTGTTTCTCAACTAGGCTTTTGGAAAGAGAAAGCTGAGGTGGGGGTGCTGAGACCGAAACAGAGGGCATTAGTCTGTCTATTAGTCTGTATAATCAAAATCAAGCTGTATGTTATGTCAGTGGCGAATTTCCGTGCCCTCCCCCAGTCCCAGTCTTCGGTGGTAACGTCTGTCGCCCCCCCGCCCGGTCGCGAGGGTGCACTATCCAACTCTGACGACCCCCCCAAAAATATTATCGAGAATGTTACTGGTGGCTGGTGTATCGGCTCCAGTACCCCACAACCCCATGACCCTTTCAAGGATTAAATGGTTCAGAAAATGAATGAATCAATGAATGAATAATTGACTATTCCAATTATGCATTTAGAATCCCCTAAATTTTACACACTGCGCCTTTAAATGAAATTCACCCTTCAGATCCTTCTTTCTATCATGTGACAACTGCAGGGTCTCTACCGCGGTGTTAAATAGTCATTTTGATTTCCGGTAGATTTGGAGTTAACGTGGCTTGACTTGTTAAGTCATAAGTCTTAACATCATGAGATGAATGAAGTGAGAGGAAGTGTCCTGTGGGAAATCATCTCTTCTTGATCTGATTTCCAACTTTGATTATGTCAGTCCCCTGGATCGCCAGAGACTGACATAAGACCGGCTCAATTTGAATCCTATTGGTCCTGAAGGGTTTTTTTTTTTTTCATCCTCCCCTGAATCCCCTCTCCCCCCCATGTCCTCAATTCTTTCTACACTTTTCATTCTTGTAGTCCTCTCCCTCCTGTTTCTGCTTATAGTCTATTCATCTCCTAACTCTAATTATGTTTGACAGCGGCTGGAGCTGATATGGCGTGATGTCCATTCAAATTAACATAGCTGAAGCCAGAGCAGATGTCACTCAGCAATGGTTGCATCCCAGCCCGCAGTGTACCGCATTAGCTCTGTAATTACGTCGTACCGTGTCTAAATGAGCTGCTCATGTTGACGACATCTGGGCCGAAATGAAACTGCCGAAGTAAGATGTCCATCACCTTCAGTACTCCCAAGTGTTGTCTGTGATTTCCTCGAGATTATCGTTACTTTGCTGAAGTGGAAAAAGCCGGTTCTTCACTTTCTACGGGGGTATACTCAGAAATTTTTGGCACGCAACCTGCAAAACCTAAAGTATCAGCTATAAAAACATCCCAGCGGTAGCTTTTTATAACCCTCTTCCATTTTTTGAGGTCATCTTTTTTTAGTAGCTGGTAATTTATAACATAGTTTTTATTGCATCTCTGGCCTAAACTTTGTTATTTTGGGGGTTTTAAGGTTTTTTTTTTTTTTTTTTTTTTTTTTTTTTTAGCTGTTTTCAGAATTTTTCATGGACATATGTGGATGAAAAAAAAAACAGAATGGAGCTGTTTGTGTTTTATTTTCTCAACCAAGTCCGTGTAAATGATGGTTTTGAAGCGGAAAATAAAGAAAATAAAGTATTCTGTTGATGTTTCTCACCCTAGGATACTCACTGCTGCCACTTTAGGCTAATATATTACATATCCAAACCTGTCTGTGTCTATTCATTGTGTCTGAAGTCCTCTTCTGCTGTGGGTGGGAGGTTTACTTCCACTTCCAGATTTATTTCTGCTATTGATATGACAGTTTGGAGTTTTTCTCAGTGCATGCCTACTCAAATCTGTTCTTTCTCTTAGAATTGGACTGCAGATATTTTAAGGAGCAGCACTAAAAGAATGTAAAGGACAGAAATGAGAAAGGGGGGGTGGATTTTCCTGCTTCTTTTTACATTGTTTCTGCACATATCTTTCTTTCCCCTGCAGTTCTTTGTGTTAATTAGATTTTACCCTTAGAGTATTTGTGGCACTACAGAGGCTGAATGCTTTTTTTTTTTTTCTTTAAATATTTGGAGCTATTTTAGACAAAGAATCCTACCCTTGAGCATGCAACACATAAAATATGCGAGTTGCTGCATCACTATCAATCCGCACATGTGAATTATGTGTGAAAATCCAGTCAAATTTGATCTTGTTAACCTTATAACATGCATCAGACACGTTATGGTGAACTGAAACAGAACCTAGAAGAAACTGTCTTTCAAAGGAAGCCTGATTTGTAGATTTTTACTTCATGTTTCGTATATAATGAATATAACCCTAACCTGCATTTAGGCCAGTGACAGACTTACTCTAGTTCTTGTATCTTCCATCCATTTGGAGGGTCGGTTTATTTCCCATAAACCCAAGCGCCTGTGCATACTGATTCACTGTGTGTGTTCTCCTTTTTAATCACTGACGTCCTGGCAAACTTTCCAAAACACTGGCGCCGTTTCTCATCGTCAATTACTGGCTTTGACATAACAAGAAAAACATGCCCGTCGCTGTCAAGGCATAGTTGATTTAGGGGCCTTTACCGTCAGTGATGCTGCTGCCGTCATGTTTTATGGTGTGATCACAGAATTAATAAGACAGAAACCCCCAGCTGCCATGTTTATCGACTATATCATGCAAGATCTGTACAATCTGAGTTTTTTTTTTTTTTTTTTTGCTTCTTGTAATTCATTAATTCAATCAATCAATCAGTCAAAGTTTATTCATGTAGCGCTTTACAACAACACGAAGAAGACCATAGTGCTTTACATCTAAAAGCATGATTAAATTACAAAATAGAAACAGTTTAGTCAAATACCATAAATATGCATAAAACAATAAAACACCCAACACACTGATGAAAAGACCACATATTTAAAACCTACCATTAATTGTGAATTTCTTTGCCCAGTTGTATGTGGCATGATCATTTTGCTAAAGAAACAGAGAATCGATCACTTAGAAATAATCAATTAAAATCACAAATTCTCCAAAACCTTGAAAAAAATCTAGACTTTTTCTGACCGTATTGCCTGGCGCTACCTGCTAACACATTCCCAAACACACATTCCCATACAGACCGTGCTGAATGCCCTGCCCACGACCTGACTCCATGGCGTGGGTAATTAATATTCCAAGAAAGGAGCATCAGAAGTTCACGTTGAAGGACGTTTGTAGTTTCTGCATGATTATACACTAATTAAAATACAGTGAATATTCTACTTCTGCCGTTAGATCTTCCTAAATCCCTTTAAATTTTGCACCCTGGGCCTTTAACTGCTCTGTTTCCTGTTCTTCCTCCTGCCTATGTGTCTTTTTCTTTGTTGTGAACTGTCTCTCCACCTGTCTGTCTTCTTACAATACTGTCTGCCCGTCTGGATAACTGTCAGTTTGCTTTTTTTCACGTGTCTATATCTGTCACTTTGTGTCTTCCCTATAGTATTTCTTTCTCCAGGCTGATTAAATTCATGTCTTCACTGCCTTGCATTTCCTCCTCCCTTTGTCTCTCCCCGAGGGCGATGTTAAAAACTGCAAAGTGGGAGGTTTACCTGCAGGGGGGCAGTTAATGAGACTCCATCCATGTTCTACTAATTAGCACTGTGGCCCCTGTTGTTGTGCTCCACCTGCACATATCGTCACAGTTCGTCCCAGTATCACCCCCTATACCAGAGGAGCCAGACTTCCCCAACTCCAGGGGACTATTGTAGGAAGCGTCGCTGACTATGGATTTAAAGTCTCTGTTATTTTCTATCCTCTTATCGTTAGGGAGGAATCCATGGAGCCAAGAGGTTAGAGAGACCACTTTAAGTCTCAATTAGCCTCACTCCTCCATACCGTCCCACCGGCACTGACCTGACCTGATACCGGCCTTCATCTGGATCTTGTCTTGGGATGAGATGGTGGTGCTTTATAAGTCTGCTATAATGGATGCAGCAAGTAACAATTAGCCAGAGAAACATTTAGGGGTGCTTTATAGCTTATTGAATAAGGAAAAATCACCAATAACATTTCATAATATTAACCCATAAAGACCCAAATTAATGTTTCTCCATATGTGACCTTTCTTAAGTGATTTATCACCATTAATCATAGTTTTATCCTCTGTATTTTGCTTTTTTTCTGTGAAAATCATGTATTTTCTTATATTTGATTTGCTAATCCTGTAGATCAGAGGTCTCAAACACGCAGCCCGGGGCCTAAATCTGGCCCGTGGGATGAATTTGTGAAATGCAAAAATTACACTGAAGATATTACATTCAGGTTCCACATACAGACCAGTTTAATCTCAAGTTGGTCGGAACAGTAAAATACTATCATAATAACCTATAAATACTCACAACTCCAAATTTTTCTCTTTGTAAATGTAAACATTTTCATGTCATTTTACCGTATTTACACAAAAACAAACTATCAGTTCACAAAATTGCAAATAACCTGAACAAATATGAACATTTTGAAATGTGTGAAGTGCAAGTTTACCCATAACTCAAAGCACATGATGATGGCTTTTCTTCATGGTCTTGTGTCCCTTTCATGTGTTCTTCATCTTTTGTTTTGTTAGATTTGTTATGTTTGATTTGTGCTTATGAACACGTCACCCTTTACTATTATTGGAAATCAAAAGTAAATAATGAGTCCACTTAGGATGCATTAAAATCAAAGTAATAAGCCTGTTTTAACAATATAAAGAGTATAAAACGCAAATATTTGTGTTCAAATGAAGGGTGTAAAATCAGAAGTTGTCATACAACTATAAAGTCGGAATAATTTTGTTTTCAGACACATTCCTCTTTTTAGGAATGGTGCAGTGATTACATACTAATTCCCAGTTACACTCTATCTATCAAGAATAAATCACATTGCCACAATCATTTCATGAGAAGAGGTAAAACTATTTTATTCCAACTTAAACTTCAACGCTGTATTTGAAAACAGTGAGGATTTGTAATGTGTTACTTCCCTTCAATCAGCTGAAATGAAAGGGCAATCAGTTATAGATGTGCAGGTGGTTGACTCATGAGAAAATCTACAAAAAAAACATTCAAAGAGATTCTTAGAGATCACACACACATTGTACCCAATTGTGATGATCCGATCCATCACTAATTGATTTTTAAATGTTGAAAAAAAAAAAAAAAATCACAGTGGCTGCCATTGCAGTCTGATACTTGTGCCAGTGGATGCTCTGAATTCCAGAATGAACAGCCAAATCAACTTCAACTGATAAGATTCAGAGTTGGTGGTAATCTCAAAAATATTCAGAATGATAAATAAATAACTGTGCCATAAAACCGTGCTGCGTCTCAATTCCAGGCCATGAAATGAATCTGAGATGAACACTAGACCCTCCTCATTTAATTTTAACTGATTAGAAACTCGGTTGCCAATTTATTAGGTACTGTTGCTACAGCAGAAGCTCAAAGGGACTGCGTAAGTATGTGTGTGTGTGTGTGTTTATGTTGCTGATTATTTAGTTTGTGCTGATGCTCCAGCTGAACAAATGAAATCCTTGGATGACTGAATATGCAAAAATTCTTTTTTTTTTTTTTCATAAAACATGCACACACATTCCAAAAACCCTGCATTGTATAATTTCTGGTTCACAGAATGTTTACATAAGTGAGCTCACAAATCATGATTGCTTGAGGAAGAATGTTCAAACCATCGTTACCATCTAGATGAAATTATGTTTCACCGCTATTATACCAGGCTTACACAGAAATATCTAATAAAAGAAGATTGCGCTATGTAACTTTCAGTTGATTTCAGTTATTTTGTGTGCTTTTCTGAACTGAACTAGAAGAGAAAACTAATGCTGGTTAAACATACAGCACAAAGATAACTATTAGAGAAAAGCTCTGTTCCCTCAGGCACAATTATTTCCTAATAATGCCATCAGTACCTTAGATGTGTGTAACTCTTCTCTTCTAATTCACCACTATTCATTCATTTAGAGAACTGTTTTTATAACTATGCATTTCCGTTTTGCAACAAACTTTTGAATGTGCAAAAAGACATGTTAGCAACTCTTGTTAGGAAGATTCCCAAAGTCATTACTTTTGGGTTTTTAACATCCTAAAAGTCAGTATTGATAAAGAAAATGATGACAGGGCTTTATGATAATGCAAAAATGCCAGTGTGAAAAGGAGGGTATGAAATATTCATTGGATGTTGCGTAGGTGCAGCTTTTGTTGTGTAATCTCCTGTATTTTTTTTTTTTTTTTTTATGGAACATCCGGACACAAGGACCTTTTTCATCTTGAAGCATGTTTATTTTAATCTGAGAACACAATGCAGTAACCCATCTGAAGCCCATTAAATCAGGACATCACCTCGGACAGACAGCATTTACACGCCTCACACTGATGCTGTTGTTCACCGCTCTCATTAATTTATCAAAGCCTTACCTGTCCCTGCGTGCCTCTTCTCTCTGCAGCGTCGCAGTGGGTGTGGGTTTCTATGGCAACAGCGAGACCAATGATGGAGTGTACCAGTTGACCTACTCCCTGTACAACGCCAACCACACACTGGGAGGTGTGGACAGTCTGGTGAGTAAAACACAGCCACCTATCACTAATGTCAAAAAGTGAAACAACGGTAACAGCACAATCTCATCACCATAAACACACACGCGTTAAATTCTCCTGACAGTTCAGATTTGGCTGCTTCAGAATTCATTCAGTCATTTATGATTGTACTTAAAGATGAAAGATTTCCAGCAACAAAAGTCTCAAAAGTAAAAGCTTCACAATAGCACACACACTCTAACACACTCCAGAGGAGGAAAACCCAGAGGACTTGATTTGGTACGCCTTTAAATGTTTTTTATGGTCTTTTTATGGCTCTTTACAGCTACACTCAAATTGACAGCTTCTCCACACACTCACACACTTTCTTCCCAGACAGACGCACACACTCTCCCTCCCTCTTCTGCACCTTCTCCCAGCCTCTGTGGCCTCGGAAACAAAGACTCGCCCTGTGCCTTTCTTGTGCATGAACCGTTTCTATTCTTATCAACTCGATTCCCACCTTTGAGCTATCACAGACAGAGAAATGTAGCTCTGTGTGGCAGATTTCACACTTTGAGCGTGGCTTTTCTCTCCTTACATCAAGACTCAGACACGTAGAGGTTTAATTCAGCAGTGTTTAAAAAAACCTTTGAATCGGGTTATATTAACAACCCAATTGCCAGGGAAAAAAATCCCATTATATGTTTCTGCAGCATTAACTTCTGTGAACTAATCAACATTTATGCATATCATTAGCCGAATAGCATAAGTGCGTAACTCATACATAAATAGACAGAAGTACTGGGACACGTTGAATTCAGGTGTTTCTTTTCTAACAGGGATCTGGGATATAAAACAATAACGTCAAATGTCGTAATATAGTATTATTCATTCATTCATTCGCTGGTCGCTGGAGCCTATCCCAGCTACTTATGGACGAAGGCGGGGTACGCCCTGGACATGTCGCCAGTTCATCACAGAGCTGACATATAGAGACAAACAATCACTCTCACATTCACACCTATAGACAGTTTAGATGAACCGATTAACCTATCAGTGCATGTCTTTGGACGGTGGGAGGAAGCTGGAGTACCCAGAGAGAACCCATGCAGACACGGGAGAACATGCAAACTCCACACAGAAAGGTCCCACCCCCATATAGTTTTATACTGGGACAAATATATTGATTATAAATATTGATGTTTATATGTCAAATCAGCATGAACAGGACATCTTACAAGCTACAGACATGATGCATCCCAATATTTTTTTCCATATATGCCGTGTTTCCACTACATGGTACTGGCTCGACTCGGCCTTTTTGCGTTTCCATTACGTTAAAGGACCTAGAATTTGGTACCCGGTACTAGTTTTTTGGTATCTGTCCCACCAAGGTTCCAAAACTGGGGAAGAGATACTAAAATATGATGTGCAAATACTGCAGACAACTGATTGGACAGAGAGGAGTCACTGTGTCATTGCGTCGTCAATGTGCGACCCACTATTAAAAAAAACAGATTTGGAAGTTTACAGTAAATGTACCAGTGGGGTAATCCACATGATGGCGACCCACAAAACTACACCGCGGTCGGTCGAGGAGGTTCAGACATTTCTGTCCTTGGTTTCCGATAAAACAAATTCAGTATGAGCTTGATGGGACAACACGCAACGAGCAAGTTTATCAGCAACTCACACAGAAGTTACGCATCGCATCACTATGACGTCCAGGTACTCTAAAGTCGGTAATATCCTATATTGGAAACGGTCTCCAGGAATAGTACCTGGTACCCGAGCCGAGCCGGTTCCACATAGTGGAAGCGTGGCAATAGTTTATAAACAACAATATTTTCTTAAAGTTTAATGGCAGATTTTTCTCCCTAAGTGAGATGTGAAGAAAGTAGATGGTAAGTTGTGGGAGAAAATTATAATTTACAGTTGGAGCACAGAAAATATTTTAGAAATTTAGAGGTAGAACATTTAAAATCATAGTCATGCATAAAACAAAACAAACAAAAAAATCAGTGTTGAGAGAAATTTAGTAAAAAGCATCTCTAAGGCATTTTGGAAGCAAAGATAACAATTTAAACCAAATTAACCAAATGCAATGATATTTATCTCAATATAAAACTATATTATGATATTTGTCATTATTGTTTTATATCCCAGACCCGTTACAAAGAAACACCTGAATTTAACGTGTCCCAATACTTTTATCTATTTATGTATGAGTTAGGCAGTTAGACTTTGAGGCTAAAATGTTTACGTGTCTATGTTTTAGGTACGCTGTGACTTTTTGGCATTTCTTCAAAATCAGGGGCTTTTCCTCTCAAGACTGGAGTTTGTATCCCAGCTCATCCCTCAGCATTGTGGATCGGTTTAAATATTAATGAACATGGTGTTTTATTCAGAGCTTTGCTAAGTCTTTTGGGTCTGGCAATCAAGCTGATTTGGATATGCTTATAAAATATTGTGGTTCAGTTTAAATGACACTAAATACATCGTGACTCATTTTTTATTTCATTTATACTGAGTTTTTTCCTGCCATCGTTCCCCAACAGAGTACAGAGTGTAATATACTGGCTACACTTTAGTTCAAAATTTCAGTTCAAAGCCAATATTATATGGATCTGTGCATTGCAGAAGTGTGCAATGGCAAAAGGTTTTTCCTGACACAACTGATAGTACCTTTTTTTGCATTTGAAATAAATGACTACAACTCTACTATGTCCCAAATAACCGAAAATGCACTCTTCTGGTTGATCTGAGTTGTTGTAAACATTAGTTGTGCGTTGTCAGATGCAGAGATGGTAGGTACATTTTTGGTGAAGTGTAGGTATTAGGATTAGTTAAAGACTTAAGACTTGACAGCTACAGTTGACAGTATCAGATAGGGCTTACTTTAATAGACCTTTACATTAAAATCTTACAGCAACTACAAAAAGTACAGATAGCAGTTAATATAAGTGCATTATAAACTGTGTATTAAACATAAAGCAACAACAAAAGCTTTTTAAAGACTTAACAGTATGTTAAACTTAATACACGTGTTTTGTACTGCCATTATATACAAATGCATGAAACTCATAAGGCATTATTAGCCTATAAATTGTCCTCCTGTTTCTTGCAGGTGCATATAAATATTTTACTATCTAACAGTAGCCTTGTTGATGATCCTATAATTAACACTTAAAGTCCTATTAGCACATACTAATGTTAATAAGAGACTTATAAGTGCCTATTAGTGAATGCTTATTACAAGTACCTTTAAGAATCACTACTTAGTGCTAGCAGTGTGAAGATTTTCAAGCAGCCTATTATACTTGACGTCCACTCTGGTTGATGGAGGTAGCATTCGTGAACATTAGTGGTGCTTTGTCCCAGCAGGGATTTTGTCTGATACACCAAAGTTGTCGGCACAGGCAGACACGCTGCCTGACTTGCTGTCGAAGAGTAGGGATTAAAACTCCATCTGTGTTAATGGAGATTAATGTGGCAGTATCTGAGCCACTCAGAGCAGTGAGGCAACAGGACCTGAGCACTCAACACTTTGTAGAAGGGGAAGAGTAGATGCTCACCGTAATGCTGTGAGAGGACTGTTTAAACTGTTTATGCTGATGATAGGGGATGTAAGAAGTGCTTGACCTCTGTCGATAGGAAATCTGTGGAGCAGCTGCACAGTGTCACTGGAGATTAAGTCTCATGTGATGCATTCAAACCAGCTAGCACTTAACACAAACAGTTTTGATGCACTACCACATGTTAAGGATAAATACTTCCATTTTCAGTTGTTTTAGTTGATGTTCATTGATAGCTTCCTATAATCACCCAAAGCACTAGCTCAATATTAACCAAGTCATTTTAACCAGAGTAGAGAATCATTAACATGTAGCTTGTCTGAGAGCTTGTCAGTAAGTTCCTCTGGAATGTGTGAACTCACACAAACACATAATAGGACATGGCGGCTTTTATTCAACATCTAAGACGTGTGAGTGCACTAATGTGCACACCACTGTGTGTGTGAGTTCATTGCACTCCGCTATAGACTGTTAAGGAGTCTAGTGGGACAAAGAGCCCAGTGTGCCACACACAGTTCCCAATCTCCCCCCACCTAATGAACCATGAGCCCAGGAGACAAAGCCCATTGATGGGCAAGAACAAGAAGCAATGCGAGCCTGTCTGATTGGCAGCCTGAGGATTGAAATCGGTATTGAAAGCATTGACAGTGAAGGCCTCACTGCCCTTTGGCCCACACAAATGCCTTTTAGCCCTGTTGCAAGTAAAGACCCAGTATATGTGAGAGGAGGAAGGAAGTCAGACCCATTATCTGCAGATGTTTTTGACTCGCATTCTGGTGAAACTGCGATTAGTTCCAGTCTGGAACATATGCTCATCATGTGTTTATGAATTCTCTGAACACACTCAGTATTTGGTGTGAAAGTAGTTTTAAAGAACAGTTTTAAAGTAAAAGGTGCAATTTAGAGATTTTATTTTTATACAGCGAAACAAAACACACATAGAGTAGAGTTAAATCTGGAAACTGGCCAACTGGGATGGTTTATCTGTGCTGTAGTGGGAGTGAAGTGACATTTCAAGTGTTGGGCCACACTATTAATAACTCTATTGTGTAGTGAGGGGGTTTGGCAGACAGTGGTAGACCGGGTCAATGTCGAGGTCAGTTGCTGAAAATTTGGCCTGAGTTCAAGTACTGGTTCCAATGTCACTTGCTGATTATTGTATATTATATTATCAGTTCTCAAAACAGACTATCTTTTTTTGGTAGGAAGTGGGATAGTGGTGGAGTTCAGCCCGTGTTATTGAAGAAACCCTGGGTTTGTTTGCCTCTGGGACTGGTCTGAACGAGAAAACAACTGGAGCTTATCACAGTCTTGCCAGTAATATGGGAGACACAACCTTTGAATGTCATCCTTTTAGTCAAGAAGTCGATGCCAATTACAAAGGTGAATACCAGCTGATAGACTGCTGCATCCCAAATATTAATCACTGAAATTCCCCAAATAATTACTGGTTATCTAATAATAGCTGGTGTCAATGTCAACAATGAACAAATAAATGCCGGTCCTCAATTACAGGCTGGATGAATTTATGCCTGTAATGTAAAGAGCTGCCACGCAAACACATAATGTACACTTCTCTAGGTTTAATTGAATACATTCAACATTAGAACTCCGTTTTTTTCAATACTTTGAGATCACTTACCTGGGGTGCTACTGTCCACTCTCAGTCACTGCAGGTATGAGTCTTACTTTCACAGCAATATTATCAATTAGTAATGATATTAGTGAAGATTTGATCAATATTTCTACTCGTATCAATACTAGAGGAGATGTTAGAGGCCTTTTATTTTGAAATGGTAAAGGAAGGATTGTGCATTGCAGCGTTTAACACCACAAACAGGAGTCGATCAAAACAAGATTTACTACTAAATATGGCCTTTTCTACTTACTAAACAGAGGACATTTGAAATAAAGGCCTGGCATCAATACAAACCTTCAAATAAAGACCTTCTACAGCTGAGGTAAATAAAGGCTGGGGTCAATATTTTAGGAAATACAGTACCTCAAACACTTATTTAAAATTTTACAGCTATTTAAACAGCAGAATATGTTGTTGTATGGAAGCAATTCATCAAATATAGTAACTAGATTTAGGCTAGCTACTGTGGTGATAATGCAAACTGATAGCAGGTAGCTAATTTGACCAGTACACATTCAGTTTCAGTGGATGCGGAAAGCAGTTCTTTACCTGCTAAACAAAAGTTGCACTGCAGAAAATAATGTGATCTCCTTTGTCATGTGTGAATGTACACTGGTCCTTTGATTTCTATTCCTGCACAGACGGTGCCTGTCGTGTCCTGACAGGTAGGATACACTGTGTTCCTGTCTGGTCTTTTAAGACTCCCAGAGGAAAAGGACTTTAAAAAGTTGTCTTTTTAATAAATCTATTAATTTTAAGAATGTCACAGCACTCTGTTCAGCGTCTTCTAAGACTGTAACTGCAACTAAATGCAGGTATTATGTGAGTGTATATATATTTTATATTCTAGATCTGTGGTTTTGTGTATTTCTGTTTTTTGTTGACACTGGTACTAACTAAAAGCTGAAGTCAGAGGGACAGGCCATTATAATCTCCATTCTACCTTGAAATTAGTAGTAGTTTTGTTTCTGCATTTACTAGTAGTTTGCAGATAACTTTTGAAATAGAAAAGTATTTTCTGAAAGCAAGTAATCTTCCTCTTAAGAAGAAAAAGAAGACACTCTTCTGACAACTACTGTCCCAGGCTATGAGTGTGAAAACCTCCATAACATCTGGATGTGGGTTTCAATAAATAATAATGGATTAGATTTATATAGCGCTTTTCTATTGACGCACACTCGAAGCGTACAAAGCATCCATTATTCATCCACACTCTGGTGGTGGCAAACTACACATGTAGCCACAGTTGCCCTGAGGCAGACTGACAGAAGCGTGACTGCCAATCTGCACCAACGGCCCCTCCGACCACCAAACATTCATATGCATTCATACTCCAGTGTGAGTAGCAGCACTTGAGGCAAGGTGGGTGAAGTGTCTTGCCCAAGGACACAACAACACATGACTAGGACAGAGTGGGGTTCAAACTGCCAACCCTTTGGTTATTGGATGACTCGCTCTACCTCCTGAGCCACGGCCACCTGAAATGGATTCAGGCTTCACTTGAGATCCGACTAATGGGCACTTTGCTGTCTTTAGCCGACTTCCTACTTTCTCATGGCTGGATGTGCAGACTTTTTAAGCTGAAGTGAGACTACTAATGCTAGGATAGAGGTGACATCTGTACCAAAACCGCGTTTCACTTTGTTCTGACCTTTGTGAACTCTCTCTCTGAAAAGTCGAGGTATAGACGTCTCATTTGAGTGAGTATAACATTTCTTTTGGCTAACCACCTAACCTCAGCCCCACTTCCTTCCATGTGGTCAACAAGAGATAGCAGAGCAAGCGACCTCCTAAAAGCTCTCTGGTCAGCAGGTAGGAAGGAATATATATTTAAAAGGAATTCTCTGCTAAGCCACAGTGCTGAAGTTATCTTCGCGGTGACCGAGTTGCCTATGCACTTCAGACTCATGTTCCATTACACGCTCCAGCTCCCACATTCAACTTTAATTGAAGAAACTCTCTTCTGTCAGCAAAGACAATAAGTAACAGCGGGAAAAAAAGGTCAAATCCTTTATATATCTTTGTCTTAGTTTAACAAATAGGCTTACTGGACCCATTTATCAAGATAATATAGAGAAGAACATGGAGAGGGAGAGTCCATACTTTGCTTTGCTGTCACCTTAAAAGTCTATGGATGTTCATTGTAATGGAATTGGTTCAGCAGTTCTAACTGGATAATATACTAGCGTAGCTTCTCCAAAAGAAAATAACAATTCATCATCAAGAAACAAAAAAATGCCATCTTGCAGAAAGTGGGGTGATGGTGATTAAGGCAAATTTAATTTGGCAAGAATGTTTGTGTTTCAGCTTAAAGAGAGATAAAGACTCTGCTTTTCAAGGCAGAGGGTTGAACAGACCCAGTGCTGATTCTCAAATCAGTGTTTTATTTTCGACAGCCAAAGAACTGGCTCACAGTTAGGAAAAGTGGTACCAGAGAAGCACCAAGACTTAAGCCCCTTTTATACAGCACTTCTGTTCTGGGAATATTTCACCTTTATTCCAGAACGACGTCTATATAAACAAAATGGTGGGATCATTTGGTTCCACCTTTATCGCGGGTTTGTAACGCCTCTGGAGGTAGTAACAGAGCCACAATAAAGGTGGAATCATGATTTCAGAACACTATGTAAAAGGAACACCTCTCGTTTCTGCAACCAAGGTGAGATGTTTTGATGATGTATTGGGTGTGCGACCCCCACGCCATGGGGATTTAAAAATGAGTGTGGGCCGTGTACAGTAAATAAACATATCAACGCAACCAAAAAGACGCTGAACTGGGGAGACGCCGAGATCAGTGAGCTGTTGTCACTTCAGGTGGAGGACTCTATCCATACTAACATTTGTGGAACAGTGAAAGACGGGCACACTCTGGAGAGGTTAGCAGCACCACTATGCTCGGGGTTTTTGCCAACGCTCAAGTTATATGTCACACTATACGCTGCGCTGCGTCACTGCCCCTTTGATTCCGGAACGCAGGTCCGCTGTGTACAAGTCCAGCCTGTCTCACCTCTGTTACTCCTTTGGCTTGACCGTGGAAATTGGTCAATGGTGGAAAAAAGGATCACCATCTCACCTTTTTTTCTAGGATCTCTGTAAAGTGGCTTTCGATGATGTAGAACCAGGAGTCACTGGCATCAGGGGCTGGAGGGGTGATTATTGGCCAACTAGACGAAGTAAAGCTTGTGACTGCCATTAAAAAGAGTTTAGTCTAGCCATTCTTATTTCAGGACGATAAACTAGAACTGGAATAATGTAAATCTAAGCAGCAGTGGTTTGTGGAGGTGTGGTCACCTTGCACTTTGGTTCTAAATAAAGAGTGAACCAGTGATGTTTTAAGGCATAAAATCCAGCAGCAACATAAAGAGATGATGTTCGACATATACAGTGATTTAATAACATGCCTCTATGTTTTTTGTATTTTTTAGCTTGTGGAAAAAGCATATTAGTTCCCAAAAGGCTCGTAAAACCACGTCTGACTTGGTACTATCACCAGCCCAAAAGTAGTTATTTTAGTAGTTAGTTTAATACTGGTGGAAAAGAAGTGTATGGGATGTCATGTACCTATAGCTGCTATAGTGTCTCTGGGATTCAGCTCTCAAAATCAATAGCAGGGTAGAACAGGTTTATTTAAGCAGTTAAATAAATAAATGAAAATACCCCAGAATTTTGCAAAAAAAAAAAAAAGTGCTTGCCTGCATGAGAGAGTGATATGTTTTTCAAAATAAATTCTGATATAAGACAATTAACATTTAACTTCGAGAGCAGGAAAATGTACTATATATGTGTATAAATGAGACCAGGTTTTAAATGGACTTTAGTGTGGTTGAATGCTTTTTTTCTAATTTTTATTACAGTTGTGTAACATGGCCTCTACTGACACCTTCAAATGACATTATGAAGCCTGCTTTACTCAGTCCAGATCATTCTGTATTTGCATTTTCTTTTTTTTTTTTTTTTTTTTTGTGACATTTCAAAAACGTTCTTCAGAGTT
>JAPQRP010000013.1:21158854-21191435 GCA_037367295.1 Apogon hyalosoma
TTAAGTGGCTGGGATAGGCTCCAGCGACCCCCGTGACCCTAGTGAGGATAAAGCGGGTTCAGAAAATGGATGGATTACTAAGAGAAAAATTAATATTTACATAATGTGCAACATTATCCTTGAGTTAATTAAAGCTTACTTTAATGACTGGAAAATCTACTATTAATTATAACATCAAAGCTGCCTTTGCAGATGAAAACTTACATCTCCACTTGACAGCATTAATTATGTTGCAGCTTCTCAGCACTTGTCAGGATTTAATTGACATAACTTGTCCAATGTACACAGTAGCTACTTAAGGTTTCAAAGCACTTGAACCATCCTGTTCTAAGTGTTCTGAGTGCAGGATTGTTTTGGCAGACAGACACCATGACATACATTGCAGGTGAATATCTTGGAAATTTCTATCTCGTCAAGGTAAAGGTGTAAAGAATGTGCTGCAGGGCTACTGTTACAGGTTTATGTAAGTCATTGCATAACCCTTTTGTGCAGGTTTTGTGTGTTATATTTTAACAGTTGGTCAGCTCATACACAAAGGAAAAAGACTCCTTTTCTAATTCTATAATGTAGATCTTTTTTTGTTTGTTTGTTTGTTTTGTTTTTTTGTTTTTTACTGAACAGTGGAGGTTTTCCAATTGTTGAATTGCAGTACAGAAGGGTCTTCATCCTCCGAGCACATAATACCCAAGGAATGTGTTTTGAACTGAACAAATTCCTCTTAAAACAACCATAAAGTCAAAGCTGAAGATGAACTGTTGATAATATATAAACTCAGTTGCATATTGGTAACCTGCTTAAATGCCTGTTGCATAAGCCTTCATGTGAACGTCTAGAAGAAAGAACTCCAGCAGAGTTGTGTTTGTGTATGTGTTTGCCTTCTGTTTGCACGGTTGAATGTGTGTGTTTTTGGTTTGCACATTGTAGAGCCTGTACAGACTTTGGTATTTGAGTTAGGAAAGCACTTGCATCCAGGTTATTTTTACTTGGCACATTATGTCTTCCCTGGCCTATTTATCTGCAAGGCAACACAGCCTGGGAGAATCCTGAAACCCAGCCAAGTTATGGTTAAACCCTAAACCTATGCCAAGAATTAGATCCTCAGATGTCATGTGGAAGAGAAAGTGTTGACAGCTAATGTGTAACAATTCTACTAAATGACTTGAACAAACTCTACCATCAAATGAAAGCAATGGCCTTATGTTGAAATGACATGTTCCTGTTGATTGTGGGCAATACCCAACTATGCACTAGCCACATTAAAAAAAATAAATAAATAATTGAATTTGACAAAACTTTTCATGTCAGTTTTCATTTTCAGCTTATAGTTGGAACTTGGAGGCTGTTGTAGTTTGTCATAGCCAGGGGGACTTTCAGAACATGTGTTTACATACATACATACATGCATAAAAAACATATAGATATTTAACCCATAAAGACTCAGTGCTACTTTTGTGTCAGCTCCCTAATGAATCTTTCTCTTTATTTAACCTTTCTTGAGTGATGTATCACCATTTATTTTTTGCATTTTCCAATTTTTTCAGTGAAAATCCGATATTATTCTATATTTAATTCACTAATCATGGAGATGTTCATAAAAGCTCAGATTAAAGTTATGGGTTATTATATCAAAACAGAGAAAACTGAGGAAAAAAAAATGACTTTCAGTCAAGTCTATCATTAACTGAACATAAACCTAGTGTCTCCATCCACTGTCATTGATTCAACTCCATGGGTTTTGCTGGTGAATCAATGTTGCAGAAGATGATGGTGTTTCCATGTTCACTATGGAGCCTCTGAATGTCCAAACGGGTCATATCTGATGACCATGAAAAGATGACAAACTGCATTATTTACATGTATTGATAGGATTAGTGGATCCAGTTATTTAGATGTCCCAGATCAGTAGATGGTTTTGGTCACAGGTGGATGTTTGAGTCTTTATGGGTTAAAGTAAAGCCATTGCACAACTGACATAATCACCCCAATTCCTGCAGAGTACAACCTGCAAACCAGACTATGTTTGAAGTACAAAACGTATTTCAACAAGTAGTGATAGCATAGAACTGTTATTTTCCATATTGAGGTCAAGCTTGTAGGTTCAACATTTCTTTGACACAGTGACAGGTTTTCATTTTGCACTAACAGGGAAGAGAATTTCAATATTTGGAGTACAGTATGTACAAAGAGAACCGTGTGTACTTTTTATAAACAGCTGCTTCTGCAGGAGCGTGCATCTCACAAGCACGTCACACGTTACTCCACTAACAGTTTGCCGTCAGTCTGGCGTTCTTTCTTCCAGGCTGTGTGTCACCTGAGCCTAAGCAGCTGGGAATGCTGTTTGCTGATGTGTCTGCTCTGCAAATCGACACTTCAGAGCGTCAAAGTACCGCTACCACTTAATGACAAATGATTTACAGATCAAAGGGGCTGAGGACATGAACATGTTTATGACTGATGAATTGCACAGGGTCTATTTCCACAGTTTGTGTAGTTTGTTACATAGTTAGAATTTCTGCTGTAATTGCCCTGCGATTTTTGATTTATTTAGAATGAATAGAATAGAATAGAATAGAATAGAATAGAATAGAATAGAATAGAATAGAATAGAATAGAATAGAATAGAATATCTTTATTGTCATTATAACAAGTACAACGGAATTAAAAGCGCCATCCAATCTGTGCATCATATAAACCCTTCTATAAAAATACAAATACAAATAAAAGCAGCTAAAATAAACACGTTGTGGGTAAAAATAAACAGATAAAAAAGATTATAATAACCTACTTATTTTTATGACAGTATCCTGTAATCCTACTGTACTTTTCTGTCAAAACATCAACACACATGACATTACCTATGTGCAAGTGTTTCATGTAAAGTAACATTTTATTTACCAAGTAATAACACTGGCATTATCATTTGTGTTGCAAGCAATAAAATGAAGGACTTAGTAGACAACAGGAATCGCTCTGCAGAAATCCATTACTTGTAACTTGTAAGAAAGTACAAGTTCATTTTACTGGAGGCGACTTTTATTTTGAATCACGTTTTACTCATATGACCCATCATGACACATTTGTCCCGTGCACACTATTAAATTTCACATTACATGCAGGATAAGATATTAGCAAGTATGTATACTCATGCTCATACATTAATTTTTATGGCTGTGTGTCATGACCTAATGAAAGATGAAAGATAACATGATACAGTAAGTACTTCCCATTTGTCTTCAGGTGACACAAAAATGTCATAATGTCCTCTTTTCTATGACTGATTATGTGCAATATTGCATATGAACACATACATGTCAGCTTTTCTTGCCAGCAAATGCACAAGGTAAAATATATATTTATTAGTGTAAGTGCTTTACCTTATAACCTTACATTGAGCAAATGAGCTAAATGATTTGTGCATTAATTATAAGTTGCCTTTATTTACTATTAATTTTCATAAAACAGAATATCTGAATACATATCATGCTGTATATGTTGAGTGTAAGTGAGTTGAGGAATGTCCCCCCAGAAATCAAGAAAACTTAAATTTGTTTTTGTTTTTTATTGCATATTAGTGACGTCTGCAAACTGGTCCATTAATAGCCCTAGAAGAAGCAGCATCTGTGCTGAATAACCATAGGAACACAACAGCAATATAAACCAAGCTTAAAAACAGAAATAAAACACAAGGGTGGCCTGACTTGTAATGCAGAAAAGCATAATCATAGCTGCCAGTATCGGAATATAAAGATTTAGCACACTCGCATCCAATCCTTTCTGATGCACAATAGGCCTACACAGCTGGGGACAGGTTAAACGGCTGTAAAGAAACCCTCGTAAAGTTCACAAACCCAGAAAACCACTGTAAGGCAATAAAGTATCAGAGAACACAATGTTCTGCTTAACAAAAAGAGCTCGAAAGAGGCATCCTTTCAACATGTAATCAGCAGCCGACAGGTGTGAACTCAGGGGTTGTCTCAAACTAGTTCTGCTCAAGTCTGCAATTAAACATTTTTATTATTGATCTGATTATGTGTTTCACATATATGGTTTCACATTTACAATTTTAAGATTACTGATTAAACAAACTTCACTACAAAATGTACTTTGGGAAAAACATTTTTTAGTCATGACAGGTAATAAAAATGAATGATACAGTTTTGGACTAAAGGTTGAGAAAGATTTAGTGACAACCACTTGTCAGACCTGAAAGTCTGGGGAATGTAATATTTTGGTCATTTTTTTTCTGTCACTGGCTTGTTGAGCCACTTTCTTCTGCCTTTCTCACAGATTTCTGCTCATGTTGCATATGATACATCATTAATCCTAGATGTTACGGAGCCTCATGAGTTGAGAAATTGAAAAACACCACTGAGTCAGCACATTTTGTTGCAAAACAACTCCCTTGAGAATCCTGAATGGAAACTAAGTACACTGTATGAGTAAGAAACAATAAGAAAACAATACCAAGATGTAATGGAAACACTATCTGTAACTGTAACTTTGATGAAAGGCTCGCCTTGTTTGTAGCAATAAGTACTTTCCAACAAGTCCTCAAGCTTTAGATTTGTTTAAGGTAAAAGGAAATCTGGTTTTCATTGGATCTGGGTTAACAGTCATATCTCACACTTCAGGTGTTAACTTTTACCATAGTATCTTATTACCTCACCCCCCATAGGGGAGGCGAGGGTATTGTTTTTGGTTTGTTTGTTTGTTTGTTTGTTTGTTTGTTTGTTTGTTTGTTTGTTTGTTTGTTTGTTTGTTTGTCAGCAACTTTACACAAAAACTACTGGACCAATTCCCATTAAATTTTCAGTAAAGGTGCGAGGTGGTCCAGAATAGATCCCATTAAATTTTGGCGAATGGTCAAAGGTCAAGGTCACCAAAAATGTGTTTTCACAATGATAAGAGATACGACAAATCAGGTAAAAGGTTTGCGAGGGGCGGGGTTTGTTGTGCCTGGCACCACTTGTTTGATATTTCATTACAATAACCATGTGCTTTCAGTGCATAAATACAACCATGTAAACTTCTGATCATGCTCACATGAAATGACTGCTTCACACGACTTAATATTGAATGGAAACCACACATTTAGCCAACATGTAGTCTTTGAAAATAAACTAATAAATGAAAATATGATATTTTTAATCAATAAACATATATCACCATCCATTAGAGTAATGAGCAGGAGCCTCTGTAAATGAAATGACCCTGTTTTTCTTGTCATGCATGTCCAAACAGAAATCTACCTTTTCCAGTCTGAACTTCATCAATATAATAACAGAAGGATGTTTGCTGTATCCTCTGCTTTCCTGCTCTGATATGCACGCTCTGCTCATGACTTGACTTGCTGTGGCCACCCAACAATACATAGCAAAATGAAACTAAACCTGAATTTGGATACCTTGTACTGATGTGGCAATGGTCTGATGGTATGATTCCTCATGCACAAGGGAAAGTATCTGTTTATGCCTTACATTCATTTCACTTGTAATGCTATTATATTTCTATAAACTAGAGTCGGCCTATTCTGTGAATTATAAGATATGACAATGTGACCGAGCCACGATGAGCCATATTCACAGTATGAACTAACCATTTAGTTTTTCACATTTGTGCATGTCTGGCCTGTTGGGAAAGCTCTTTACAACAAACATCTATTCTTAAGGTTGCCTGGAGTTCATTTCCTGCTCTGTTTACGTCTTAAACTTCCTGCAGCCCACTACAGCTCTTCTTTACATGGGCCAAAAACTAGTTCAGAGGATAAAGGATGTTTACCACACAAAGGGCACACTCGCTCAGACTGACCACAATGGAAGAGTGGGAGTTGCATAACTCTCCGCAAACTCCACCAAATAACAGCTGAACCCATATTTGTGGTGGAAAGTAACATGTCCATAAATGTTCAGCTGTAAAATGTTCCATAAATTCAACACTGTAAACTGTTAAATGTAAGCTTTACTGAAGCCTTAGCTACCGCCGTCTTCTTATAGAACTCCCTGAATGAAAACTCAACATCTTTCATTTACGATACTGTTCACTTGAAGACTTGCAGTTTGTCTGATACATATACAGGTTAAAGGTTAATGCAGGTTGAATGTAAACTTCCCTGCTGTTACACTTCATATCATTCTGTGTATGGACTTGTTCCAACAGTTTAGCATTTCCTAAAAAATATACTGTTGTCTCATCTTACGACTATAATCCAATGCTGTTGCTTTGAGGATTAACAGCCTAGAAGTCAGTCTTGTGATTAGTGACCGCTGTTAACCAGGAGCAGAGCTTGTTAAATCTATATTTTCTTCAATATTCAGGTTATGCAACACCTGCTCTTTAACCCTATGCATGTCACATGTGTTGATCGGTGTCTGTGGGGCTTCAATTTACTGTATGTTCAGGCCCTCACTCTGCAATGCTACCCAGAACTGGGATGGAGCCATAAATGGGTGATTCTTAGACTATGGGCACTTTTATGTTCTCTGGTCATATTTTTAAAAATACACATCATTTTGTACAAATTCCACTTTCCTTGTCAATCTAACAATAAGCCCACCTTAGAAAAAATGTACCACCTTTCTATTATGATTTTTTCATACTTTTCAACATCCTTAGAAGTGTCAACATTCTAGTTTTCTCCTTGTCGCGCACCCAGACTTTTAAACTTCAACAATGAAATGATTTATTTGAAAACTGTTGATGTATCTGAATTAAGTATCAGTGAAATAACTAAAATACATTATTGTGTTTAATGTGAGACAGCCATCAAATTTTTTTTTTTCCAAAATATAGCTGTTGCACAGTTTCTCCATCATTTCCACCACAGCACTGTCTTGTCCCTTTAAAAAAATATATGAGTGGTTGTATGGGTGGTTTCTACGGCAATGTACAGTGACATCAGAGCACATGTTGGACATGGGGGGAATTTTCAATTTCATCAACAACTTTTGAGTAAAAATCAAGGTAAATATTGCTTGATCAGGTCATAAATTTATTGCATGTCATTTCAAAATATGCTGTATTTTCATAGGTTTTATTTTATTTTTTTTTTTAGTTGAATAAATGTGTTTTGCGTGTATGAAATGCTAGGTTTCAATTCAAAGCTAATCAGCTAAGATAGTCTGGATTTTTTTCACAAAATACTGTAAAAATGTCATTTCCATCACATTTCCTTGTGGTGGAAATGACATTTAAGGTCCAAGTGAAATGGATTGTGAGAGTAGATGTGTTATACTTTTTTATATTACATATTAAATTAACATTAATTACACATTAATAATTTTATTATATGTTATATTCTATATCTTTTTTTTTTTAAAGATGCCATATAAGACAACAGCAGAAAGGTCACAGGCCTATAGAGACAAAACAAAAGCCAAATAAAATATACAATAAAATGAAATAAACAATAAACTGATAAACTAAAAGAATAATAATAATAAACTAAACTTAAACTAAATATACTTGAGGGACTATTATTATCAGTATTTAAGAAATGTTCAAATAAATACTGTTTCTCTACTTTCACATTAATTCATTTGTCATTTCCACCACCACAAACATTAAAAAAAAAAAACTGTAAAGGTTCTCACCACACATAAAAGAAACCCTCCACAGTTTAAAAAATAGCAACAAAAAAGGG
Source organism: Apogon hyalosoma (assembly GCA_037367295.1). Lineage (NCBI taxonomy): Eukaryota > Metazoa > Chordata > Actinopteri > Kurtiformes > Apogonidae > Apogon > Apogon hyalosoma. Next base: position 21,166,494 of record JAPQRP010000013.1, read on the forward strand.
TCTCAGACAATTCTAGAGTGATATAAGTTATTTATAATTATATAAGGGTTGCATAGTATATATATAACAGTATAACAGTTGTTGAGATGTGGTGAAAATGACATTTGTTCAACACAGAATTGAAAAAAAAAAATACAAAATTAACAATTTCTCTTGTAATCCAAGTTTGTCCTCTCACAGATCTTTAAACGAGATAAGCTATTTAAACTTATAAGTCTGAATTTGGTGAGTTTTGAACTTTTTTTTTTTCATTCAAGTTTGCAAGGCTAAAAGTTCACCTAGTTGATGAAGTGCCCAAATACAAAACCGGGGGCTCTTGACCTTTTGACTTCATGAGCAAGATGTCCCAAGGGTACCACATTCCTGGAATTGTTTTGATGGGTTAAGATACAAACACAGTTTATGAGGGTCTCAGCTGATCACTGACAAGACCTAGAGGCTAGGTCACTGAAATTTATGTTATTTAGTTTTTCATTTTTAAGTGCAGATTCTTTCGGATTAATTTAGATATTAGGCACTTTTCATGTAATTACTACTACCACCATAAGATGCATTTGAATCGAGTTAAAATATACAGACAGACTGGGGTTAGACTATGTGAATATAATAAATCTATCCAACATTCTGTCATGTGTGATCAATATTTCCATCGTTTTAGTTCTCAGTATTTACACAAAAGCTAATTCCAAACATATGACCTGCAGAGCCTGTTTAGTATAAAGTTCACGTGGGTTCATTCTTCACATACAGGGTGGGTGAAAAGTAACTGGGCATTAAAAATTGCTTATATAATTTTTAGAATCACTTAAGTCATGACAAAAAAAAAAAAAAAAAAGAAAAAGAAAAACAGACAACACTAATGGGGATTTCTTATTTTCTTATTGTCATATTTTTTTTTATTTTCTTATTGTTTTATTTCTTATTTTCTTATTGTCTTATTTCTTATTTTTTATTGTCTTATTTCTTATTTTCTTATTGTCTTATTTTCTTATTTTCTCATTTCTTATTTTCTTATTGTATTATTTCTTATTTTCTTATTGCCTTATTTTCTTATTGTCTTATCCCAGATGACGTCCTTCAGAAGCTTGTTCATTCCATCTCTGGGCGTTTGAGGAAACTGGTTGACGCCACCGGCGCTTATGTTGAAATATGAAAATTTACTTTCATTTTCCAATGTAATAAAGAACATGTGTCATTTGTTTCAATAAATTTGTAAAAGGAATATGGACTTTATTACCAATTTTGAATAACTAGTTACTTTTCACCCACCCACTGTTATATAACATCTCGGATGGATGGATTAGGTCATTTTATGGATGGCATTGAACTACAATCCAAGATACCTGCTTAATAACACATTCCTCAATATGCAAGTTCAAACTTTTCCTTCATGAAAAGCAGAGAATTTATGATGAGAACTGTTGTTCCACCTACTACCATGTTCACCAACATAAGAGGCAGAAATAGAGATATTTCTACATGTGAAGACTGAACTGAGCAAACATTTAACCCATTTTGAGCTAAAAGCCTTTTAAATCAAACGTCTGGCCTAATTTTTCATTTTTCAAATACTAAAAGGAATTTTGTTCACTTGTGCTGTATGTGGACAGAAATGCAACAGGAGAGGTAGAGCTACACCAGATATGCAAACCTTTTGCCAATGATTAATTTGAATGTGGAGGCATAACCTGGATTTCCATGTTGGTGGTGCAGCAGATGTTCTTGTGTGGCTGAACTTTATGTGTCTGGGAAGCTACAAACAATTACTGGAACACAGCCATGATCGAGACAGAATAAGCAGAAATGAACCAAGTGTGAATAATATGAATAATTTAGGACAATTTTATATCACTAACACAGCAATGACCTGCTGAACTAATAGAACATTAACACCCATTTGAATTATATTTACCTGTCAATAAATGTCTTCTTATTTCTGCTTTATCCTCACTAGGGTCACCAGGGTCGCTGGAGCCTATCCCAGCTACTTATGGGTGAAGGTGGGGTACACCCTGGAGAAGTCGCCAGGCATTTTAACCTATTACCTTAAATTAAACTTATTCAAGTCTTGTTTTAAAGTGTTTAAAATGTTATGTCACTGGAAATATTTTCAATCTACTGTTTTCCTGCTGTCTTTGTTTTGTAAGGCAGTTTTAATGGTAGAATTTACATGTTACATAACTATCTGTCATCAGCAATTTGCAGTCCTTTTGAACTGTTTTTTTTGTAAAGTAGATCAGTCCCTTGTTCATAACACAGGAAATACACAGCGCACGATACTCAACCCAGATCTAACATGTGTCATTTAACTCTGTCTTTAATGTTGACATAATGCATATGCTGACTTTGAGAGTACTCTGAAGTTGTATATGTCTGCATGAATAGCAGTCAGACAAAATTATATCCATGCATGCAAACTTAACCACATTTAGGGCAGAGCTTGCTTATTCCAGCACAATCCCTGGGTTTTCATCTGAAACAGATGTGTTTTTTTTTTTCATTGCATAACACTGTAATCCTGCACAACCTCTTCTTGCAGCTGCCGCGTTGCAAGAAAACTCCAATCAGAAGTTTAATTCCACACCTAAGGCTCTTCCCACGCTCTTAATATTTAACTGCACTTTCTAGAAATGGATCTGGAGTCACTGTTTCAGTGACTCAGAACTTTTGTGTTGTTTCTACCCATAAATGGGTATAAGTCTTTATTCCTTAAACAAAGGAATGGTGACACATTCTGCACCATGATCCTGTGAGATATTAACTAAAGGCTGAGATCAGTGTCTGATGAGATTTCAAAACAGGAAATATGTTAAAATTACACTATGCAATTAGTAAAGTATTGGTTTGAACAGTGTTAAAACTGTGTAAAGATTTATTGTTTCCTTCATGTCTTTCCTTCCTTTTGTGTCATCTACATACAGTTTGTGCTTCAGAGTTATCCAAATACTAAAACTGAATGGATATGTCCAGTCAACAACATAGACTCTGAGTTTTGATACCAAAAACATACAAATACCAAACAAAAACATACATTTGAAGCAACAGCCAGCGGCAAATGTGATGCTGGCAAAAAATGTTCTTAGAAATATCTCCCTGATTTGTTTCAGTTGTTAAGCATGACTAGAGATTTACTGGTGTTGTTTTCAAATAAAAGCCACATGGACTTGAATGACTCTGGCACACAGTATTTCAGTGTCCCTAAATAGAAAGGCACATGAAGTATGAGGAATACAGTATAAAATCAGGCCTTTAGAGCCTGTGTCATGCACACACAGCTGAATTTTCCATAGTGTGAGCATCTGCATCAGCTCTTTGCACTTCAGTCCGCCTCATGAATGCAGCCTCTTGTCACTGACTGACTCTGATTATCTTGTGCAAAACCTCCATTAAAAGCTTGTCCCTCTCCTTTAAGCGCTTTTAAACAAATACCTTCCGTAGTCAATACCTTGCGCGTCCCTCTTGCCGCTAATTAAATGCAGAACACTCTTCGGGGCAGGTATATTGATCTGGACCATTGGCTTCACAATAAGTAGGCTGTTCTGACATGAAACAGCAGGAGAGACCACTATTCGATGTGCAAAAGTAAGCAGATACAGTATTTGTATTGCTGTTTCATCTGTAGGGATGGTTCTGGGCTTTCCAAAGGCCTGTGCAGAGCCTCTGTTCTCAACATTAGATGGATGTGAGCCTTGTCTACGCTCCAGGGAAGCCACAACATATCTTATTACACACAGGCTGAACTGACTGGCTGCCAATCTGTCTGAAGGGAAACGCTACCAGGGCAAACTGTTTTTTCCAATCCACTGGCAACATGGCTATTATTACTTCACTGTCATTAGTGGTTGCCTACTTTTGGAAATTGGAAAAAAGTGAAAAGTTTGTAAACTTTCTGCTGTTATGACTTTTTTTTTTTATAGTCTCATGGAGTAAGAGAGATTTTAATGTTTCCATTATCTGAGGAGCCACCACACTGTTTGAAAACTCCTTTTTGAGCCTCAGTGCAACACAGCACTTAATTTTCCAAATCACATGTTGTTTTTTTTAGGCTGACCTTTTAAACTCTAGGCTCGCAAAGCTGAACAGAATGGCATCAGTGTCTAATATTCAAAGATGTGCTGAAGTGAATCCAGGAATGCGATGCAGATTTTGTTAAGGGACAATGTGTTGTTTACTCTGAAATTCAAATAAGTGGCATTTCACAGTGGTTGTCTTGTTTGAAAACCAGAAAATAAAATCATTCTGCATGTTTTTCCCTGACACTTTATCTGTGACTCTTAACTTGATTTCTAGTAAATAAAGCTCACCACTCCATAACAAGTATAACCACCAAAACGTTGCTTCAAAGTCAATAATGATGGCATTATTTCTACTCACTGTATTAATGTATGAAGCTTCAAGAATATGTAGCAACTAACTTATACAACAAATCATAGTGTTTTGTCTGTGTTCCACTCTTGAATGATCAAATTACTTTCCTGGAAAGACTCTGATGTATTATAGGTGTGTGAATTTGTTGCTGGGATGCAAAAAGTATCTATCTATCTATCTATCTATCTATCTATCTATCTATGAACCTTATTATGCTTGAATTAATGGAATAAATGCAGTGGATTTGTAAAGCATGAACAAAGTGGATGTACTTGATAAGAAAGACAAAGTAGGACTGTATTGCATTATGTAAACATAAGGTTTATTGCAAATGTGCAGTCGTATCCATACACCATAGTGAACAACCCTTTTATGGATACTTTACAGCAACAATACCGTTATCTTTACAAAAATCACATAGAAACAATAGCACTCACTAACAACGCTTCTCCCTGTGAAGTTTTACACATGGTCCTGGTTTGCTTCTGTTGTTGTAAGAAAAATCAAGAGGCAAAGTCTTTGGTAGCTAGCAAACAACAACAGAGCTCAGTGTGAAAATATTCCTCTCTTACTACAGACAGGCACTGTTGTCATGCCATCGTTTTTAATCTGGCATCTGAGCATCAAACAGACCAGACACTGGGCAACACTGCTAAAAATCAGGAGTGCATCAGCAGTGAGAGATGCAGGCATCTGCTTGCTCACCATCTCTACTATGTTTACTCTAGGACGTTTCAGTATTATGTACACTGTAGTTCTTTTGGAGAGCTCGGCAAATAAGGTGGGCAGATATGCCTGTCCTCCCTCGCATACAAAAAAATAATCTTTCAAGACCGCTGTACATTACTCCTATTTTATAAACAGCTGATTTTTGTTCAAAAAAATCACAAAAAAAGAAAATATAGCAGGATTATTTTCCCCCGAAAGCAGCAAGCCCCAACTGCAGACAATACAAGATTACGTTTTATGACTCATTACAGTATACTGATTAGTCTACTGCAGCCGTTAACCTGCTCTAATAGGCTATACTGCATTTACCTCCACCTCTGTTGCCTTAGCTTATCCTGATGATTATTTCTGTTATGCTTAAATGTACATGAAAACATGCGCAATACATTGTGGGTACAGGAAAGGTCCTTGTTATGCGGCTGAAATGTGTAGCTAAGAGTCCATGAAACTTGTATTTCAAGATGGGACAAATCCACATGATGGGGCTTTTCTCATTGAGACATGGAGGACTGCCTCAGATGGGTCTCCTCTGGGTGACACAAAGAGCAGCCCCCGCCCTCCTACTGTCCAAGTTAGCACCTGCAGGGCCAGCCCTATCAACACCTCCTATAACCCCTTTCTAGAGCAAAGGGTCCTTGTTAGAAGAGTTTGGCTAGGCAGGGAAAGTCCCCCTCTGTCTGGAAGAAAGTGCTCATCGGTGTCTAGTCAGTCCCCTCGCTATTAGCACTGTTGTCTACAAAGAGAGACTACGACAAAGAGTTGGACGGTATCGGTGGACGGGCCTGACACCACATCAGTCAGAGCATCTCTAGGTCTGTTTTGTGCTTATCAGTGTCAACAGTTCTTTTATGTCCCATCGATCATTAACAGCCCCGATGCTCCTCCTTCATGTCTTGAAGGTTTCTCAGTGGCGGCGATTTTATAACGCTTCCGTTAAAATGGAGGTCCATTACTGTTAGGAGACAGTGGCTCTGCCCGCCCCAAGGCAGAGCCACTTATACAGCAGAGCCAGTGCTGTGGTTGCAGGTCTGGTGCTGGTCTGGGGACAGCTGGTTGGCCTGATTGTCCAGAGGTAACAGTACATCTGTAGGGATGCGAGACTGGAACTTCTCCAGCTGCTCTGGACTGGCCAGGTTCTTCAACAGGTAGTTCTCCCTCTCTAGCTGGTTGTTCTTCTCTGCCAGCTCTTTGATCTGCTCTTTGAGGATCTCCACCTCCTCACGGACCGCGTACATCAGGTGGTTCTTGACAAGATCCTGTCACGACAAAAAAGAGATAGAGATCAGTTTAAAGGTTAAAAACAGAAGCTGTGATAAGATTTAAAGCTGTTTCGCTTGATTGCACAGCTGATGCTTTTGATGAAAGACTGATGAGGTTTCCTGTTATCTGTTACTCCCTTGGACTGTTTTCAGAGATTGGTCTTCAGCAAGATAGCGCAAATGTTTGACTGAAGGGTGTTTTCGGGAATTTTGTAGTGGCAAATTACTATGTGTCTGGATTTACGGTCTTCCTACTGTCATTACCTGTACTAGCTCTAGTTTGAGTCTTGTGCTGCCTTGATTTATTGGCTACTACAACATTCAAAAAGACTGCACAAAGAAAATGACTTTTTTTTGAAGATTTGTTGCTTCTAACCATTGCAACAACAAACAATTTGAAATTTTTAGTACAGTTTGTAGACTACAACAATGTATATACAGGTTATTAAGTATAAACTGACAAACATTTTGGACGTGCATGCTTAAATACATCCCTTCATATGCTCCATGTTTAGTACAGAATGCATTTATATCTTTGATGCGAACTGTGTTATTTCAACTTACCATTGCCTGTTCAATCTTGTTGTCAATGGCCACAACGCTAGCACCAGAGGCACTGCAGAGGAGAAGAAAAAGCCATGGTAAATAAACAGTTCAAAGACACAACTCCTTTTAATTAATGTCAGGTCACTGTGAAACTTCCAACAGGAGAAGCGTGATGGTTTTTAATCTGATTTCAGCGGTCTATGAGCAAAAGAGAAACCTTCCCAAACAGAAAGGGAAACTGTTTACCCAACAATTATCTGCTTTACTTTCTGTAAAATATGTACTGCAAGTTGGATTGTTTTTTATATCTGGGTTAAAGTGTACTAGGTAATGGGTGAACATACACAGAGCATGACCGAGTGAGACAATAAAACCAGCAGCAAACATATCAGTTCAAAGTGCACATTCACACGACATAAAGTACTGTGCACTGCATTGCTGTTTATAAACACTAGTTTGTTTTTTTTTTTGCACATGGGTCCTTGAACGCATCATTCTATTCAAAAGGCCTGTTTGGATCATGCGTAAAAGCAGTGGAATGCAAGTATTAACGTGCGTTTCGTCTGTATTTACCTGTTGTCAAGTTTGACCGATACGACGTCTCCTCCGAGTAGTGAGGAGAAGAAAGAGATGGAGAAGTTATGTAACTGGTAGACGGCCACCTCCATTGGCGTTTTAGCGAACATCTCCGTGCTCATATTGAGTACCAGACTCGTTTGGATGATACTTCTCGCCACGTTTGCGTTTGGAGAGGTCTAAGCAGTAGATCCGAATAGTTTTTTTTTTTTTTTGGTGGAGTTGAATCGCGATGCACTAACTCTGCTGTGGGCCGAGTGCAGTGCAGTGTCGGACTTTGAGCTTCGCTGCTTTTCACGAGCGACTGTCTGTTTCTATTTCTGCCACCGGCGCGTATATGAACGGTTCGCGCTGTGACGTCACCTGACGCGCGCATATATTAGTCAAATGAGTTGGCGGGTCGGAGTCTGTGACGCCTTACCGGGTTAGAGGAAGAACACTGGAATTAGGACTTTTGTGCACATTTAAGGAGCGTGATTAGTCGAATTGATTTTTTTTTTTTTTTTTTTTTTTTTTGTGACATTTCAAAAACGTTCTTCAGAGTTCCGTGACAATTTCATGGAAATAAGAGTGTTGTTTTTTTTTTTTGACTTATTCAGTGTTAACCTGTGGCCTTTCCCTTAGAGTGTCAGGATGCAGCTTTTTCAGAAAGCAGCCATGAAACACAAAGAAATGCTCTGGTGTATTGTAGCGTAGTGTATTTTAATGTACTGTACTGTACTGCATTGTATTGTAGTGTACTGTAGTGTGGTGTAGAATAGTGAGTGTACTGTAGTGTAGTGTAGTGTAGTGAAATGTGTAGTGTATTGTAATGTAGTTTATTGTAGTGTAGTGTGTTTTACTGAAATTTAGTGTCTTGTAGTATTGTGTAGTGTTATTGTAAGGTTGTGTAGTTTGTTGTAGTGTATTGTAGCATCATGCAGTGTATTGCAGTGTTGTGTATTGTGTTGTAGTGTTGTGTTGTGTTGTGTAGTGTATTGTAAGGTTGTGTAGTGTGTTGTATGTAGTGTATTGTAGTGTTGTGTAATGTCTTGTAGCATTGTGTATTGTATTGTAGTGTTGCGTTGTATAGTGTATTGTAGGGTTGTGTGTTGTATGTAGTGTATTGAAGTGTTGTATAGTGTCTTGTTGTATTGTGTAGTGTTATTGTAAGGTTGTGTAGTTTGTCGTAGTGTCTTGTAGTGTAGTGTATTGTAGCATTGTGTAGTGTCTTGTAAGGTTGTGTAGTGTGTTGTTGTGTATTGTAGCATTGTGTATTGTATTGTATTGTAGGTGTGTGTTTTGTGTTGTAGTGTGTTGTTGTGTATTGTAGGGTTGTGTAATGTCTTGTAGGGTTGTGTATTGTATTGTAGCATTGTGTAGTGTCTTGTAAGGTTGTGTAGTGTGTTGTAGTGTATTTTTGGGGTGTGTATTGTAATGTGTTGTAGTGTAGTGGGTGATGAGCTGGTGCTGCAGGGAGGAAGATGTGAGACTGTGGCTCTTTAACCCCATCCCCCAACACTTCTTAAGTTTCCAATAATTGAAAGCTTGTGTGTCTTTGCATGAAGCACATCATCATCAGGATTATTATTATTATTAGTAGTATTATTATTAGTATTATTATTAGTATTGTTGTTGTTGTTGTTATTATTTTTGTTTTCTTTTTGTGTCCTTCAGTGAGAGTCTACATTTGATATTTGAGTGCACATTTTTCCCGCTCTGGGCAACTTGTCATTTGTCACAGATATGTAATTTTTCATGGCCCTTGTGTTTTTTGTTTGTTGTTCACCCTCCAGCGTGCAGGGAACAGCATCCCACAGTAAAAAAAAGAGCACACAAAACTTCCTCCACTAAAAATGTTTGTTTAGAAAGATGCAAGGCAAACAATGCTCCCTGCATGCCCTCACATCATTAGACTGAGAAAAAAAAAAAAAAAAACCCATGAAGACATGGGACTGGGAATCGTATCTTCTTGATCGGTGTGGATCACTTACATGGTGAGAATCAGACCAAGACTGAGCTGAGATTAGTTGGATTGGCTGTCTCCCCAAGCACTTCAGATAAGATTCTCACAGAGGAGCCAAGGATCAGATACATGCATTTCTCATCTGTGATTTCATCTGTTCAGTCTGAGCAGGAAGTTGTATTGATGAGCTGGTCAGATAAACTACAGAGCAGCACTAGCTTGTGAATGCATGCAATTCTTTAGCTGTATCTGTTTGGCACCTTTGTCGTGTTATAGATACTAACAGTAACATGTCTGGTCATGTAAAGTTCTGAACATATTGTATTTCCTCAAATAGTGGTTGGGGCTTTTATTTATTTCAGCTGCCTGAGGTCCTAGATATTTATTCAACTCTCTTGTATTAAAGACAGACCTTTATTTCTCTTTTTTTTCCTGTTTAATAAATAGAAATGGTCATATTCAGTGGGAAACATTGTTTTTATCCGCTCACTTTTGCAATAGCAGTAGTAGGTCAATGCTATTTTCTACAAACATACTTCTCTCTTTCAAAATAAAATAAAATTGCATTTCAGTGGATAAACTCTTTTCATTCAATATAACTTTTATTGTGTAACGTCATCTTGTTGTACTTTTAAATTTCTAAATAACAACTTGGCTGGAAAAAGACACACATCTGCAGTGTCTGGAACAGATGGGTGATCAGAATGTATTATTGGATGCATTGTTATTTAACTTAACTTACACCAAGATTTTATCCTTATTAAGTTTAATCAGATGTGTATTTGAGGATCAGCTTTATTCGTTCATATCTACTCCAGTACTGGCTTTTATTACAGACCTGGCTACACATGTAAATAGTAGATTTGGTTATTGGTTATTTCTGCTAGAAACAGATTAATTATTTCCCGTGCTCAGTTTTTAGTATTAGCAGTCTTTTTTCAGTATCTGCTAAAATAAATCAATTTAAAAACTTCAAGCTGATTCATTTTATGACTGAAAGAAAGAAAGCTAAAAAAAAAAAAAAAAGTTAATTTCTGTTGAAAATAATAGAAGTCCAGAGGAGGCGGGTATTTTTTTTAAACCAGCATTTAGTGGCCATCAGTGGTATTACACGTCAAAGGCTTCATTTCCACTTCTTTGTTATTCCACCAGCACTGAGATGAGAAAATCCAGCAAATCTTGTTGAAGTGTTACTTAGATATGATTGAAATAATATTTCACTCAATTTGTTAGCAAAGTTATGGTATTTCAACAAAGCTTTGTCTTGGAGTTCACAGAGAGATTTTATTTTTTACTTTAAGGCAGTTACATATACTGTTTGAATAGTCCCCTGGGAAAAAAAAAATCTATCTCTAATTTTCTTTGAATTTTAAACCTGAAAAGATGGTGAAACAGCTTCACAAAAGGCAGTAAAGTTTCTCTTCTGTTCAGATTCCCTTTTTCTGCTCATACTTTTCATATTCACTTTAGAAAGGGACACTGATTTCAAGTATTATTGCTTTTTATTGATTTCCGCCTTTATTTTCAGAGCACACAAAAAGCAAATCAATCCAGTGGCCTGACAAAAATAACACCCAGTCTGAGACATGCCTATAAGGCTATTTTATAACTGAATCGTGATGTTTTCCCCACTTGAAAATAAGCTTTTTAGGAGCCAGTGCCACAATAGATGAGATAGTTTTGGCAGTCTTAAACATAATAGAGCATCAGTCATTTTGACTTTTCTCATCTTTTCCTTTCTCTGCTCCTTTTCTTTGTTTTTGTCCATCAGTGCTCCAGTGTGGGCCACTCTGTGAATGCAAAACCAGCTAATTACTTCCACCCTACCTCTCCCCATCACAGCTCCAACAAATGCTGTCCCTGACAAACAACGCAACAATATGAGTTGTCTCTCCTGTGAATGCCAAGTACCCAGTGCTGAATGAGAGCATTTATTACCCTTTTTAATTATCAAATAGCAGGATGTCTCTGTAAATGCCACTTCCCTGTAAACAACTTCCTTTCAAGCAAACCATACAGTAATTAAACCCAAGGAAATAGGTATAAAGCCAGTGCAGTAGATTCTTTGCTGGTGTTGCTGCATTTGGCCAACATGATAAAAATGTGACGTGTCATTCTAAACGGGAGTCTTTTTTTAGTAGTTTTGTTTGATATTTGCCTTAGAAGGATACATTTCTGCTGGGAAATGGATTAGTGGTTGTATGGTAACACTGCTTGAAAAGGTAAACATCAACACATCTGCCTCATTCGTGAAGCATCAATTTGGAAAAAGTCTGACAAACAAAAATATCTGGTAGGGAATATAAAACTCCCTACTATTTCACCTCTAGGGTTTCTAGTTTTGGTTGTTTTCCAAGCTGAACTGTTTACTCAAAATGGACCTTTTCACCAACACCCACACTCAGTATTTCAGCTCACCCACACCGTCCCCTCTCCCAGTACTCTGCAGCTGATTGGCAGCATAAACCAGCCTCATGTTTGGGTTAATTTCACCTCTGGCAACTTTGTTTTTAGAAACTTTCTCAGGTGATAAACTTGACCAGAGGCACTGGCATTCATTGCTGTGCTCAGCACTTTTGAAAGTCTGGAAGTGTTATATTTTTAAAAGACAGGAACAAAATAATCTTCTTAGTATGCTGTACTGCTAGCAGGAAAACATGACATACCTCAACGATTTTTGTTGCATTTAACATCTACTGTAGTGCCCAGTCACAGATTAAGCTGATCCTATGGGTGCATACTACATTTAATGTATATACCATATTATACGTCAGACAGTGGATTGGGTAACTCATATGAAATAGAAGTCAAATATGTTACTCACTTTTAGATATTACACGCATAAAATAAAAAATAAGCATACAGATTTGACTGTTTGACCTGCATTGGAACCAGCCTTACTCGCCTCAGTTAAATCACAATCCTGATTGCTACCAAATTGCATATTTTAATACATAATCGGACTTTTTCCACAATATACAGCATAATGATGTTAAGGTTCAGTATCTGTGTAAGATTCATGTCTATTGGAGTCAGTATTGTGCTTTTGCGGGTCATTTGTTGATGCTAGCTAACTCCATTTCTAAGCTAATGACTGTCTCGGTTGCCTTCACCCATGATAACAGCCTCTATAGTGACTCACATTTTTTTTCTGTGAAAAGCTTAATGCTCACTACAGAGTTCCTGCAATGCCTCTTTTTGGATCCCCTGCAGAGACATCAGTGTGTGCACCACTACCTAGCACTTAGAAATAGAGTCATCTAATATCAATAAAGAACTAGGGATGCACTTATACCACTTTTTTCCAGACTGAGTACAACTACAAGTACTTCCATTTGATTACTTGCCGATACCGAGTGCCGATATGAGTACTTAATAATACCATTACAGTTCTTAGTTACTTTTGAAAATGTGCTTTATTGTTATTGTCATTAGTCTGACTGTAACATAGTGCTGCTACTGACATTTAATGTGTCGGAATGAGCATTTATCAATCAATCCACCAGAGGGCGCCGCTCTTAATTAACCATACTTGCCAAATATCACGAAGTTTTTCACTTAATCACACAGTCGCTCTTTGAAAAGTTGCGTTACCTCCACGGTTCCCGGTGGTACAGCTCCGTATTCTCCGTCCGCGAGCACCCGGAAAACAGATAGAATTATGTACAGAATGTAGGCAAAGGATGGAGAGAATGCTATGTTCGTATCCACCTGTGTCTTTAATGTAACTTGCAGTCAGCGTTACTTTGGTCGCCGCTGTTTATTTTGAAAAATCTCCACACTGCTGACATTACTCCTCCGCTGCATACCTGCTGCACTTAACTGTGAACTTGGTAAGTGGTATCGGTGTGGTTGTATCAGAGCACTTTTACTAGTACAAGTATTAGTACATGCGCTCAGTATCGGACCAATACCTGATACTGGTGTCAGTATCAGTGCATCCCTACAATGAACAAAACAATACAAACAATACAGTCAAACACAAACTTCATGTTATCACATAAGCATGCATATTAAACCTTGAAGAGCAGCTCAGTAATATTTGATTCATGGAAAAAACAGAGGTGTTATTGTTTCTATTGCTTGGTCAGCAGTAGCAAGATGAAGTTTTTATTGAATTGAATCTCAAATCACTTTTTTTTTTTTTTTTTTCTGTTCTGCCAACTCCTCAGAAATCAGTTCCCATGCTGAGTATTGGTTTACCATTCACCTTCCCCTCTCACTATTCTGCTCTACCCTCCAGGTGACTGGAACCATGAGCAGCATGAAAAGTGGTCTCCACCAGCACCTCGCGAGGCTCGATGAGATCTTTGCTACACGGGGCGACTTCGTGCAGACCTTGCAGTTCATGCAGCAGATGGCTGACAACGTGATCAAACAGCTGCTGGGTCTGCCTGACTGGGAGGAGGCTAAAGTGGACCTGGCATCTATCGCAGATCAGACAGGAAACATAGAGTACTACAGGTGAGAAACAGAAAAAATACATGTGTTATGCTGGTACAGTGCAGGGTGGCCAGAGGGGCTGTGTTTACTCACTTTACAGATGATGCCACAGTTATGAGTTTTTGGGAAATCAGGGGTCCATTAGGAAATAGGTGTCTGGATATACTTGGAGAGAAACTTGCCAACAACTGCACTGATTCTAAGTAGAAATGACATAATTTCTAACACTCTAAATTCAGCTCAAGACTGAAGTGTGGCACCTTACATCTAAGTACAATGTGTTATAAGTCAGAGTCTTCAGTCACAGACAAGGGGATTTTGCACAGCCTATGAATCTTGCAGGGAGACTGTTTTGTTTCCCTTTTGACTTGTTTTGTTTTTGACATGTAATAAGGACACGTGTAAATGTGTGAAAAAAGATATTTTCAAGAATAAAGTCTTAATATTTCAAGCAAAGGCTGTAATTTTGTGAGGGTAGACTATTTTTATTACAATGACAAAGTTTTATTCCTGTCATAAGGTCTGTTTTTTTCCTTTATAAGAATAACTTTACCTCTGTTTACTGTATCGGCATGGAATTTCTTTATTGAAATTTCCCTTCAAATACATTCAGTTTAGCTTTCAACTCTGTAATATAGTCTCATGTTTTCCCAGCTTTATTCTAATAATATTATGACTTTCCTCAAATAATTACAGCTTTATTGTCCTAACATTTTGACATTTTCCACTAAAAATATTACTCCAATATAGTGAAATTGCTCAGCTGTCAAAGACATCAAAGTACAAGAGACACTGATTAAACTGAAGTGGATTATCACATAGTCGTAACCATTATATATAGATGCTACAAATTAGAGCTAAGTATAGTTAGGTTTATGTCTTAGAGACAGTTGCACTCGACTGTATAATATCATGTCTGCTCGAGTGGCTGCAATCACACAGCAATTTGTGAATTAAACATGCAGTTTGATAGATAATTCATGTGTAGGTAGTTACAATCTGCACGGTGTGACCTGAATATATCACATGATATTTAGTGGATTGGCTGAAATAATGTGGTTGCATGTGTGAGACTCCCACGACTGTGCATGTGAAGTATCTCGCAGAGGGACTAATCTTCCCACTGGTTAGCGAGAAGTTTCAGAGGGATGTAATGATTGCATCAACGCAGAATCTAATGGCAGCGTGTTGCCGTCTTAACAACTACACTACATTAAACTACATAATCCAGACCGTTAGCCTTATGTTCTTATCAGCTGTGAGCAGAAAACAAGCCCACAGCCTATCTGAAACTGTTGTGTAGGCATGAGAATATTTATGTGGAGTCTGCTGTAACAGACAGGCCGGTGTGTTTGTATTGATCTGTAATGTGACTCCTTAGCTCAGCCGATAATTCAATACACCACATAGCTCCACATTAATAGAGTGGGCAAAGCGAGACCAGACAGCCAGACATTATTAGCTGTTAATGGACTTATTATCACTGCTGCACCCTAACAAATTGAGTGTGTGGTTGGCAGTTTGTGTACAGGCATGTGTTTGATTTGACTTTTCAAAAGACTGTGTGTAGCTGTTGTTTTCTCCGTGTCGGTTGCTTATCTTCAACATGTTAACGCAGCAATAAATTGTTTACGTATCCAGTGGCAGTGTGGCTGGAATATCTTCAATAAACTGTAAAAAATGAAGTACTGCTGCAGGTCAGAATCAGATGCGATGATTTAAATGGAGGTTAATTTGCATGTCTGCTGCTTAGTTCCAGCTTTTAGAAGGTTTTTATTACTTTAAGAACCTGCAGAACCCTGTCTAAAGGTAAATATAATAACAGACTTCATGCTTTCCCTCTTCTCAACAAATCAAAAAAGGCTTTGTCAGATAATAAAGAAAAAAAAGGTATGTGACAACCTTTATTTTGGGATTGTTTCACTGTAGGTTCACTCAGAACCTTCCTGTATGGTTGTGCAGAAGTATGGGGATATCTATTTGTAATTTATTATATAAGAGTGCAGTATATTTAATACTACCGTTTCTTGGTTGGTTGATATGCTTGTTTTTATTCTGTGTGTGTGTGTGTGCGTGTGTGTGTGTGTGTGCGTGTGTGTGTGTGTGTACACACACACACACACACACACACACACTTGTTTTTAAACTGTTTTGCAGAACGCACCACAAGAGAGTTGTCTCATTTAATTTTGTTGTACATATGTATAATGACATTAAAGACATTCAATTCTATTCTAAGACAGTAAAACAACCACAAAATAAATGATAATTTAATTTCTCCAATCTGCTGCTTTGTTGTAGCTAATGTTGCTGCCTTTGTTCAACTTTAATTGACTTTTTAAAAGAATGTAGTCTAGTATATCTTTAAATCTAACTTTTACAGGCTTAAAAAAAAGATTCAGTTTGTAATGTCACTTTTAGAAACTTCAGTCTCGCTATTAAATGTATTTTTCAGGGCATCACCCTGCAAGAAAACTACAAAACTAACATGGAAAGAATAATCTTAACTCAGTAAATACTGATGTAGTGTTTTGGCTAATATTGAACATCCCCATAAAAAAGTTAAATAATAAAGAAAAAAGTATGTAACAAACTTCATTTTGTGATCGTTTCACTGTGGGTTCACTCAGAAGTGTGGGCATATTTATTTAGAATTTCTAATATAAGACAGTAAAACAACCACAAAATAACTGATAATTTAATTTCTCCAATTCACTGCTTTGTTGTTGCTAATGTTGCCACCTTTGTTCAACTTTAATTGACCTGTTAAAAGCATTTATATCTAAGTTTTACAGGCTTAAAGAAAAGATTCGATTAATAATGTCACTTTTAGAAACTTCAGTCTCACTATTAAATGTATTTTTTTCGGGGCATCACCCTGTAAGAAAACTACAATTCTAACATGGAAATAATAATCTCAACTCAGTAAATATTTATGTAATGTTTTGGCTAATATCGATTCCTCCACCCCAAAAAAAAAGCCTTCAGAAGTAATACATTGAAATTGTGTTTTTTACAGCTAAAAAGGAGTTCAACAACATGTAGCTTGTGAACAGTGTATTTGATGCTTAGTGGAAGTCTACTGTAAAATTGAACCCTGTTACATCATATGCAAGGGTAAAAGAGCACTAGAGTCAGAGAGGAATTCAGAAAAAAACATAAGGTTGTTGTAAATACCAGGCACCCCCGGAATGTTCTGTATTCATATCAGAGCATCACCAAGGTCAGACTTTTCCTACACATTGGTTCTCTGTTTCCAGCATGGATGCGAAATGACATTTCAGAATGGTCTACGGATGTAAGCGTAACTGGTTAAAAGCTACAGAAACCCTTTAAAGTAGCACTCTAGGTTTTTCTTTACAGCTTGTCAAGTGTGAACAATTTGTAAAACCCCTTATTTATCATTCTACAAAATGAAGTCCAATATTCAGTCTCCTTTTAGCTTCTTTTTTGATCTCCAACAACTATTAAAGTAATTATCTGGCTTTTAACCTGCTAAATACCACACTGTTTTTGCCATCTGGCCTTGAATTGTTTTTGTTTTGTTTTGTTTTTTGTGTGTGCTTTGAAGTGTTTAAGTGCAACTGGAAGTGGAATACCCAGCAGGAGGGTATGAATAGGGTTTATGTAGAGAAAATCCAATATTTCCACAAAAAAAAAAAAAAAGTTACATGAGAAACATATGCTGGATGTGTCTGACCTTTCTGTGGAGGAACAGAGAAAAAAGAAAAATCAAGTGACAGTAATAGACTGTATAATCGCTTTCAGCTGATCAAAATGAAACCAGTATACTTCATATTCCTCTCAGCTGTGTCAGACAGTACAAACTGTACTACATTGTACAGTACATTACTCTATGTTGTGTTCAGTTTGACTGTAATTGGATTAAGATAACGCAGACAAACACTGTGGTTGTGTCACCCAAGAGCCTCCATATGCTTCATCTTCTGGTACTGCGCTCTGCCAAGGGGGAAAAGATGAAACATGGAAGAAAAAACAGTGGGGTGGTGGCGAGGGAGAGAAAGGGCAAGAGAGAGAAAAACGGGCTGAAAGGCAAAGAGACATTAAAGAAAAAGAGAGGGAAAAAAAAAAAACATGGGAGTATTCATAGACATGGGGATACGGGGTGACAGAAATGATTAAAAACAGAGAAAGACTGTACAAATGAGCATGAAGGTGAAGAGATAGACAGATAGATGGCTCCACAGATGACAGATAACGACTGTACTGTAGCAGCCGAGGTGAAAATAAGTAGGACACCTCATCATCTCTTGCTGCTTTCATTCTTCTTTTTTTTTTTTTGTTTTTTTTGTTTTGTTTTGAACGGCTTTCACTGATTTGAACTTACACTCAGGCTTATTAAT
The DNA here is from genome assembly GCA_037367295.1 of Apogon hyalosoma. Classification (NCBI taxonomy): domain Eukaryota; kingdom Metazoa; phylum Chordata; class Actinopteri; order Kurtiformes; family Apogonidae; genus Apogon; species Apogon hyalosoma. The sequence continues at coordinate 21,184,724 of JAPQRP010000013.1, forward strand.
GTTTACAGTGGTGAATAATTCCTATTGTTTGGCAGTACCCACTAAAGGGACTTTTAAAGTGGATTAGAGTCGAGTCCGCTATAAAATAAAACCTGTGTATTGTGAAACCAGAATTTTCCATTACTAAAACAGTTTTTTTGCTTGCCAACACTGGCATTAAGCAGCGCCATTTTAATTTTCTCTCTGTGCCCATCCCTGCAGGTGGCTCACGTACCTGCTGCTCCTCATCCTGGACCTGATCATCTGCCTGCTGGCCTGTCTGGGTCTGGCCAAGCAGTCTCGTTGGCTGCTCACCACGTGAGTCTAATTCTTCCTCTATAAACCGAGCCCTTTACAGGGACCAAATGTGTTTTTTGTTTCTAAGAAGCACTCTGTCCCATTAAGGGTTTTATATGCACACTGTTCCAATTGTGTCTTGGAAAGAAAGACAAATTATGTCCTTTAAATACAATACTGTTGTAGCGTAGATTATTGTAAAGACAGAACGGTGCAATAAACAGTCACATCTTTGAGTCAAACACACCATTACTCAGTAATTTGTGTTCACCAAGATGAGTTTAATAAGCCCTTTTAATAAGCATGTTAAATTCGGGAGTTATACGGAGCAGCTCCAGCAGCAGCAGCATTCTGTAAAGGTGGAAGTTTTTCGATTATCCCACAGGGGAGCTCTGACAAAAACCATTACATATTCAACCCTGTTTGAAATAAAAGTGTTCACATGAAGTCCCTGACATTAGCTGTATTTGTAAGAAAAATATGATCCTTTTCTGTGTTTATTTAGCCTCAGATCACAATCAGCAAGGGTCTAGGTTAATATTTGAAATCTTTCATTCAGGGTAATTGTTAAAATATAACATTTATACAAATGAACATGGCTGTGTATTACATAATATAGCATACTATCACATGCCCCCCAGGTTGTGATAACCATCGCAATATAAAACTAGGCTTACGCCGTCGGAAGCGACAGCTAGGGGTATATCCCCGAACACCCCCAATCCTTAACCAGACAGCTATGATGTCATGACGTGAGGCATCCCCAGGTCATGACCTTTCATTTACACTTGATTTGAAGTCAATCAGACAAATAGTTCCAGAGATATGAACAAAGGAGTGTTTAGTGATTTTAAACTTTTGTGCGGCCCCCTGTGGGCAATCTAGAAATGGTAAATCGTCCAAAATCGAATCAGTTCTTCTTCTCCATGATATTCATTGAGATGGAAAATATGGAATTTCTAAACCGAATATTTTTCAAGTTATCGCGTTCACACGAAGGATATCCAGCAGCAGCGGTGGTCGGACCAAAAACATAATATCCCCAAAACTCCGTTTGGGGATATAATAATATATTACAAAGTTGAGGCACATTTATTATAAATTGGGTTCCAGCTGTTGGATATAAAAAGCAGGAGATTTTTATAGAATGTGGGTGTTACTGCATAATGAAGGGTAAACTTTAACATCATGCAGTGTTTGTGCATAATGTGTTATGTTGTTGGGATGGGAGTGAGGATGAGGAGTGATGGTAATGACATGGAAGGATGATGAGCTGGATTTAGAAATATAACACGACGTGGGCTCGTGTACTTTATTATGGTGCATTTATTATATGGTTTTACTTTTCTTTGTGCTACTTTTACTGTGTTTTTATTGTATTTAATTGTTGTCTGTTTCCTGTGAGTGACTATGATCAGCCGACATTTACCTGAATTTCCTTAAGGACTGATAAAATCCTATCTTAGTGTATCTTGTCATAGCTGAAAAGTAACTAAGTACAAATTCATGTCAATTTTTCAAGTATTTATTCTTTACTTGAGTATTAATTTGACTGACAGATGTTTTACTTTTACAGCACACATTTAAAACAGATCTCTGTACTTTCTATCACTGATTCCTTTGAGGCAAATAATTAATTACATATATTTTGCATCATTATCCCTGTAAAGCCTGAACCATTAAATAATTGACATAAAATTCCAGTTCTTTGAAATTGGAGCTTTTATTGGGCCTTCTGAACAACCAAACAACTTTTTTTTCAAATATCAGTTTCCATGTATGAGTTTCAATTTTGTATCATATTTGACACATCGGGTCTCAATGCTCAAATATTATTATTTTTGAACAAACAAAAACATAATAAAACACAAACATGTCTAACAAATTGATGATTCCTTTTCAAAATTGGCAAAGTTCTGCCTCCTTCCTCATTAAGACAATCTTGTAGCGTCACTGAAAAGGCCTCTGGTGAATGATTTCCTCCCCCCTGGTGGATTATCTGTGTATTGCATGTATCAAATTGTATACATCAGGTTTTTCAAGACAAAAAATATCACACTGATAATGTAGAGGGCTTCAAAACTCACATATCAAATATGATACATTTGGCGTTATAGGGTTAAAGACCGATTTCAGCCTGATGAAATAGATGGAACAATAATACATCGAATATGTGACCCCTTCGTGTGTCCATCCGTGCAACAAACAAATGTAAACAATAACAAGGAGAAGATAGTCGACCTCATAATGTTTTAAGGTCTGCTGCTCTAAGTGAATTACTTACTTCCACTTTATTACTTTTCTTTCCTTTTTACTTGAGCAAAGAAGTTGCATCAGTGCTTCTACTTTTACCAGAGGTTTTAAAAGCAAGAATCTGTACATCTATAAAGAATGTATAAAGAATGTGTGTAACCTCCGTGACTTGCTACAGACCCTCTCAAATAAGAGATTATTAACTGTAATGTGTTATGGAATGTGGTAATACTATGAGAGCAAGTGCAGATAGTGGACGCTGGAGGAAGCACCTATTCATCCCATGGGAAACTAACCACCGGATAATGTCCTAATACAAACACTGTGCTGTTAGTCCCGCTCTATTAAATCATTTGTCTTTTGGTATTGCAGGTGGTTGGTGCTGCTATCTCAATATTTTCATTCCATAAATTTGATTGGAAAGCTGTGGAGAGATGGGAGCAAGGCCGCTGTGCTGTCTGCACTATGACTTCCTGTAAACTGCTACTGCAGCTCAACACTTGACCTGCTTTAAACATCATCCACAATGAATCAGAGTCATTTTATACTTAATAAAGGTGGCGGTAACAAGAATAAATGAAGAGAAATAAATTCACACAGTGCATAATATTATAATTAAAAATAGAAATGTATTATTACTATTTTAGTACAGTGTCCCCAGGCAGAAAAAAGTAGTCAAATGAATGTTTTAGATTTTTGGAAGGAGTTAAAAAGTTGAGCTTTTATACGAAAAATCTATAAGGCTCCCACATAATACAAAAAATTATACCATGGATAATAACGTACCACATTTTATTAGACTCTCGCTTTCTATTTAATCATCTTACAGCATCTATAGCTGAGCTGAATTCATCTCCACTGGAATGTGATTTTTTTCTTTTCTATGTGGAGGAAAGGCGTTTTCACAGGGAATGAAATCCACCCGGGCTTCCATTGATTCAGTGGAGCATTACTCCGTCGCTCTCAATCAGTCAGCCCAGGGTGTGATCCGCTCTAAACTTGTCCTACTAACCACAAGCCACCCTCGCTTCAACCTCCAACCCCTTAGGAACACTCACAACACAAGATGAGTCAGTGTCAAGAGTGTCTGCCCTCCCAGGGGATGCTCTCTTCCAGCGGAATCCAAGTGCTTTGGGGCATCCTTTTCTTCCTGGTGCTCATTCTCTAACTGGCGGGCCTCACTGTTTGCATGACAAACAGTAATAACTGAGACGAGGAGCTAGGAGCCAGAAATCCAAACACACCGTCAACAATTTTCACAGGGGCCGCTTCTTCTGTGCAAAGTTGTTTCAAAGCAAACTTTCAGCTGTGTAAAGTATGTTGAGTTGAACATTGTTTCTGGAAAGTCATGTCCAGAGATGCAAATAAACCACAGACCTATTTACATTTAGATTTTTATTTATTCCAAGTGCCCATTTGATCAGAGGAAAATCATATTCTAGGATGACAGAAATCATTAGAGCTTCACAGAGCAAGGACACAGAAAAAAAAAACAAAAAAAAAAAACAATCAAGCAATGCAAATCAGTGGGATGTGGCTAAATTAGCATCCAAATGAACAAAAAGAAAAAAAGAAAACATGCTGATTACTGATAAAGTAAACCCGTGATGGTAATGAATAGTTTTTGAAGGGGAAAGTTAGAATTCAGATAACACTCTAATTTAAGAGAGAAAAATGTATCTGAGAAGAGGTTTAAAACATGGCTCTAATAATGGGAGGGGTCATTGTTGCACCAAAATACCGCATAACACAAACACACATCTTCTGTTTCTTTATTGTTATAACCTGCTTGGTAAATGTTGAAACTCTGCGAGGAAACAGTGCATGTTCAATGGTCCAGTCACTGCAATACTCAGCAAATAGACTCGCTCACTGGAGGTATTCTGTTGGAATAAAAGTAAATATATCCAGTGTGCAGTGTTAGGAATGTTATCCTCTATCCTTCCTCTATATCTGTATATTTAATTTTAAAACAATCCCTTACTAGCCTGATCAGCCATAACATTATGACCACTGACAGGAAAAGTAATATTAATATTGATGATCTAATTACAATGGGATCTGTCAGTGGACTTATCAGAATCAGAATTAGAATGTCTTTATTGTCATTGTACGAAGTACAACAAAATTAAGGTAGAGCTCACTGGTTTAGTGCAAAAATTATAAGACAACAACTAATAACAGTAAAAAGGCACGCTTATTTACATAAAAAATAAAAAGTATTTTAACTAGGAATATTTGTAAAGAATAGAATTAAGTAGTGCAACTAACATGAGTGCAAATGACATGAGAAAATAAATATTGTGGGATAAATAGTGTGAAAGATTAAAAAAAATAAAATAATATGGAAGACTATAATCAGGCAGCAAGTCAACATTTAGACCCTGAAATTGATGTTTTAGAAACAATAAAAGGGGCAAGAGTAGAGCTCTGAGCAACTCTGACATCAGATAAGTAGTGATGACCGAGATCTTATTGTTCATTCAAATGTAAAGTGGTTAGAACCTGCCAAAAGTATCTAAAGAACAACATCTGGATCTCAACTAATCCAGCATCTAGGGGATCATAACATTATTACCACCTGTCTCATATTGTGTAGGTTCCCCTTTTTCCACAAAAACAGCTCTAACCCAAGGCTTAGATTCCACCAGACCTCTGAAGGTGTGTTGTAGTATCTGGACCGAGATGTTATCAGCGAAAGAGCTATGGTCTTCGTGGATCAGTTTTATTTGTCCAGCAACTCATACAGATTTGGCCTGAGGTTAGGAAGTCCTTCCTTAGTCCATTTTTGGTCAGGACTAACCACTGCAGACCAGGAACACCCAACAAAACCTGTAGTTATGGAGATACTATGACCCAATCATCACCATTATAATATGAATCTGGTCAAAGTCGCTCAATCAATCAATCAATTACGAAATTATTACAAACAGTTAAAATCAACAATTCATTTACAAGATACATTTTGTAATCGGACAGCCCGGTTCCTTGCATTTTTCTGCTCCCAACAAACCAGCTTCAAGGACTAAATGTTCACTTGCTGCCTAATATTTCCAACCCAGTGAAAGGTTCCATTGCAATGAAATAATCAATAATATTAGAACCTCTCCTGTCAGCAGTCAGAATGTTGTGATGGATCGATGTACGTGAAAGAACAACCAAAACTAAGGTACAGCTACATCCTGAAAATGTCAAGTTTTGACAAACACACATCTTTGTATGTGTTTTTTGTTTGTTTTTTTTCCCCGGTACGGCACACTTTAACCAAAACAACTTTGCTCCCAGTACTGTTTTGCAAACCCTGTGTCATAGTATCTTGTGTTCAGTGCAGCCCAAGAACCACTCAAACATCCATGATAACTTTTATCCCTATTCCAGATAATGGAGGGTTTGAATACTGGAGACTATTCATTAAACTCAAACAGGGATTCATGGGTAACACTGAACTGCAGATTAGTTTAGAAAATACAGTGTTTATCTTAGATATTCAGTGAGTGAGTGAAAACATTACGAATTATAAACAGAGCTCAGCATAACAGCACTCAGTGAGTTTTCCACAACACTGTTTCTGCAACAATAAAGGTCTGTTTTAAGAGTGTTTGTAAATGAAGCATTGATAGAGAAGAGACTATTAGTCAAACCCTAGTTGCTGTAATAAGGTCTATTACAGTAACAGGAAGTGCTATTTTATATCCTTAGCGTTTCTTTATAGGATAGCATTTTGTTCATGCATAAACCAGATCCAGGGGAAACTAAGCATTCCAGATACTCTCTCAGTCAGTAAAGCAAAGCAAGTGTCATGAAGAGTGATTTTCTTTTTTCTTTGGAGTTATTTTTCTCTCTCTTGCAGACACAGACACACAAACAAATGAGCAAAAACAATATCTATGCAGTAAGTGCAAAAACATCAAATACCTGCATCTCATTAAACTGATTCAGAATACAGATAATGGAGATTTTAAACCTTAAACGGCTATTAAATGAAGTGACAGACAGACTGATAGTTCTATGCTACATCTACAGTATACAGTTGTGCTCATAAGTTTACATACCCTGACTGAATGCACATGGGACGGTCTTGAATGTTCTAACATGACAGTGACCAAAACATAAGGCCAAGTCGACCTGTCATTGGAACAGCAGAAAAAAAGTGAAGGTGAAGGAGTGTCCATCTCAGTCTGCT
>JAPQRP010000013.1:21191535-21204399 GCA_037367295.1 Apogon hyalosoma
TTTTGATCAGGGTCATTTGGATAGTTTCTGTTGTCAGTATGATTTAAAAAGAGCAAACACATTTGTTTGATAATAAACGGCTTCACCGAACCATTAACTATCAGTGACATAAAGGTTTTTTATATTATCAATTATATTCTCTGAAAAATGGCCAAAAAAAAAATCACAAATTCTGCTAGGGTATGTAAACTTATGAACAACTGTATCTAAAGTTAAGTGTGTATCATGAGGACTGTACCTTATCTACTAATGGCTCATGATTGTGATCAAAGGTGAAAAGAATTGCACCAAAAGATGTGATTATTGCAAGAAGCTTCTCAGCAGATTTTAGTATCACTTCTTCCTCCACTTTTATTTCAGTTAATTAAACATTTTAATTGATATGGTGTAAGTATAGTTTGTTCAGTGATGATAATACCAGCATATCTGATTTATAGATGCACGGAACAGCACTTTAAATTGAAAGATAACTCAGTCACCTCCCACACTAATTTGATTCATCCATTTGTTCTCATCTTCTGTGAGTACATCTGTTAGCATCGTCTGCCCTGTTTTTCTGTCATAGCGGCTTTTCTTTCCCTATTCTTTTGCTCTGTGTGACCCAGTGAATCTCCTTTGCCCATCAGAGCAATCCAATCCACTTTATTTATATAGCACATTTAAACAACAAGAACGTTTCCAAAGTGCTGCACATAGAATCGTAAAAGCAATAAAACAAATTAAAGAAAATACACTAAAAACTATAAATAAGTACATGAAACTACAACAATGCTATAAATAAAATAATAAAATCAAATTGTTAAAAGTAATAAAATTAATTAAAAAAAAAAAAAAAAAACACTGAGGACCACACAACTCACATGGAGTTAAAAGCCAGAGAATTAAAGTTTGTCTTAACACTCCACTGTGGGGGCTGTTTGGACATGGGGGGGCTGGGTGTTCCAGAGTCTGGGGCCGACCCCAGAGAAAGCCCTGTCCCCCTGCTTTTAAAGGAGTGATATTTTACTTCTTTAAATGGAATTATGCATTTTAAAACATTTCCCTGTGGTCTACATAAACTGTAAATGCTATGCTTGGGTCTGAATTCTTCATTAATTCAACTCCACAGGTTCATCTTCAACTCTATTTCTGAGTAATGACAAGGAACAGGTCATTTTGGCCCTTTAAATCCAAATGGGCCAATTCACGCCCCACCCCCTCTAGGTTGTTGAATGTGCTTTCTGTCCCGTTCAACCACTTGTGTTCATTAATACAACCACAACTGAACATTTTAGGTACTCGGCTCGAAGTTTGGACATATTTTCAGTTTTTTACTACAACCGCTGCTGCTGACAAACAGTTATGTTTAACTCTGAGAAATATTCGTGGGAAATCTTGACCTTATACGTGCAAATGTTGTGATGTAACTAGTTATAAAACATAACAAATTAAGCAGGAATTAAAACAGGTTGTAGAAATTCACTCGATTTTTGCCAGAAGGAATATCAAGATAGCTTTGCAGCACCTGGAGGGTTCAAATTAAAACTTTATGAACTATTAGGATCCAAATACACAAATAAATGAGCCAAAGACTAATCAAAGTGGGTTTAACAAAATATGGCCCCTTTAACCCTTTATAGGGCACTCATTGAAATACTCTGAAATTCAAAATTTCAACCTTAGTGTGTTATTAGACATCGTCATCTACCTCTTCTTGCCATAAAACATCTGAGCAGCACTTGCTAAAAAGTAAACACATGCAATAAAACAACTGTAATAAGGTCATAAACTGAAAAAACAAATTATTTATATTCACAATTTACAGCTTCAGAATGTCCATAAAATCCCCATGAGTCAACATGCCTCTGGACCTCAGTGAGGCACAGGATTGGCCCCATATTTAATGTTTGAGGAAATTACCAAAAATAGTCACTTGCCCCATAAAGGGTTAAGTCTTACCTTTGGCACCACGAGCCGGAGCTGGCCCCGGCCCTCAGACCTCAGTTCGCATGATGGGGTTTAAATTTGGAAGAGGTCTGTGATGTACTATGGGGCCAGTCCATTTAAAGCTTTAAAAACAAACAGTACAATCTGAAAATCAATTCTAAAATTAACAGGGATCCAGTGCAAAGACACAAGGATTGGGGTAATGCGTTCCTGTTTTTTGTCAAAAGTCACGCCGTGGCATTCTGGACTAAATGCAAACACTGAATGCAGACTTGTTCAGCTGAGCCATGACCTGTGCAGTGGCCTCAGTTATTAGTTAGTATTAGTTATGCCCCAGAATTACATGCGGGCCGGGTTTTTCCTACTCAGCTGCTTCTAATGACGGTTCAGCAACCTCCTCATGCAGTGTCTTATATACAGAGCAGCCTGTTTGGAAACTGCCCTCTCCCAGGGTCACTCATACTGACATGTTCTGGCAGAGGCTTTGATTTCTGCTATTATCAGCCCCATTACATGTGTGATAGAGCAGCAGGTCCCGACCACTGCGACTTAAAAACAACACAGTGTTGTATTGTGGTAAGTTTTGTCCCCAACCTGGACAAGTTCTATAATTTATGTAATTTCCCTGTCATTTAAAAGACTATTATTCGAAGTCATGACGGGTAAAATTGCTCGGAATTTTAAAAAGAAGCACGAAAAAAATAACAAAACCAAATGTTAGCCTCATATTTTAATACTAATCATCTGACACCTCTGTTATTTTGAACCCCGTGAGCTGTCCCGACCTCCAGGTTAGCAACTAGCACTACAGACATTTAGTATGTAGATATGCTTTTAGGAATTCAAATCAAGATGAGGACTCTGCAAAGCCTTTCTCTCTTTTGGTATCTCCCTCCTTGTTAAGTGTCAAGGAGCGGTGAGGGTTCTGTACCAGTGAGCCGACAAACTACAAGAGTGAAAACTGATAAAAGGTGAGGAAGGCAGAAGGCAGAGGCAAGATAGAGAGGGAGCGAGAAAGAGCAAAAAGATAAACAGAGAATGTGAACGGGGACAGAAGTGGTGGCTTGTAAGTTCAGTGTTGAGTGTCTTTTCAGTGTATTGTGATTTGGATTAGCACAGGAGATGAAGAGTGTTGAAAGATGTACACGCTGGTACGGTGCCTGGGCATGCATACACAAATTGCTCTTTAAACACTGGTAATAAGCTGCAAGGGGAATGTGTATAAACGGATACGGCGCTTGAATCGTTTTTAGTTCAGTGGGTGTTCTGCGGATTATTTCACCAAACAAGCAGATTTATGACAGAGTTCATGTCTTAATGTTTATTGATCTTGTATTTTTTTTATTTTATTTTTTTTACAGAATATTCATTGTTGCTCTCCTGCATGCATAAACCCACACTCACCCCTTTCCGGCTCTATTCCCCCGCTGGTCACATGATGTAATTTCCTGACGCTATGAGGTCATTAGGCGAGGACAGAGCGGGAGCCCACTGTAAAATAAAGCCGCATTTTTACATCCTCATGGGTGCAGGGAACATTCATCCACCCAGGGGGCTGTAATCGAATATAGGCCAACAGAGCGGATGTGCGCTCCCGTGCTTGTTCTTCGGTTCGTAAACCCACAACGCTGCAGCTGTACTGTATGTCGAAGCTGCAGAATCAACTCCCACAGAAATAAACATGACCTCTGACTTTTTTTCTGGTGATGACAAGCCAATGAGATCACCACTCCTGCCCCTCAGGGCTTATGCTGTTTCCTTTCAATAACAGAAGCTATTATGAGGAAAAAAAAAAATCCATTTGCGTCTCTGGTTTCTCAGTGTAGGATGGATGGATAACCATTTTAGCTCTGCAGAATATTTTTTTCATTTTAAGGCTGTTTATTCTGTATTCATGTTTATTCAGCAGTTTGGGCCACCTACATCATCTTATGAAACTCTACTTATTCCTATACAACATGAAAAAGCATCTTAGAGGAGCCTAAAGCTTTACACCTTCTCACTTCAAAAGACAATGTGTTTTTGTCTAAGTTTACTTTTCTTTGGGCTGCATCGTCACTGAGGTTTTAGTGAACAGTTTGTTTGAAGTTTGTTGCATATTCATCTAAAGTATAGGTTCTTAGCACCAGAAAAGAAAAGCAAAAAAATACTGGAGATTAAAGATCATCCACTATCCACGATCTGAATCACAGTTTTGTTTTCCTCTATGAAGTGTAGGTGAGTTAAAACCAAACCATTAGTTTTCCTGTAGCTTTCTCGAGAGGCTTATGTTGTGGTCAATGGTTTTTTTCACTCACTACAAACTGTACATTTTTGTATCATTTTGGACTGGCATCAGTACAGTATTGACAATATAGAAAAAAAAAATAACATGAACTGACATTTTCCTGTACATACAGCTGCAGTATTGCAATTATTACCTACACTGTGGTGACTTGTTTTCCTCAGTTGCAGTGTTATAATGAATCGCATGTTTTTCGCGCCGAAGCATCTGTGCAAATCCAACTCAAAACATGTTGGAGTTCAGAAGTTGAACCCGCAGCTGACAGACTTAGGCTAATTCTTCATCAGTATTTTTTTTGGCAGCAGCACAAACATGTCACGCAATCTCTGCAATGCGAACTCTTTAATGTAAACTAAACCCAAACACTGTAATGCAGACAGACACTGAAGTATCGCTAAAACTTCACTTAAACTCAATGAAGTTGCAACCTGCACTAGTGATACTAAAGCTTAAACCCATAGAATAGTGAAATCCGATCTCTAAAATACTGTAAATTAACAGATTAATGGGTCACTAAAAACAAATTTTAGCTATGTAGGAACATTGTGATGGTGCTACTATTTTTTAATGAGGCACTCTGTTCGAGTCCTTTTCTTGCTGTACAAAAATATAGAATGCAACTGGTTTTCTTCCTGTAATATATTGATTATGAATGTGTTTCTCCAGTCAGGTACTACACATAGATTTAGAGCAGTGGTTCTCAACAGGGGGGGTGCGGATACTCTCCCAGGGGGGCGTGAGCACAGGACGAGATGGGGAAAAAAATCACGAAAAATCACACATTCATTGGCAATTAGTACAAAGGAGATGCAGCAGATGCAAGTGGTTCGACTATTACAGTGTTACAGGGTTTCTCAATGGGGGCGGTGCCCCCACGTAAAGACCCCATGTAGGCTCTGACATATAACAGAGGCATACCCCCCCCACCCACCACCGGTTGCAAATTTGTTTTTGGGGGCTGGCAGGTGGGAAATGATGAGGTGAGGGGGCTTACCATGTAACCCACCACTTCCTCCACATAAAGGTTTGTTGCATTACTTTTAGAATAACGTACCCCCCCCCCATCCAAAATGTTTTTGGGGAAGGGGGGGTCGGCAGGAGGCTCGTGATGCTCTTCGTGGGCCTTCATTCAAAAAAGGTTGAGAAACACTGATTTAGAGGAAACAGTGTATTTTGTGGCCAGAAATTAATCAACTAAAATAATAAATTGGCTATAACACTGTTTTTTTTTAGCCATATAATTCAGCTCTATCTCAATGCATGTTACTAGATAAATGACTATCAGTATTTAATGAGTATGAAGGATCATAATCTACTGGTTATGGAGAGCATTTACATCACCAAACATTATGATTTGCATGAACCAAGACTAAAATGTATGATACATTTAAACAGGTTTGATTTTTTTAGAGCATCAGGAGAAATATTATACTGACATAAGACCCAGTGCTACTTTTATGGCAGTCCCCAAATTATTTTTTCTCTCTATGTAACCTTTCTTAAATGATTTATCACCATTTATCGTAATAGTATCCTCTCTATTTTGCATTTGTTCAGTGAAAGTGATGTGTTTTCACATTATTTAATTTACTGATCATGTGCTTGAATCACCGTGCTGAGATTACATTTAGGGTTATTATACCAAAAACAGAGAAAATTGAAGAAAAACTGACTTTTTTTGTAAAATATATATCATTAACTGAACACAAACCAAGTGTCTCCAAACACTGTCATTAATCAAACGCCATGGGTTCTATTGGTGATTCAATATTGTAGAAGATGATGTTGTTTTTATGTTCACTACAGACCCCCTGAATGTCCAAATGGGTCATATCTGATGACCATGAAAAGATGACAAACTGCATTTTACACCAAGTATTTACACGTATTGATAGGTTTAGTGGATCAGAAGTTATTAAACATTTTAGATCAGCAGATGGTTTTGGTCAGCAGTGGATATTTGGGTCTTTATGGGTCAAGGCAGGTCAGAATGAGTTTCATGACACCACGTGATCAAAGTAACAGAAGTCCGGCTCAACTTCAGTAAAACTCTCATGACTTCTTTGTCCAAATATGTCTGCCTCAGCCAAATCAATTGAGAAGTCTTCATTAAATGCAGTAATACAAGCTATGGAATTGTATCCAGGAATAATCAATGCATATAACTGGAAACTATTTTCTGTTAAGTGAGATAAATGGTATAAAACGTTCATCATAATGTTTCACTTGGGCATCTGCCAAGCTTTACTTCACTTGGATAAATAGCGAGCTTCACTGAGCCATTGTTGCTTCCAGACATTTATTTTCTACAGTGTTAGACCTAGACCTCTTAATAGTAAGCAGGTCACAGAGGTCATGTATAATACACCTTTAATTCAACAAAGTATTGAGTTGCATTGTAACCTTACCGCTGCTCTTGTCCCTGCAGTATGATGGTGTTTGGAGTGCTGACGCTGATCCTGAGCTGGGCGTCTCTGGGAGCTGAACTGGCCACAGCTGTGGTGAGCTGCTTCGCTTCACTAACATAAACTAGCATGCTAGACCTAAGAATCAATTCTTATCCTATCTGACAGAGAAGATGAATCGCTTCACTGCACTCTCATTGCACTTACAGTTAGAGACACAAAATTATTACTGACTGTGTACTGCACATGTGTATGCATGCATGTAATCAGTTTGTGAACTGCAGAGAAGCTGGAGAAGTTCCTCGTATCAAGACATGGGGAGGAGTTCTGAAGTATTGACTATGTTATTTATGCCATGTCTGGTTTTTTTTTGTTTTTTTTGGAATCTTCTTTATCACGGACCATGTGGGGAAATACAGGGGCTAGATGCTGTATTTCTACTTTAAAATATTAGTATAATCAAGTACTGTATTATTAGGGCTGAAGTTCTGCCAAAGATGCTAATATATTAGATTGTCGAGAAATGGGCTGAATATATTTATAGAGCATCATATTAATGTGACCACTAGAGGGTGTAGAATTTGACGAGATGGGATGAGAACCACCAAGAAACAATTTTTAGAGTTATAAAAAAAAAGTGACAGTGATAAAAGCTAGAAGTGCTGTTGTTGTTTTCACCCGCCCTGAATGAAAAGAATAGAGTTTGATGCTGATCACAGTGTTTCTTCTGCATGATTGAATTTGATCATGAAGTTTATGAAGGTATAAAGTTATTATTTGACATTATTATCTTTAACTAAACTATAACAGTTCTGTCCTTGTATGGATGATTTCAGATGTATCTTTACTGAACCTATTAACAACACAATCCGTATAGCAAATAGAGGCGATTTGTGGTTTTACTGTTGCTGTTTTCTGTCGGAAATAGAGCTATAAAGCAAATTATCAGCTGACGCAACATGTGAAGATTATATAACGCAATGTTATTTTAACAGACGATGAGTTTTTGTTATAAGAAAATATCTGGTACCATAATACAAATATGTGCAAATAATTCTATTTAATCTTTATTTAAGTCTGCAGATACATAGCATTGAATTGTTTGTGGTTTTGATTTTCAAGCATGCTCTGGTATGAGACTTTCCCCTTGCTGCTGAGAGTTTGGGATATCAATACAACATATAACAGTATTTAAAGTATTATTGATGTATGTATTATGGTTATACATCAACAATTCAATTTAATAAATATATCAATATACACGTTATCACCATCAAACCATGTTTTGTTTTGTTTTTTTAGATTAGGCTAGATTGCCATTCACTATGTGAAAAATTGTAGAAATAGGTTGCAAAACAAAACCAAAGGCATAAATGTAAGAAATAATGCACCGTTATTATGTTTAAAATGTGATAATGCCACAGTTATGGTTAGGCTTAAGCACAAAGGCAACATGGTTAGGGTTAAAAACATCACTGTAAGGGTTAAAATAAGTTTTGCAGTAGCTTCGTTTATTTTGTTTTTCATTTAGAAGTGGTAACTCGTGTCATAGGGATTAACGTGAACTGATGGGTCTCCCTCCTAAAGACAAAAGCGAAGATGTTTCATGTACTTGTTGAATAATAAATGAAGTAATGAAGTGCCCCTAAAGCCATGCAGTGCATTTGAAAACACTTGTGCGCCTCCTCACTGCCCAGTCTCCACTTCTTCTGATCTTGTTTTGCCTGTCTGTCACTTCATGAGCTTTTGATCGCTGCCTCTCAAGCAGCACAGCGCCGAAAATAGATCAGCAAAATACGAAATCCACACCTTGACTCAAGGATTATGACAACGGGAATTTAATTGCAGCTTAGAAATCCCATTCCCAAGGAGCAGATAATTAGATTTTTTTTTTGTTTTATTGTGATGCTATAGCAAGAACAGAGTGAGAGGGAAGTTCCATGGAAATGTCTGAGATGACCAAAAGGGATATGTGGGAACAGGGAGATGAGAGATATTTAAAAGTGCATCTCAGAGCGAAGGGTTGTTGTTTGACTCACCAGCCTCAGGCGTTTGTGCTGTTTTTCTCGAGTCTGTTGTTGGATCCCCTATTTTTGACTCTGGGCTGTAGAGGATCGTTAACATATATGAATTTAAGCTGAAAATAATGAGCATTGAGTTAAAAGCAGCAGGAGGTGCAATCATTTATCTTTCATTAGTCTCTGGTTTCATCTTCTATGGGTGTAGTAAAACCTTGTTAAGTCTTCCCTCTCTTTGGTATTTGTGTTCTGCTCCTGTCATTGACATTTCAGTCCTTGAACAGGCTAATGATCAGTGATATGAATAATACTGAACAGAGGCAACAACATATAGACATGAACTATTATACTTACAGCTATTATGATGAATGTCATGGCCACAGAACCTGAAACAGTTTATCCCCTGTGTAAATAAAAAGCAGATTTCATAGCAACCAGTTTATTAGTTGTTATAGACGCTGAGACATTTGCCTAAGGTGGGAGTGCACTGAGTGTTAAAGCACTGATACTTTTGAGATTAATCTTATTATTAGATTGCTATTGCCTTTGTGTATGAATGGGAATGGGGGTATATCTCGCTTTATTAAATGCCTTGTTATGAATTTAGCTGAGGGGAAATTGTTATGGTGTAGCGTGTATACTAAATGCTAGGTAGAATCACAGGGGTTCCCCACTGCAGAATTTTTGCTGATGTTGATTTATAGTTTGTTTCTAGTTTATACATAGGCTTCTTCACCATAGGTTTAGATTTATAGTTGTGTACTGGATCAGTCACTGCTATAGAAAAAATGATTAGACCACTCTTGTTTTTCTTCAGTTTCTTGCTCATTTTAATGCCTGGTACAACTAAAGGCTGGGGCACCGATAAAGGGGGGGGGTAAACATGACAAATTCATGGTGCCCAGCATTTGTGGGGGGCTCATACAGGAGAGGAGGGGTTCCAGTGGATACAGGCTAGATGTTGTGAAAATGTCCTGTAAGATGGAGGCATAGAATCGGACGCTGAAAGCATGTTAAGTTTCAGTTTCGTTTTCACGCTAGCGCAAGTGACATTATGTGTGGACTGCACCCCCCCCCTGCTCCGACAAATCGATAAGATACTGAATTTTATGAAAGGATGAAAGGGCCCACAACGTTTAGCTTTCATGGGGCCCACAATTGGTAGCGGTGCCCCTGACTAAAGGTACATTTGCTTGGACAAATACAATGATAACAACAAAAATAGCTTGCCATTTTCCATCTTTTCTTGACAATAACCAAAATCACTTCAGTTCTTACGTCAATATCTATGGCATTTTATTGACAAAAACAGTGCTTTTAGGCATCCCATGTTTTCTTTTCTGTCTGTTTTAGTCACATGATACACACAGGAGTTAGTACTTGATTGCATAACCATTGTTTCTGATGACTTTTGATGGTCTAATAATTTTTTTCCATGACTGTATGACCATGTTAAATGTTCATATAGTATAGCTTGGTTTTGCTAATTATCTTTGTCACAGCTGCTGTTTTCACTTACTCATAGTACTGTGTATAAATAGAGGACAAACCCTCCATGGTGTCATTAGTTTGTGAGCTGCAATATTTTAGCATTGAGATGCTGCGACATGGCTTGTTACAGTGTTGGTTTTATGGAAATTGAAAAACACCAACCACATTGACTAACAGTATAATAATAAATGTCATCCAGGATTTGCAGCTGCTTAATAATTGTTAACACATACAGTTTTGTGTTGAAATGAGGTGAAATGTACAAACAAACCAATTACTGTGACCTGAGCTAATTATCAGGTTACCTGGCAGACCTTATAATTTATTCATTCATTCATTCTGAACCGCTTAGTCCTCAGAAGGGTTGATGGGGTGCCAATGAGTGAAGGTGGGGGTACACCCTGGATGCATCACCAGTTAATCACAGACAAACAACCACTCACTACCACATTCACACCTACAGAAGATACTGATTAACCTATTAACCCATAAAGACCCAAATATCCACCGTTTATCAAAACCATCTACTGAAGCAAACTGTTTAATCCCTGTTGATCCACTAGTCCTATCAATACATGTAAATAATTGGTGTAAAATGCAGTTTGTCATCTTTTCATGGTCATCAGATATGACCCGTTTGGACGTTCAGAGGCTCCGTAGTAAATGTGAAAACACTGTCATCTTCTATGACATTGATTCACCAGTAAAACCCATGTAGGCTGATAAATGACAGCGGATGGAGACACTTGGTTTTTGTTCAGTTAATGATAGATTTGCTGAAAAAGTCACTTTTTCTTCAGTTTTCTCTGTTTTTGACATAATAACCCTCAAATTTAATCTGAGCTTTTATGAACATCTACATGATCAGTAAATTAAATGCAGAAAAAATATCTGACTTGCACTAAAAAAAAAAACCAAACAAACAAACACAAAATACAGAAGATAATATTGCAATAAATAGTGCTAAATCACTTAAGGACTGTTAAATATAAAGGAAAAATGAATTTGGGAACTGGCAGAAAAGTAACACTGGGTCCTCATGGGTTAAGGTGCATATTTTTGGATGGTGGGATGAAGTCAGAGTACCCAGAGAGAACCCACATAGACGCAGGGAAAACATGCAGTCATATATAATCCAAAACTAATTAGTGCTAACATCAGCTAATGCGACTAAGTAACACCATAAATATCTGGTAAATATCTACCAGTATCTCAACAATTGCAACAATGGCAGAGCTACCTTTCATGGAGAAAGTAATAAAGAAAGTTTATGCAATAATCAAGAGCTGCTCTGTACAGATGTACAGACGGCGACACCAACAATACAGATCAAAACTGTTTTTTTTTTTGTACTAGGCTCCATACATACGTATATATTTCTGGTTCAGGTCTATGGGGATTGATTCGCTCATGGAGGCAGCATCAAGTGGACATTCAGTTCGCTGCACAGTTCTGCATTGGCTTCACTTTTCATCCCTGAAGAATCCTGCTTGGGTTACATCTGATGACTTTATGTCTAAAATACCGACGCGTTTTCCTCAAAGTTTAATACATAGCAGCTGCCGTGATCTGATATGGGAATTTCAGCACATGCAGTCTATGATTTCAGCATACCACACACGTCACTGGAGATTCAGGCACTTAAACTGCTATTTGGCAGCATATTGAACCAGACTTAATATTGTTGAAGCAGAATTGAATGGAGTGCAGTTGCAGACAGAAGCCATGGCTGAGCTGTAATCAGACACAGAGCACACAAAACAACAGACAAACAAACATTGGCTACTGGCTTTAGTGAGTTTTCTTTGTTAGCTTACAGGTTAATGACAGTCAACAAGATCAATACTGGCCAATACCAGTCATTTCACAGCCTAAATAATAACAATTGCTGAAAAAAGGCATCTAATTCTCCTCAGACATAAAGCTGTATGATAGATTATCACCTTCTAAATATCCACATTCAGTCCATTTGTGCAGCGTATTTATCAGTTTTATTCAATATTAAGAAATGCTCTTGTAATCTGTCATTCTGTAGTATTTGTCTGAAGCTGACTCAGAGAACAATCATCACCCAGTTTTAAAATACCTAATAATTACTGAGGCAGGGATACAAATTGCTGCACACACAGAAATTACAGGAATAAGCTTTGATGTCTGAATCAGACATCACTGTAATTTACACACCATTTTACACCTGTGAATGTGTTTTTATGCCTAGGTGATAATGTGAGTGGTGCAGAGTTGTTTCATCCGAACAGATGTGCATACACATTATTTTAGTTATGGGAGGATTTTGTTTTGCCTTCACTTACCAGCAGTGGTCGGTTTGCGTAGCTCCCTTGCATACAGATCGAGTTTGGAAAAACTGCTAAACCAAAAATGCATTATATTATGTGAAACACTTGAACTTTCTAGCTTTGTCCAATATGTTCTCCAATTTGCACTGAAATGAAAAACAGAAGCAAATACAGGTGCTGGGACAGAGCGGAGCTTAAAATGACTCCTTGTGAAATCATGTTGATAATTGACAAACGATAAAAAATGTTGCAATAAAGTTAACCAATCAATCAACTAAATATATAGTGTAGATTAATTTTAATTCATTTGAATGTGATTGTCTCCCCACACCAAATGCGAACAGTCATTGTTTTTTTGCAATATTAATTTTAAAGGAGTGATATTTTGCTTTTTTAAATGGAATTATGCATTTTAAAACATTTCCTTGTGGTCTACATAAACT
>JAPQRP010000013.1:21208265-21220495 GCA_037367295.1 Apogon hyalosoma
GGGAGGGAGGGACAGACTTTTACTCTATGGAGCTGGGATTACCCTCCTCTAAACGTGACCAGATCCCAGCTCAGAACATACGCCAACACAAATTTCATGTAAGCACACAGTCATGTGCGATTCTTACATATACTGAACCTTTAAACCTGATGTAAACATGTAGGAGTAAACTTTAGTCTCTTCAAAATACTACCTGTGCATCTCCAGTCATAGCACACATGCCGCCGTATTCCGTTTTTCTTTTATTCTCCCAGACTGAGAGTTAAATTCCATTTGCCTTTGCAGCCAGACTGCTGTGTCCCACTTTGCATGAGATTTAAATGAGTTTTGTCGCTCCACTGTAATGATATCAGACAACCAACATATCTAAGGGAAAAACAAACCTGCACGTCTGTGTGGAATGTAGACGGTGTGTTTGCTTTCCGTCTGTGGATCAAAGTGTGTGGCCTCAGTAGGTGTCCTCGTCTGTGTTTACAGGTGTGGATTTCAGCTTGTTTCACGTTTTTGTGCTTGACTGACTGCAGAGACGTGTGTGTTTGCATTTCAGTGCGTTCGTGTGGTTTACACCTAGATTAGAGCCTGAGTGTGCAGTAAATGAATTTATAATGAATGCACTCCTTCGCAGAACTCTTAATTATAGACAGCAGGTAGTCAGAGCTTTGGGTTTTCAATAAATCAGTGTTTTTCCTTCAGGAATTCTGTTTTGCACCGCTAACAAACTAACTTCTGGATTGTAAAGCTTTCGGTTTCCCTTGTTTCAGACAAATTAGGCATGTTTTATATCGTCTGTGTGTGAGGCTCATTAGTGTAGCCCCTGGAGAAGGTTAGACTACAAGCAGTGTGTTTGTCCTGAGCCCAGGGGACATTTAGCATTCGCACAGCTCGAATCAGAGGAGACGGTTGCACTTCACTTTAGTTATTTTGCCAGGACAGGTTTCTTGTTAGCACTGAACAGTGGAAGGGATGTATCTGAGTGACAGAATTGAAAATTAGCCCTGTCTAGACATGTTAAAGTAGATTCTCAGAAACTGCATCACTTCCTTTTTCTTCCCCTTTAGTGTAAAATGTGATTTTTTTTTTTTTTTTTAATCATAATTACTCTGCAGTGTCAGAGAGGCCTGGAGAAGTGTTAATGAAATATTAATGTAAGGTAGAGAACTTCGCATTTCAAACACTAATTCTTCTTTTTTTCTCCGCATAGATGGTTCTTAATGGATGCAAATCATTATGTCTTGTTTGTCACTGCGCACTGCACATGAATGTTAACTGTTTTTGTGCATCTTCTGCTTCATTTCAGGGAACAAGTGATTTCTGCGTGGCCCCTGACAAGTACCTCATGAGCCAGACAAAGGGTATCGTCGGTGCTGGTAAGCTTCATTATGAATAATGCTGTAGGGGTGTAAAGATCATGAAAATGTTAAGCTTTGGATGAGTCACAAGTTGTGCTCCTGTTAGGGCCGGGTATCAGTCTCTATTGTGTTAAATCTTCTTGTACTAATAACTAATTAACTGTGCAATGTAATGTTGTGTGAAAATGTTTCCCATTATTTACCTTAATGAAACAGTCTAATACAAAGCCTGGCCAAGAAAAGTCCCCACCATGATTTAACCAAGCAAAAATTTCTTAAACAACCATCAGTTTGATAGAGAACATGAAGTTTGGAGTGTGCTTTAACCCTTTATCAGGCAAGTGACTATTTTTGGTAATTTCTGCACAAATTACAAGACAGTGACAGCAACAGTTACAGTGAGGACAGTGAGTCAACAGTCTCAGGTCCAATGTGGTCTACAGGGTCTGTAAAGTCTTGTTAGGTCCTCCAATAACACACTAAGGTTGAAATTTTGAATTTCACAGTATTTCAATGAGTACCTTATAAAGGGTCAATGGAAAAAGGTCATGTGGTCTGACGAGTGCATCAGAGTGAGAAGAGACGAGGATGAAGTGATTACCCATCATGCCTAGTGCCTACAGTAAAAGCCTGTGGGGGCAGTGTTATGATCTGGGGTTGCTTTAGTTTGTCAGGTCTGGGATCAGCAACACTTTGTGTCCAAAAAATGA
The DNA here is from genome assembly GCA_037367295.1 of Apogon hyalosoma. Lineage (NCBI taxonomy): Eukaryota > Metazoa > Chordata > Actinopteri > Kurtiformes > Apogonidae > Apogon > Apogon hyalosoma. The sequence continues at coordinate 21,210,325 of JAPQRP010000013.1, forward strand.
TGAAAATAAATGGTATGACATTGTGGAAGCTTATCAAAATACAACCAAATATGCTAAAATCAGTCCAACAGAATCCAAGAATGTGGGGCTTTTTTTAAAAAAAATATTATTATTATTATTTTTTTTGGCCAGGTTGCTTATTTGCTACCACAGTTTTATAACAAAGCAAACCTATTTTTACACAGTTTGTATTAAAATAAAAGATCTTCATTATTTGGTAAAGACTCCAAACAATCACCATAAACTGACCTAAATACAAACACTGACCAAACAGAAATCAGGCCAAAAACAATCCAAGTTTTGCATTGGTACTCCAACGTTTAACTTTAATAGTGGATTGCTGCTGTTCCCAGCTTTTCTCATGTTGTGAGCGTACTGTTAGCAGGGTGAACTCACAGTTTACATTTGTGCTAGGTGTTATGACTTGTTTCTGGCATTTTTTCTTTTTCTTTTTTTCCATCATTGCTTTCTTTAAAACTAAACCTTGACTCTCTATAGTGCATGTCTGATGTATGGACTATATAACACTGCAGTTCTTTGTAGTGGAGTGAAACAGACATCTAAGTTAAACCACATGACTTACAATTCCCAGGACCTGAAAAAAAAAAAAAAAAGCATAATATATAATGTAATTTTCCTTTTTTCCTAAAGCCCTAATTCCTTTTAGGCAAGAACATTCATCCTCACTAATGTTTGACCTGTTTGTGTTTTTTCTAGATATTCTTCATTACTATCTTTACTGCAACCAGACTCTCTCCAACCCCTTCCAGCAGGTACTACATAAAACGTCATGTTATATTGTTAGTGTAAAATTTTACAATGTTTCTTGAACTCTTTGTGACTCTTGAAGTGACCCACAGTAAACCTATTTTTCTGCCTCTCAAGCCTCATCTTTGTCAAGCTCTTTCTCTCGCAACAGTCCCGTCTCTCTGATTTACATCCCGACTTCACCTTTCAACAATGCAGTCGTCCATTTCTTCTCTGTGTGCTTGAGTTGCTCATGCTTTGGCAGGTGTCAAGCAAACGCAAAGAATTGGCGCGAATTGGCGAAGACGGGCTGTAAAAAGAAAAAAAAAAAAGTAGATTAGACGGAGCAGTTCGGTGAATCTTCTTAGTCTTTACAGAACGGTTGAGATTTTGGGTGACATCGCTAACGTCAGTCTGCAGTGAAGTGAATTTCTGTGAGCTCAGACCCAGCGGAGCTCAGATCTTATTATCTAGCTCTCATGGACATGCCCTAAAGATAACAAGAGCACAGCCACAGAGGGCAGACAACTGTCACCCCGCCTGGTAAACAAAGTCAGCGTTCTCCTCTACCACACTGATACCCAACAGGTGCAAAGTTCACAAGCACGCCGGCAGAAACTGGATTCGCACACAAGCTCCCACCCTCCTTCTTTTCCTGCTTTTCATGCCTCTGTCTCACACACCCTCATGTATTCTCAGCCTGAACTCAAGCTCTACCCTCTGCGCCCTTGCGTTTCATTGCTCTGAGCATCACTCCTGCCTCGACTCGGCTTCTTTTTTCTATTCTTATCGTTTTCATCTCTCCAGCCTTTCCTTCTGTACTCTCCCATCTGCTTTCATTGTCCTATTTTACAGAATTTTGGCCCAGAACAAGCTTACCCAAGCTGAAGTAAAAAAAAAAAAAAAAACACGTCTGATCATGCTATTATACTCCGCAATAGAGGACACTTAGACCAGGGTTTGTCATGCCACGGTTGCAGATCCAGAAAAAAATGTCACATCAAAGAGAAGCAATTACATTTATGGATAGTTGAGGTAATTGACCATGTCCTGTTTCAATTTAACATTGTGCCACAGGCCAGGGGCTTCCCAGACCCTTTCCTTGTTAGGTTGGCTGACTGTGAAGATACAATTTTACTTTTGCAGATATGATAGATTAATTCTTTTATGTTCAAGGCTTGGATATTAATTTAAAAAGAAGCACAAGGCAGAAGGGTCTGTCTTTCAGGTAAGATTTAATTATCCATTTAGTTTCTGCAATGTGAGGTCTTCTTTTGCCCTCTGTTGGTGAGAACGGAAACTACAAGACCACAAAAAAGAACCAGATCATCGTATGAGACTTTAATATAGTGAGACTGACTTGTCTATGCTTGTTGTGGTTGCGTTCTTTAAGGGATGGACCAGTACGTTGGCTGATATCAGCACAACAGACAATATGCATTTTAAGAGACTTGATAATAAAATCTCAGTGTCAAATTTGAGTCTAACCCATAAAGATCCAAACATCCACTGGTGACCAAAAGCATCTATTGATCTAAAATGTTTAATACCTGCTGATCCACTAATCTTATCAATACATGTAAATAATTGGTGTAAAATGCAGTTTGTCATCTTTTCATGGTCATCGCATATGACCCATCTGGACGTTCAGAGGCTCCGTAGTGAACGTAGAAACACCGTCATCTTCTACAACATTGATTTAGTAGTAATACCCATAGAGTTTTATAAATAACAGTGGATAGAGACACTTAATTTATGTTCAGTTAATGACAGATTTTACTGAAAAATAACTTTTCTGAAATTTCCTTTGTTTTTGATATAATAACCCTTAAATGTAGTATCAGAATGATGATTATAGTACATGAGTTGTACATGAGATATTGGAAAATACCTGATGTTCACTGAAAAAGTGCAAAACTACTGAAGATAGTATGACAATAAATGGTGATAAATCACTTAAGAAAGGTTAAATAGAGAAAAATTAATTTGGGGCCTGTCACAAAAGTAGCACTAGGTCTTTATGGGTTAAATCCAGAACCTTGCAGTAAATGCCAAATAAAGTGCAGGTCAATCATCAGTACTTCAACAAGACTTGTAATCAGTTTTCACACTGAATTTGCAGGCTTGTAAATGATTAATACTTGTAAATAAACATGGTTTACTCGGTTAGGTCAGTGTTGATTGATAACCAATCAGAGATCAGACAGAGGGGGTGGTCAGGTTGTCCCACTACATAGGCTGAGTCCCCAAAGTGGTTTTATTCCAGGCCTGGTTTCTTTGCTACATGTCATTCCATCTTTAAGTTTTCCTGTCATGCTCACTCTGTGACTAATAGAGGCAAAGTTGTCAAAGTATAATGATTTAAATTTTTAAAAAATGGAAAAATAAATAAGTAAATAAAAGCAGAGCAGATGAATAGGGATGTGTTAAATGTCTAAATGTGACATTTTCTGGGATTTAATAAATAATGTTACATTTTATTTGACTACTTATAAGAGATTTTTTTCACCTAAAATAAATACTTTTTGAATTATATATTTAATATTTAATAATATTATTTGTACAGATTGGTCAGTTGAACAATACTTCATTAAATGAGCTAATCTGAGCTTGTGAGTTAATCTTAGCTCAGATTCTGCCTGTCCGATCAGAGAGACGAAAGAAAGACATTTTAAAACCTTATAAAAATTCTCAATAAGCTTATACATGGAGCCTGATGAGACAGATTAAAAGGAATCCCATTATGGCTACTGTTAGATTATTTGTGAATATGATGACCGTCACTGACGGATGCAGCTCATGTTTTCTGTAACTGCTGTGATTACTGCACATTCAGTTCATTATTACACTAGTGAGTTTGTTAGAGTCAGTGGTGGCCTGTGATATCAGATGAACTGTGTGTCTCTGATAGCAACTAAGTGTGGAAACTGGACGATAGTTCATTTAAATCAAGTTCATTGATGGAAACTGTGAGTTTAGACCACTCGTGGTTTTGCTATCAGTCAAATTGTGGTTTTAACCTGGTAATGACTCAGAATGTAATAATCTGTGTATCTCTACAGTTTGTTTTCCTTTTTATTTGGTTGAACTTGCTTTCTTGTTTGCAGCCTCTGACCATCTTCCAGAGATCCCTGACTACCATGCAGATCCAGATCCAGGGTCTGCTGCAGTTTGCTGTGCCTCTGTTTCCTACAGCCGAGGTATAACTCACACATAATAAATATTTTTGTATATACGACTGTGGCAAACATTATTAGAACATTTGGCATATTTAAGAGGTTTTATCTGTTTTTTTGTTTGGTTTGTTTGGTTTTGTTTTGAATGAAATATCTACAAAGTCATCCTCATTTTCTATAAACCATAGAAAAGAAGCATCATAAGGAGATTTACATAATTTTTCTAAAAAAAAAAAAAAAAACAAGCTAGCTTTCACTAGCAATGCCACATCATCATATTCCTTCACAGAAGAAGTCAAGTTCCTTGTGTATTCATTGTCAGGTGTGATTTGGTTAAATTGATGGTGATGGAAGAGTCTTAGAATGCCACTGTGTGATTCTGTTGACTGTACAAGGCCTATTCAACTCGATATGTAAATTTTTTAAAGCATGAAAACAGTAGGATTCACTCCATTTCATATTTATGTGTTCAGAGCAACCATCTGCGTGTTTCATGAAAATTCTGAAATTAAATCGTGTTTTGGAGGCAAAAAATTCAATATTTTCAGATCTGCCATGTGTTCTAATCATTTTGGCCACCGCTGTAAACAAATGATTTCCAAAAGATTTATTTGCCCAGTTCTCTTTGAGATGTGGTCGTTGATGGTTGTTGACCTCTCCACAGGGAGACCTGCAGGGTATCCAGCATTTGCTCAACTCCTCGGAGGCCAGCTTGCACCAGCTGACCGCCCTGCTGGACTGCAGGGGGCTCAACAAGGTTTGTTCTTCGCATCCTAATTGGCATCACAGCCGTGCAACTAGGTCATCACGAGAGTGTTTGCTCAAGCGGGATTTCAGCAGGAAACAGAAAGTGGAACTGGGAAGAGAGCAGGATGAGACACAACGGAAAAGCTTTTGAAATTAAACATGAGCTTTGCCAAAGTAATGCATGTATGCGATGGAGAGTTTAGTGTTTCTCTGACTTGTGCGGCACCGTTCGTGACTGCGGTGTAGTTTAACCCTTTAACAACTGCAGTCTCTCCGGCGCTGCATTTTGCACTTTACAGGATTCAAATGACTGTAACTCCTGAACCATTTGTGATATCCACGAAATCCAAATTTAGCTTTTACTACGACGCTACATAGCACTTTACGGCAGCAATCTGGGACTCTATTACAAGTAGAAAGGAACTGTTTCACAGCATTCCACTCAGGCTAAAAAACGCAAGGAAATAACAAAAAAATACAAAGCCATAATATGGATACTGAATGTTCAAGACCAAAAAGCATGTTTGAGTAGATGTAAAATAGTTGAAAGTTTATTTTTTTTCCATCTCCAAAAGTTTCACTATGGACATTTAGTTGTTTCTGGTAATACATATGCTAAAAAAGCTTGAAGTTGTTTTTTTTTTTTTTTTTTTTTACAAAAACACACTGTTTAAAGGGGTCATATTTAGCTAATCCCACTTGTATTAGTATTCGGTTCATTTATGTGTGTATTTGGACCCTAATAGTTCAAAAAGTTTGAATTTGAACCCTTTAGGTGCTGCAAAGCTATCTTTACATTCATTCCGGCAAAAATCGAGTGGATTTCTACAACTTGTTTCAAGTGCTTCTTAATTTGTTATGTTTTATAACTAGTTACGTCATGACATTTGCACATATAAGATCAAGACTTCCGACGAACATTTCTCAAAGTACGACGTAATTGTTTGCCAGTAACAGCGGGTGTAGTCCAGACTGAAAATATGTCCAAACTTCGAGCCAATTACCTAAAATGTTCAGTTGTTGGTTGTATTAACAAACACAAGTGGCCGAATCTGACAGAAAACACGGTCAACAATCTGGAGGGGGTGGGGTCATGTGCATTTAAAGGGCCAGCGCTCCAAACGACCTTTCTGGTGTCATTACTCAAAAATAGGGTTGAAGATGGACCCGTGGAGTTGAATTAATGAAGAATTCAGACCCAAGTAGAGCATTTTACAGCTTATGTAGACCACAGGGAAATGTTTTAAAATGCATAATTCCATTTAAAAAAGCAAAACATCACCCCTTTAAAGCATTTATTATTTAAAATAACAATAATTAATGGCCAGATGTTTGAAGATAAGTTCCTCTTGAAGACAGAGGCACAAGCGAATTGTCAACAAAGACATTTTCCGACTCTTTTGTTGCAAAGAAAACATGAAGACACCTAGGCAGCCTGTTATAATGGTAATCTTAAAAGGGTTAAATGAATAATGTTGAATGTTTCAGTGAATATGCACGTCACGAATGAAGTACACATCCTCCAGGAGCGAAGGAACCACAGCGACACTATAAGTGCTCTTGTCTTTGTTCATTGCGTCTGCTGTGAATTCTGATGTTCATTGTTTGTGCTTATACAATATGTATGACCTCTTTAGGACTACCTGGATGCAATGGTGGGGGTGTGCTACGACGGGGTGGAGGGCGTGCTCTACCTCTGCCTTTTCTCCATCCTGGCAGCCTGTGCCTTCACTGTCATGCTGTGTGCCATTCCCAGGGCTTGGAGACAAATTGCCTGCAGGTCGGTTCGTTCTCTACTTGTCTGCCTGCATGAGCGCCCTCATTTTCTAATCCTATGCTGCATCACGTACAGTGTGAACCAAACAGTGCGTGTGTGAAGATTTTCTTCATTTGTGCCGAGCCACTTTTTTTATTTTCGTTTTTTCTCTAGTACAAATCACAGATTTCAGGCGCAAATACTTTTAACTGCAGATGATGGTGATGGTTATGATGATTGTTATTATTATTATGTTGTTGTCCTTTGGTTTATATTTTCCATGTCATTGTCCTGCAGTATCGTTCATTCAATGTCTGTTATTATTTCATTATTCTTCATTTTTGTTTTATTATGATTCATTGTCATTTCATTTTTTAGTTGTTCTTTAATGATAAGTTTGTCTTCATTACCGTTAATTCTTTACTACTTTGATATAATTATTTTTAGTTATTATCCATTATTTACTTGTTGTTCACTATCATTTTGTTAATCTGTGTAGGATAGGCAAAAAATAAGCTTTTGCCTCGAGCCTATACTATACCTTTTTGGTTTTTATTATAATTATTGTACTAAGTGCAATGATTAATGTAAAAACCAAAATAATTCATTCATTCATTACTGTTATCATTCAGTCTTTCATTATGTAGCTATTTTTCATCATTATTTAGTTATTCTGTATCATTATTTCATTGCACTCCATTTTTATTTGGTTATCCTCCTCTAGTATTGAGCTATTCTTCAATATTATGTATTTATTTTTAACATTAGTATCCATCCACCCGTACCTACATCCATCCATGCATCATGACATTAAATTATTCATTTAAATGTTCAATACATTACAAAGTACAGAGCATACGGTTTTCTTTTAATTCCGTGCACTTCTGTAAATCATAATTTATCTGTCTGCGAACTTTTAGAGACTGAGTATTGTGTTAGAGAGGTGATCCATCACAGTGAACGATTTATCATCCCTTCTGTTTGGACAGTTACATTATTATCTTCATGTTGGAATGCAGTCACCAGCAGGGACTTTTTTATTAACTTCTCTTCTTGGTGCATCCAAGGATGTTCTGACAACTACAGTACGGCGTGAAAATGAGCTGCCACAAAGCCTCCTGTTAATGCAAAACATCACAAGGCTCATATTTGCTTCTTCACAAGGTTCAAGGTCACTTCTTGTTTACGCGCTGAGTTCGATTTTCTGGCAACACCAAGATGAGAAAATGTAGAGTTTGTTCTTACAACAACTTTGCTTTGTCAAAAAAAAAAAAAAAGTTATGTAAATGTTTACTGTGATGGATCACCTGTGCCAGAAACTTTCAAGTCTAAGGCTGATGATAAATCTGGGTCATTAATCTAAGAATGTACAGGTTGCTCTAGGATGTAAATTAGTTTAATAAGATTAATAGGAAAAAATGCACTCAAAACAAAACAGCGAAGTTCCAAACCACACATCTAGATACACTCCGCTGATGTTCTGCTCTGTTCACAGGGAAAGAGATTATGACGACATCGATGAGGAAGATCCTTTCAACCCCAGGGCCCGGAGGATAGGCTCTCAGAACCCGAACCACACCAACATGCACAGTTTCTGCAGCTACAGCAGCAGCATGGGCAGCCAGAACAGCCTCCACCCGCCCGCCCCGGCCGTGTCCAACGCCCCCATGTCCGAGTACATGTGAGTACGGCCACCAGCAAAATCTGGATTTGTCTTTTCCACAGGAGCTGACTTTCGCTTATTTATTTATTTATTTTTTTTAATTATTTGTCTTTCAGGAACCAGACGGCCCTGTTCGGAGGAAACCCACGGTACGAGAACGTTCCTCTGATTGGCCGAGGCTCTCCGCCTCCCTCGGTGCGTTGGGTCCCAGAGGCCAAGTCCTTCCTATGATTTCACTTTCCTCCGAGCTAAAAAGGCGACTCTAGCAATTAGAGCACATTTTAGAATAATTAGCTTCTCATTATTATCGTTTTATTCTCTCAAAAGATTATTATTGCTTATTAGTTCTGAAGGGATGCAGCAGAGTACAGAAGCCCATTTCAGCCACTGTGATGAAAAAGTATCCTGTAGGACAAAATAATCACGTAAAGCAAAAACTGTCTCAAAATGCCAAAATTATATCGTTTTAATAGAAATCATTTTTGGGGGAAAAAGTTTATATAATGATACTCATAAGAAAATAGAGTCTTTCTCATAATTACAATGTATTATCAAAATAATTAGGGAATACCTCAAAATAATGACATTATTTCTCAAAATGATGAGAGAATTTCAAAATATTGATGCAGTATCTCAAGGTAACAAGATGGTTTCTCAAGCTAAAGAAATTGTCTCACAAAATAATAACTCAGAACTGTTATTTATGTTGTGATGCTAAGTTTTTGTCACAATTTAATGAATCTCTCTCAAAGTAATTATCTAGGATCAAAATAATGAGACAGTTTCTCCAAATAAGTAAATTTTTCCCAAAATAAGGAGTTGATGTCTCTAAAAATAAAAAGGCAATTTCCTAAAAAAAAAAATTATTTATCATCTCAAGATGATGAAATTCTTTCTCAAAGTAATGAGACACTTTCTCAAAACAATCAAATTCTCTCTTTAAAAAAAAAGACTAAGGATCTCAAAATAATAACTAGTTTTCTCATAATAATGAAATTCTTTCTCAAAATAAGAATTTAATTTATTATATTTATCTCAATATAGCAATACTTTTTTGTCAAAATGCTCAAAATGGCTTAGTTTTCAGACAAATCATTAGTTTGGGAAATACTTTGTGTTGGGATACTAAGTTTTTGAAACACTTGTACTATCAAAATAACACAACAATTTCTTAAAATATCAACTTACTATGTCAAAATAATTAGGTTTTCTCTCATAATAAAAAAATTGTCAAAATGATTAAATATTTTCTTAATATAATGAGAAACTTTCATCAAACATAATGACTGATCTCATGCTATGTTTCATCACAGTGGTAGAAATGAGTTTCTAAAAATAGGTGTTGGAAATGTTTTCACCTTTGCATTACTAACATGTTATAACAGACTTCACTTTGCTAAAGTAAATAAGCTGTTTATAAGACTTCAATGTTCTGAAACTCTGGTTCGCTGTGCCTTTTACTGTCCCCATACCTTATACCAGGGTGACTGACAGTAAAGCCAGAGCAGTGAGGAGAAGTAATGCCGTTAATATTTAATCATGAAGTGAACAGCGTTTAGCCTCTCTCAGGCCAAACTCCCAGGAGGAAGTGACACGAGTCAGAGCCTATAAACTCAGCTGCTGTTGACAGTAAATGTTTTCTTCCTCACTGAATAAATTCACCGCCTGCTGGGCCATTTGTCTCCCATCATAACACAGAGACAAAAATAGCATTTTTGTAATTAATTTTTAATAAATTTGACCTTTTAATAGATATAGTTTATGTAAGTGTTTAGTGCATTTTATAGGCGTTTGAAGTCCCTCAGTTTTTATACAAGAATATTTTATAGAAATGTTTTATACTCATCAGATCTGTAGTTTGAGGCTCAACAAAACCTTAAAATCTTAACTGTGATGAAGCGCAAATCTGCACACACATCTAACAGTTTGTAAAGTAAAAAAGAAGTTAAAGAAAATTGAATGCGAATGGTAAGTTGTTAAAACATACAGTCGCGGAAAAAATTAGTAGACCACCCTTGTTTTCTTCAGTTTCTTGTTCATTTTAATGCCTGGTACAATTAAAGGTACATTTGTTTGGACAAA
>JAPQRP010000013.1:21220595-21249378 GCA_037367295.1 Apogon hyalosoma
AACAGTGCTTTTATTCATTCCATGTTTTCTTTTCTGTCTGTTTTAGTCACATGAGCCACACAGGAGTTAGTACTTGATTGCATAACTATTGTTTTTGATGAACTTTGATGGTCTAATAATTTTTTCCGCGACTGTATATCTCATATTTGGAAAATGTCACTATTTCTTAACCTACTTAAATTCCATGATTCTGTTATTACTTCTGATTACTTTTCTAAATCTAAGCATTTAATCATAGTTTTTTTTTTTTTTATGGTTAATTAAAGCTAAATTAAAAACAAACAAAAAAAAAGTTTTTATCATAGACGAGCTTTCATGGTCTTCTTCTCAATCACTGAGCTCATTTTCCATCTGCCTCTACTTTCAATTAGCAATAACCTCAACAGTTAATGCAATGTGCCTTTTTTCTGTGTACTGTTTTTTTTTTCTTTTCATCAAATCACTATTTTTGCAAAACAAATCTCACACTAAAACCTTAAAAAAACAAAAAAAAACTTCATACCTCTCTTACAAAAGGAAGTAATTCATAAATTTGCCTCAATCTGGTGTAAATGTATTTTGATACATGTACATATAGATAGCGGATTTTTCGTCTGAAAATGTTGTAAAAGAAAAACATTATGCTACAAGAAGCAGAAATAGACCATAACGCTTGATTCACATCACACTGAGAGACAAGTGTGTATGAGTGTGTTATCAACTTCCAAACAGAGTGTGAAGCAGAGTGTTTTTTTTTTTATGGTTTATGTTTAAGTGTTTTATGAAGCAGAAAGTGCACATTCTATAAATGCATTTGCTACAGAAGTTAATGTTTTCAGAGATAGTGTTTTGGGGATCATTGTTAGTGCTTACACATCCAGAAAAAACCTGTAATACCAGCAGATCTGTGTGTATGTATAAGCGAAGTCTTCCTCATGACTGTAACTGTATGGCTTTCTGCAGTCGTCTTCGGCTAACAGCTTCTTTTGTATATTTTTGTTTGTTCGTTTGTCATGTGTTTGTTTGTTTGTATCTTTCATTTCTGTATTTTCCTCCTTTTTTAATCAACTTTTGGAGATATACTCTCAGCAATATAGAAATCGAGTAAGTCTTTTTAACTCTTCTCAGGACTAAACCCTTCACTTTTCCTCTGTTGCACCTCCTGTCTTTTACTTATCCTTCACTTTGCCCCTGTTTGTTCAGTTCTTGTGCAGTTTCTTTTTCCTGTTTGGCATGGCTTTAAACTCAACTTCTTCTCTTCATTCTTGAATGTTTGACTTAATGAGGGTTTGTCTCCTCCTGGTGTTCACGGGGTTGTATTGTAGTAATGTTTCGGGGTTTCCTCACTATCTGGCCTCCTGTGCATGCAGTCCTCCTCCAGTCATTCAGTTCTGTAGCTTTTACAACTTTGAGGTGCACATAGATTTTCTTTTATGCAGGTACTGTAGTTTCAACATTGCTGTAAAGAGTGTTGTCAAATATAGAGCTGAACAAACTTAAGCTCCTTGTGGTCATCAGATCTCAGCTGTAATGAATTAAACACATATTCTGGGAAAATCTCTTTAGCATCAAATTCTCACTGTGGTTTAGCTTGACATGTAAATGTGGCTTTTAAGAACATCCCCTTTTTTGTCTCCAAGTCATATTTTCAGCATGTTCCAACTCACTTTAATCACCTTTACAGCTCAAAAAATCCAACCGGAAATAGTGTATACATGATTTATTGGCTTGTAAATTATCCATTGATAGATCTGGGGGGTCAGGGGAGACTTTTTTTTTTTTTTATTCAGGGAATAAAGACAACCCAGAGCAGAGCAAACATGCGCTTCACTGAACTGAACTCCTTATAGTGTCTTCCTTGTTTAACGTAATGTCTGCAGCCTGTAGATAATAGTAAGTCAAATCCATTACAGCAGCTCATAGACGCCCACACACATAATAACAGACTCTCATCTCCACTCAAACACAGAACCAGACACTATCAGCATGCCAAAGACGTAGGCAGACGCATTACATTACCATACTGCGTCTATACTTCTGACAAACATAAAACCAACCAAAAAAAAAACTTCTTTTCAAAGGCCAGAAAAGCTGGAATGACTCCTGTCTTTTCCATTAATTAAAACACTTTGAATACTTTTATTTTTGACATTTTTTTAACTGTCCCAATGAAATGAAATTCAGTGTCAGTGTTTTTATAATATGTCTTGTGCTAAACATCACCTATATGAAAATATCTGATCTCACTATGGTTTAGAAAGTAATTTTAGGTGCTCTTAATGGTATTTTGAGATTGATTATTTTATTTATTTTTTATTACAATACAGTATTGTGTAAAAGTCTTTGGCCACTTTTAACTCTGTTGTTTTTTGCAGGGTTGGAATGAGCATACATATTTATTTTACACTCACACAGCCTTAAAAGGCAAAAAAATTGAACTAAATTGGTCATAAAGGCTAAAGTCACTATTGAGTGTGGAAGGAGCACAAATTGTTAGAAACGTCTGACTGTGTTTAATGAAACCTGGTATAAAACGTCAGAAAATTAATGCAATAAATCTCATATTGTCTGTACAAAAGGATTAAAGAAATGTTAAGTGCAAAGGGAGATGACACTGAATACCACTTTGGTTTATAGAAGCTGGTTTTCCCCTGAAACTTCTCTTTTTAATACTGTACATACTCCACATAGGCCGATATCCAGACTGTATCTTCATACAAAGTCTGAGGAATGCAATATTACTAAACCAGTAAATCTCATGTGTGCCTAAAGCTTTTGCACAGTACTTACTGTAAGATCTGTTCCTCCAGGGCGTCGTGGTAAAAATGGCAGCGACAAATAGTTTTAAACAGAAAACAGTTGCACATAAAATACAATACGAACAGAAGGCAAAATAATACAAGATTTCAACAAAGAATAAATAAATAACACAAGAATAAAAAAAAAAGAAACAGATCGAAAAATAAGAAATAAAAAAGTTTGGAAAGCGCCAAATAAGATCGTCCAAACTGTTTCCATAACTGACACCATAGGCAGAGATCATGTAAAGCAGTAACAACTTTCTTTCATCACAGCTTTTAAAATGCCTTTAAAGGTATTTTCAAGTGGGATGATGTTTAGTAATTCATTAAATGGTTATTGTGCATAAATAGAAAAAGCAGTTTTGCTGAGCTATGAACGTTTCAAAGAGCTGGAGCAGGCGATCTTGTGTTAGACTGATGATATAAGTAGGTAAATTACACAACAACGCCTTAGTAGTAAAAAGTAACGTGTTTTTCCTCTGGTGTAGAGATGACCATCTTGTAGATTCATATTAAATAGAAAACAATTAAAAAAAAAAAAAAAAAAAATTGATGACTCCCACACTTGAAGCCATTTGCTAATTTTGCTGACGGACGTCTGGGCACCTTCAACGACAACTCACTGCTCCTTATGTGCTACATGCTAATGCTACTGCTAGGTACTGGGTGTATTAGGACAGGTAAAACCCAGACGATATCTCGGAAAATAAAATGAAATTACCATCATCTTAATGTTAATCTTAGCAGTTATGTGTTGCTACTAGCCATAAGTGACTATATTTGGACAAAATGGTAGAGCTGGTGAAGTTCAAGAGGTCATTCTATGTAATAACTTAATGACATGGTAGAACTTCGTCAGACATTTTTGAAAAATAATGATTGGACAGTCTGCTACTGTTACGTACAAACCTTTGTGTCCAGAAAAAGTGTTTTACTCAATAAACAGAAGTCTGAAAATCAGACTCTGAGCTGTCAAACAATATCATCATCATCATCATCAATCAAAGCCCGACACAGTAGAGATCAACTATTAGTCGCAAAATCTTATTGAGTAATAAATCGAAAATGCACCAAAACACTTATTATAGGGTTCAAATAAACTAAATAAGGCTATAATGACTCCTGGGAAAAAAATCACTGATTATTTTATTATTTTATTTTTTATTTTTTACACACTCAGATAGTTCATAACCATGGTGTCCTGGATAAATGGTGATTTCATTAAAAAAAAAAAAAAAATCACTGTTTTAGTATTTCTTGGTAGAGGTTCAGTGTAAAGTCAATGGGAACCAGGATGACATCTAGTGGCTGTCAGTGGTACTACAGTGATGCTTCTACTTCAGCTTCAGTTTCAAGCCAGGGTTGTTAAATTGTGCACAGACAATCCATCAGTTGCTTCAGCCCGTTGCTACATTAACCCTTTAAGCGCTGAAGTCGCAATATTCCATCAACCAACATAACTGAATTAAACAGACAGCTTTTTGAAATGTTGATATCAAAATTGAATATATACAGTCACGGAAAACATTATTAGACCATCAAAAGTCATCAAAAACAATGTCTATGCAATAAAATACTAACTCCTGTGTGTATCATGGGACTAAAACAGACAGAAAAGAAAACATGGAATGAATAAAAGCACTGTTTAAGTCAGTACAACGCCATAGATATTGATGTAAGAACTGAAGTGATTTGCATTATTAAATGGATAGATATCAGCTCTGAAATTAAACTCTTATGATCCATTTTTGTTGTTAAAATTATATTTATCCAAACAAATGTACCTATAGTTGTACCAGGCATTAAAATGAACAAGAAACTGAAGAAAACAAGGGTGGTCTAATAATTTTTTCCGCGACTGTCCATAAAAAAAACTCTGGCTAAAGGGTTAACGTGTCATCATATTGGACTGTCCTCTAAACACATACACGGGGAACTGTGTTTGAGCATTTTTATTCTTTTTTTTTTTTTTATCTGCTAGTTCCTGATCTATTTGAGGTAAAAAAAAAAAAAATAAATAAAAAAAAAAGGTTTCTGAGGCAACCTTTTATTTATTTATTTTTTTCATTCTGTTATTTTTAGTTCTTTTCATGTCCAGTTTATCCCAGAATGCAAACAACGAGCAAAGGGAAGTCATTTGGAGCATGCTGAACATATGACAAAAATTAAGTGGATTATCTTACAGCAGTGGAATGACAAGTTTACTTCTTTTTAGCCCCATTTCAAGCCTGCAGTTGTTGAGATTTTGATACTCAAAAGATAGATTTTCAGCGGTGTATTCTTTTAAGCCCATGATGACATTCTTTGTATTTTAGCAAATGACAAAATTCAAGTTTACACTACTAAAAACGTAACATTAACCTTGTGTACTTGCCTGTAATGTGTTGCATATCTATGTATGCTTGTCATCTGTCCACAGTACTCCCCTAGTATGAGGGCCACCTATCTGTCCATGACTGAGGACCAGAGAAGACACTTTGGGAATGACTTCCAAGCATAGACTGTGCAGGAGAGAAGCAGCATCCAGTTGTACTTAAATGTGTGGATGGTCCAAGCATCACGGAGAACAGTGGAACATCATTAGCCTGTGCAGACTCAGGACAATGGAACCATACCTGTGCTGTTCTACACTCTCATAAACGATTAATCCCATCTTTCTGCCCCAAGCCGCTGGTTGGGGAACTTGCTTAACAGTGTTGACATGCTGTCCAACTTAACTTTCTCCTAATCCTACTTGTATTCCTTTGCTCTGTGACACAAGCTTTGAAAACACACTGAAAAATGAAGATATACTGTAACAAACTGTGACACAATTTAGCTCCGGATCAGCCTTGTTTTCACGCTGTGTCATATATTTGAGAGGCTCTGAAGGGAAAATGGATTTGTCGCTTGTGAAATACGGAGATGAAAAGGGTGATTAATAGTTTTGATTAAACAGGTTAATAATGAGTGAAGATGGAGATCAATGGAAGCAAGTTCCCGGTAAAGAGAAACCTCAAAAGGATTAATTCTGTAAAGGATGTAACCCCTCAAAGCTTATAATCGAATTACTACTGCTTTCAAGAACAGATGTACTTTCAGGTCTCCAAAGAGTAAAATGTGAACACAATAACTGATGCCATATTTTTTATGTTTTACGCTTCATGCTTGATATTTGTGAAGCACAAACCCAGCACTAGCAGCACACAGGAGGAGGTGTTGTTGACATATAACTTATTTAGATTTTAATACACAGACACACTTACAGAGCGAAGCTTTATGTTTCTAAATATCATGTGGTAATCTCCTCAGATGAGACTACCATTAGAACATGGCTTCTGTAAATACAATGTACATTAACAAACCAGTGTCTCATTTAGATGTGGTCTATTTTGATTTTGTTCCAAACAATGTGCCATTTTTATATATTTTTTCTAGTTTTTTGTGGCTCACCATTCTTTTTGTATTTCTTTAAAAGGGCCTTTATGATAACTGAGACATGATTTCTACATATCTAACTTAACTAATGTAAGGTGTCATTTTTGCCAACATTTGCCATATGATTAGCAATTAGCAACAATATTCAGGTAATTATTTTCATCACTTTACCGCAGTATTGACTAATACATTCTCTTTAGGGATACATGCAGTTTTCCTTTAATAAGTCGTTTAATTCATTCATCAGCATGTTACACTGTACAGCCACTGGGGTGGTGCATTTTATTTTATTTTATTTTATTTTTTTTTTTGACTGTCCCCAGATGTTGGGATCAAAATGTGAGTTGAATAAACCTGTTTTGAATAAAACTGGGTGGATCTTTATTTTGTGATGATGTGTTCAGGAGCTTTTTAACAACTATAACTAAATTGTAAAAAGTTGAAATACTCATGTAAGACTGTAACAATACTCTATTACAGGCGTGTCAAAACATATGGCTGGTGGGCTAAAAAAACGGTCCACCAAAGGGTCCATTCCAGCCCGTGGGATGAATTTTTGAAATGCAAAAATTACACTGACGATATTAACAGATATTAGTCAAAGGTGTCAAAATTATTGTAGTCCAAGAGCCCTATTCAATCTCAAGAGGGTTGAACCAGTAAAATACTCTTATAATAACCTATAAATAATGACAACTCCATTTTTTTTTCTTTGTTTTGGTATAATAAAAGTAAAATTACATGAAATGTGTTCTACATCTACAAACTGTCTTTTCACCAAAACAGTCAACCTGAAGAAATATGACAACCTCAAATGTCTTAATGTCATAATATCTCAATATTATGGCTGTTACTAAATGGTTTGTTCCTTTATAGATCCACTGCAATCTGTAAACTGTAATGTACACGTGTAAATGACAAGCTGAGGCATAATATTGTTTAAAATGTAACTTCTTTTTCTTGAGAAATTTGAAATTGTGCATGTTATTCATATTTTTTAGGGATAGTTTGAAGATGTAAATATTTTCATCATGTAATTTTACTTTTTTCACTCTTAAAACATAGAAAAAATGTTTGGAGTTATTATTTGTAGGTTGTTGTGTTATTTTTTTTAATGATCTGGCCCGTTTGAGATCAAATTGGGCCCCTGAACTAAAACAAGCTTGACACCCCTGCTCTAATACAAATAAAAGTTGTGCTTTACATGAAATTATCAGCACAATGTAAGTATAAAGAGTCAAAAATATTCATCATACATTAAAATAGTCAATGTGAGTATTTTACATTAAGTTTGGGATTTTGGATTCAATTTACTGCTGCATTCATGTACAGTATGTTTGACATTTTTCATCTTTAAATGTTTAGGTTGAACTCATTTGAGTTGTACTGTTGCCCATAAAGTTGGAATTAAAATGTTTTTACCTTTTTTCATGAAATGATTGTGACAATGTAATTTATTCTTGACAGATAATGTTTAACTGGGAATCATTACATGTTTATCATTACACCTGCTCAAAGGTGATTACTGATGAGTATAAATAGGAATAAAAAGAGGAATGTGTCTGAAAAAGTTATTCCAACTTTATCAGCAATCATGTACTAACATTCCACCATTATTTTCTCGATGTGGGGCAATTTCTAACCCTAAAATCCTGTTACTCCATAATGTTTTTTACTGACAAGTTTAGTTCTGGTGGGAAAACAGAAGTTAGGATATGTCAGACAAAAAAGGAGGGATGCTGTGTAAAAACAGAATCCAAAGTTTTGCAAATCTCATAAATCCATTTTATATTCACGTTAACACATATCATGCAACACATAAAACTGAGAAAATGCACTATTTAAAGAAAAAAAAAAGGCAATTTTGAATTTGATGACAGTGACACATCTCCAAAAAGTTGGGATAAAATAAAATAAACAGCTAGAGGAATATTTTTTCTACTAATTGTGTTGCTCAGTACATAAAGTTTAATATAGTATATTTATTAATAAACAAATGATAATATTTATCAGTCTGTTTATGTTGATTATCTTGTTAGTTTCTTTGGGTGTTTATGGGGAATGTGTGAAGTTCTAGTTAAACAAGTGTAATGACCAGTAGGTGTCAGTAGAGAGCTACAGTACACGTTCACTGTGGGTTCTTTACATTTCTGTAGGAAAAGCCGGTTTTCATTGATTACATGATGTAGGTTTTTTTTTTGTTTTTTTTTTAATGTGACTATAACTCTATATGGCTGAAACTAATAAACATTACGCACCTTTCATGTAAATACTTGATGTTTATAACAACAAGCAATCTGCGGGAATAATATAGAAATAATGAGAAAAAAAATGAACGTTCATAATTTTTTTTCATTAACACATACAAATACATGTTTATCACTGCTACGGATGCAGTGAAAGCGGTTCCTGTATTCTAATAGGAAGTTGTATTGTTTGGGTTATGTAAGGTAATGTGATTGGTTCCTCGCGGATCTCCAGGGACAACGTGCGCACGTATACAAACGGGCACGCGGGCACATGCGCGCGCGCGCGCGCACACAAACGCGCAGCAGCGGGGACACGGAGAGAAAAGCGGAGACGTGGAAGTGACCGGAGCAGGTGGGCTGGTGCTGCTGGTGCCGCCGAGGTGCCTTTTACCTTATATTTGTACCTTTGCGGCTCCGTCTGTGGGAAAAACGCGCAGGTGGAGCCGCCGACGCACTTCGGACACCGCACACAGAACCGACCTGGGACACCGGAGAGAGAATATAGAATAAACAGACACACAGAGGAAAAAGAAAAGAAAAAAAAAAAAACAAGTCGTTGAGCTCGAGCCCAGCAGAGACCCTGTGCACCGACAGGCGGCAGGTGGTGGTGGAGGACATGCAGGTAGAAGCAGGGAGCAGGATGGTCCAGTGTCCCATCTGACTTTTCATTTGACTCCAGTCTGACCACAAGTGACCATGAAGGACACGGGGGAATCAAAAGACCACCAACTCACTGTGAGTCCCAACTATTTACTCCTTTTGTATCTGAATTCTTGTCGCTCCTGTGCCACTCACCCCATCTAACTAAACACAGCTGCAGGCAACATAAAAACCCAACCAAAACCCACTGTGCAAATGCTACTGCAGTTCATTTAGGTGCTTCTGTTTGGTATTTACAAGGTGTTAGACTCTATTTTAGCCTATATTGTAGCTTCAGGCCCCTGTGTGTTCTCCAGCTCATATCTGAATAATTGAAGTGGCTGTTTCAGTTGCCTGGCCTCTCCTGTCCACCATGGATATCAAACTCATTTTAGTTCAGGGGCTTCATACCTCAAACCAGTCAGACCAGTAAAATAGTAGCAGAATAACTTCTAAATATTGACAACTCCAAACATTTTCTCTGTCTTAGTTAAAAGAAAAAAGTAACATTCCAGTATGAAAATGTTTACATGTGCAAAGTATTCTTTCACCGAAAAGGTGAATAACCAGAACAACCAATAATTTTAACAATATTGTGCTTTATAAAAGTAAATGAGTGTCATTTACTCGTGTGTTACAACTTAAAGATCACAGTGGATTTACAACTGCACAAAACATTGAGCTAAATTTAAAAATACAGCTTTTAACTTTATGATCAAAACAGCTTGTCAGTTCTCACTGACACTCATGTCTCTTCTGTGTAATTTTTTCACTTTGCAATTTCATCCTATGGGCTCGATTAGACCCTTTGGAGGGACAGTTTTGTGTAGTGTAGTGTAATACACTATCTACACTGTGTTGACTGAAAGGGACCTTATCATTCTAAAGCCAGATTTAATGCCAGTTGGAGTTGTAGTAGTCATAGTGTTGGGGTTTTTGTTTGCTGCAGTCACAAAAACACCTATATTCAGTGAACATTTCTATAATTCATGCAGGGATGTAGCAGCATGGACACCATGTAAATTATGTAACAATACATTAATACATGTCAGTTTGTGTTGCAACACCTTAAAATGTGGATTGAAGTCGTAACTGAAGGCTAATTTACTTGTAAAAACATAAAATGGCACTGCTTATTGTGAGAAAAGTTGATTTTTTTTTCCCCTTTCTTTTTGCCAAAGTGACATCTGGAGTGCATACATATTTTTTCTACCATATTGTTCAGAAAGCAGGTCCAAAGGTGTCAGATATGGATTACTGTTCTAATCAGTCAATCTGCAGAGTATTTTCCTCAATGCACTGATCAAACATTTGGGCAAAAAAAAAAAAACAACTATAAATTCCACTCACAAGTCAGTGAGACCAAAACTGTTCACTCTAAATTAATTAATTTAAAGATTTCATTATTATAGGTTCTATTTAAGGAGCTGTGGAGATGTTAACGTGCCTGATCTTCACGTGTTTGGGTTATCCATGGGAAAGCCAGGAAAAATAAGAAAATACACTGAACAAAGAAAAAAAGCAGAGCTCCTTTTCTGTGCAAAGAATAGCAGTGCATTTATAGTGAACATTGAATTGTACCACAAGGCTGAGTCTAACCTCCACACTACAGAAAAACACCTTTTCTAAAGAAGACGTGTATTTTACAGGATGAAGTACTATAGTGTACTGTCAGTGTCATTTCCTTCTCTCGAGACAGGATTCAATTTGTTTCCAAAGCCATTTTTCCACTAAATTGAATATCGCCGTGTTGATTAAATCCAAGGCCAATAGTAATGACTGTGTGTGCTGCAGGTTGCCTTGAGGATACGACCCCTCAGTGATGCTGAGCAGGAGGAGGCGGCTACGATCGTGGCTCACAGAGTGGACGACCAGGTGAGAGGCGGCGGCCCTTTATTATTCTCCTGCTGCTGCGTGTCCTGTTTGTGTCTGTGCACATACAGTATGCATGCATGTGACTGATGGGGTCAGTGTGCTTGTGCAGGAGAGCCTTGTCTCTGTTTCATTGCCCTCTTTCTGCCCGTCACAGCTCCTCAGATAAGGTATCTCCAGGGGTCTCTGGTCTTTCTAAACCCAAGTCATTTGTAAAGCACAAATGTCACATTTCTTTTGTAAACGAACGCTGCTGGATGACTCACAGGTGAAGCAACGAGAGTGACCTTTGTAACGACTGATAGAATGCTTCAGGTTCCTTCGTAAGGGGTTGGATGAAAGCTTTGCTGAGTACTGAATGCCAGGAGTTTAATTGAACATAAACAACTGCAGAGCTGTCTAATACAGCTAACATAAAACCTTCACTCTAAAGGCAGTATGTTCTCTGTGGAGGACTGGCCTCTGTGGCCAGAAGATGCTTTAATCACAATCAAGACTTGAGTTGCTTTCTTTCTTGACTGAATTGAACAGAATAAGAGAAGCAGAAGGATTTGCTGTCTTTGCACAATTAAAATACATTATTTTATTAAGACCATCATTTTTTCATGCTATATCTTTATTTTGTTAATAAAATAATGAATAATACCTGTTTTGTTTTTTTTTTTCTTTTTTTATATAACATTACTAAAGGATGTGAACTGATATGATGTTATTATAACATTGCCATAAGGGCTGCAATGAAAAATGACTATATTTTCATTGTTGATGTTTTTAATTAATTGGTTAGTTTGGTATATAAAATGTCACAAAATAGTGAAAAATGTCAAACTGTGTTTATTAAAGTTCAAGATGACCTCTTGAAACCAAAGTTGTTGAGTTTACTGTCACACAGGAAAAACAAAAACAGAAAATACTGTTATTTTAAAGATTTAGAATCAGAGAAATTTGACTTTCTTTTGATACTCAAACGGATTATTTCATTCACTCATCACCTGAACCCTCTTTATCCTCACTAGGGTCATGGGAGTTGCTGGAGCCTATCCCAGCTCAAACTGATTAATTGGTTATCAAAATAGTTAGCTAATAATTTGAGTTTACAAGTACTCAACAGCTAAGACCAACTTCTAATTCAGTTACTTTCATCTTATTCCTGATCAGTTCCACTTATTGATTCATGATCAGTTTCTTATGTTAAGAGAAGAATCAGACCTATCTTAGTTTTCAGTGTCAGAGCAGCTGTTCGAATAGAGAAATAGAACTATTCTATGTTCTGTAAACACAAGGTAGAAAAAAACATGCATGTGTTCCTTAAATGACCATTTTACAGACTTTATATCTAGAACTGTCATTGTTTTTGTCCCTGAATTGAAGCCATGTTTTGGTTTCTTCCTGTTCATGATGGCAGTTTGCAGCAGTAAAAACATCACTTGATGTAATTGCGTATCCTTTTACATAAGGAAACATGACAAAAATACTACCACCAACTTACATGTCCTATGTAGCTATAAGATTTTCTGCCAGAACCTAATTTCATCCTCAAACAAACTAAACAAACTTCAATAAATACAGAAAAACTAGCCGTAGTAGTATTGCACTGATTCTGAGACAAAGCAATGTAGACTAGTAGAAAAAAGAAAAAACACCAGAAAATCAGTATCTGTTTTTTTTTTATTGATTGATTGATTGAAGTATTTATTTTGAATATGAATGTCAAAAAATAGAAAAATAAACAAACAAAACATTTAAGAATAAGACATAAAATACATATTCAAAAAAGAAAAGTATAGTTTACAAACTGCCATCCCATTTTAAATAATTAATAACAACAATAAACATCTTAGTCTAAACATATCTATACTCTAATGTCTGATACTTATTGTTAAATAATTGTGTGTCTGACTTTATATTATTATGAAGAAATAGACATATACTTTACATATACCCATAATACAGTAACATATACATATATACAAACACATGTATATATACACATACACACATACCACATATATACTTGTACATCCTTATAACACCCAGTGATACCTAACACCTCCCTCATCCCTGTGCCTCTTAAAAATTGTGTCTTTGTACCTAATTTTAAATAGTTTCATGCTTGGATGGTTAGTATTTTCTACTGTATATTAAGAATATTTTCATCATTTAGTTTATTATTTAGTTCTCATATTTTGTGATTTAAAACTCTAGTTTTTGTCATAGGAGTCTGATGGAAGGAACAGTTTAACTACTTGAGTGTAGTCAGAATGGGCTAGGTTTGTTTTTGAAGGCTAAAAGTTTTATTTATGTTTTATATTTTATTTAATCTTAAGTGGAAACACAACACCTACTGAGATTTCTGCATGTAACACAATGGAGTGTAGCACAGTTCTAAAATAATTCACTCAAAATATTAAATTTTTCCATACCCACAGATAAAATCACAAAAAAAAACAAAAAACAACTGGGTACAGACATGAAGAAAAATGCATCAAAAATACATAAAAAAAAAAATGAAAGAAGAAAAAGTAACAGACCAAAACAAGGGGGAAAAAAAACCCATGATGCACTAAATGGAACCCTGCAGCATTGCAAGGTGATCAAAGTTCCATTCCATTTGCACTTTATATAATAATATCTTCTTCTATTGCAAGCTGGAAACTAAATTACGCCTCTGAAATATAAAAATGGCCGCCATTGTTTAAAAATGATCATAACTCTGAAGCTTGACGCTTGCTTTAGTCATTAATTTTTCTGTGGTGTGACGCACTCAGAACACATAGTTATTTATGTTTTCCATCTCTGCATGAAGCACATACTCATTTATCTTCTCATTTGTCTTTCTGGTTGCTGGTCTGCTAACTGCCTCTCACTGAAGCACCGTTAATGACGTCTCCGTTGCTGCATGCGGCGTCAGTTTGAGCGAACCGGTCCTTAGTATTTAAAGCCGTTTGTTGTGCGGTTGTTGTCAGGAGATCTGCCTCATGGGAAATACATACTCCAAGTACAATCCCAGCTCTTTGACAGTGAACAGCTCCCACCCGGAGACTATTAAGCAGAACCACCAGTGAGAGTGTGATGATGATGAAGGTAGTGTAAACGATAATGGGTGGGAATGGACGACTGGATACATGCTGGTTTTCCTCATCAGTAGTCACATTAAGGCAGTGGTGGGCATATTGGTGGGCAGCGTTTCTTCATTAACCAAGAAACAGCATAGCAACAGCTGACACTTTCCACAATGACTCATAGTTTCTTCAGACCAGTGACAAGGGCTGAAGGCAAGTGTAATATTCATGCAAAGGATGTGATTAGGAGTGGTGTGTTAATGCCGCTGAAGGGTTTTACCAGAGCGCACTTCTCCAAACGGATAATCCACCGTGCTGAGGTCTGAGTTGTTTGTCTGTCTTCTCAGAAGTAATTCAATTACACCAAGTCTTAAGGACAACATCAGCACTTCTGTCTGCCGTGACATCATTAAAATAGGCTTGGACACAGGGGATTAGATGGAGCATAGAGAGGCGAGGCAGGTTGATATGGTGCTGACACAGTCAACACAACAAGGCTGTTATTGTCTCCTGCCCAAACAAACCTGTTCGAAAATATTCCCTGCCGCTATCAAGTTAAACCATCAACATCCTATTGTGCTAACATTTGTTAAACCTAATAAACCAAACCATACTTATTCACAGCTCTACATGTACTTATGTTGTTGAGTGTGATAACTTTGAGCATAAGCTGATATTTTGCTGTATGGTCTCTGCGATAAAGGATTTGCACGGCTTGCATTACACGCCTACCACGAAGACGGAGGGATTGTGGGAGGTGGTTGTTTACCTGTGTCTTCAGAAGAGCTTACCTGTGCTACTCTGACATAAAAGAAAGGGAGGTTGTCCGGTAGGTCACAACCATCCCAGGAGGGGTAGAGATTACAGTGCATGTGATGGCTGAGTTTGTTTACCTGTAGTTCTGACCACCTCAAACCCAGGTCAAATACACAGATCTATGCGTAAAACGACTGTGTGACAACAGTAAAAGGTTTATTCTTTATTGTTGTACTCGAACATTTATTCCACTCGGTCACAAATCACAGTTCACAGTATTTTTGTCATTTTGTGAAGGATCATTTTCAGGGATTTACTTACGTTACTAAGGGGCTTAGGTGCTTTCATTGCAGTTCAGGTGTTTTGGGGTTTATGCAACTACCCCAAAGAAAAGTTATATTTTATTTAACTAAAGACTGCTTTCATTTTCACATATAATTTGGACTACTGCAACATTTTTTGTAAGTTTGTAGAAGGGCTAAACACATGGCTGGTGGGTCTGGTGCAAATTAATTTTACATATTTCATTTAAAAAATATCAAATTTACTGTTACTACAATTAGGCAAAGCAAATTTATTTGTATAGCACAATTCATACACAGGGCAGATCACAGTCCTTTACAAAAATGGAAAAGAGACAGGTTAAAAACACACAATTGCAGTTAAAACATAATCAATAAACCATAAATAATAATCAATTAAAATAAAGTAAGAGAGAAGAGTGCAGATAAAACCCTTTCAGTTGTTATATGCACAGTATGTACAGTTACTATATCTGTCCGTATACATTGGAAAAGATAAACAACAAATCAAGACAAGTACCCAAACGGTATGGATGCTGCACCGAAGCTTTATAATGAAAGGAAAAATCATGGCTCTGTGTTCAATGTACAATATATAGGCTATAGTTGTAGTGTATTTCTTGAGGTATTGTTTTTTTTTTTTTTTTCTAATGTCAGTAATTTCAAATGAAATACCTGATATTACGCATCAGGCTGCTATATGAAGCAAGTTTTGCTTATACTGATATTAAAATGTGAAAATGTGTGAAATGCTTTAATTGATGATGCAGTGATGTCAATGTCCATTAATAAAAAAAAAAAAAAAGAAAGAAAACACTTGGTTGCCAATGACTGGAGAATCAATAAATAAACACGTTACATTTTTGTTAAGCTTGCAAAGAAAGCCCACATGATAATTTTACAATTTTGCCATTTTTAACATGATTCATTGCATTGTATTGTATTCCAAACAAATCCAGAATTAGATATTTGTATATTTTTACATGCTTAACTTAAAATTTCCACAAAGATTACAACTAGAAGGAGAAACAATTGAGCATCAGTAAATACATCTTATTTGTCAGGTGTATAAGTCAATATTTAAGACAAGTTAAGATAAGATATGTAGGATATTTATTAGTCGCACATTGGGGAAATTTGCAGCGTTACAGCATGATAAAGATAGTAATATTAAAAGGAAGGATTAAATTAAGAAATAAAATGTAAAAAACATACAAAAACATTAAAAATGTATATGTATAAAGTAGCAAAGTAGAAACAGGACTAATAAATAAGTACAGAAAATATGTGTTAAAAAAAAGGAGTATTACATGTCATACTTAGGGCTTTATACTCTGTGATGATTGTACTCTATTATTTATTGAATTTACAGAAGCTACCCTGTGTTCTTATTTGCGTCATCGTCTCTATATGATGGGACCTGAGGTTTTGGTTGTATACAAGCCTTAATGCATACTATATTTGGTCCTTCGGTCCGTCTTCGTGCCGTCTCGGTGCCATATGGCCGCGTAAGGCTGCAGGTAATGCTCAGACAGATTTACAGGGTGCTGGTGCCTGACTGGGTGGGAGTATCCAGATCTGGCTGTCCTGGCAGAAAGCAGACAACGAGATGCTGGATAAGCCAGAGGAGATGAGCTCATCGGTTGGGTTTTAGCTGACGTTAAGCCTGCTGCCATATGTTTTTCTCTGTACTCTACCCCAGTGAGTGTCTCTGGTGATCAGACTGTGTTTCGTAGACCACCTGTTGCCTACTGCGCTCAATGGGCTTTTCTTGTCCTTGAGTGAGTACTACGTAGGTCAAAGGTGTCGTGTAGTGGCTTTGTGAATGAGGTAATAGAACACCTTTGGCAGCACTGTTTGTATTCAGTCATATTCTTAGGGTCACACAACACCGTGAAAAAGTCATATTAATATTATTAAGGAGAATGTTTCAGTAAACATTTCATGTCATGAATCTATTGACTTGTTTATCAAGGAAAATGCATAGTTTTATATGTGACCTCTTTCTGCCCAGTATCACTGAATCCAAAATATCACCACACATATATCAGTGGATTAGTTTATTTTTGGTGCTTCTGCTATTGAATCTGGTCAGCCATGTGATCATACACTACAAGATATTTTACTTTAATTTATATAAGGCTGTATCATCAGATTTCACAAAAGGATTCCGATTTCTTCCATGAAGAAGGTCTAGAGATGCTTTTGTGCATCCTCAATGATCATTTGCATTGTTTAAGTCTTTTAACTACAAATGCTCATAAAAAGAGCCAAGCCAACCACAACCATAAATAGATAATAAAGACCCACTCACTTTACCACGGCAAAATGCATTTAAATGTAATTATTCTGAAATCTTATCAGGCAAGTTTACTGACATTATGTACTACAATTCATGCACATACATAAATGGAACTTCCAGAAGGAAATAAAATCACAAAAGATAAACATATTGAGAAAAGAAAGCACAAAATACATACAATAATATAAGAGAGTAAAGTGATGAAATTCAAGTTCAGTACTCCAGAACTAAATAACATTAAAGTGAAGTGTATTATTGTATTTTAAAAATGTTTACATTTGGGGTAAAGCTATGTTTCTTCCATTGTGCGGCAGAACAGAAAAAAGCTGCTTCACCGTTAAATGTGTTTCTTCGTTTTCTACTAAAGACTAGGGTTGTGTGGGTCAGTGCATTACCATGACCCACTAAACTGGAGGCGGCACTTTATCTACACTCTTGTTAAACTGTTTATTTGTGGATATATTGATTCGTAGGCAGGACTTTTGTCTGGCCTGTGGAGGAAGTGACTGCCAAGGATGGATCACTGAGTCTGAGAAACACTCAGAGATCAGTCATTTCTGCTTTATAGGTGATAATAAGTAAGTTATAATTGCAGTCAGGGTAATCCTGCAATTATGTTCATATTAAAGTAAATGTTAGTGGTACAGAGGAATGGCTTTTATGCAAGGCAATTTTTTATGTCCCAGGTGTGAAGTTATTTTAGAGGCAAAGGTCAGAAAGGGAATGTAAACCTTGTATGAAAAGTTACAAAGCTCGCAATTCAGAGGCAGGGAGTTCAAGAATAATGCTGAGCTGTAGCTCAGATAAAAATATTTAAAAGTCAATAAAATCAGCAATAATTTTTTTCAACACTAATCCTAGCAATATGCTTTAAAAAGTCAGGTATAAGTGCACCTTCTCAGCTTATTATTGATACTTCTTAGGTCTTACCTGGTTGTTTATTGAGCAAAATGAATTCATCATAATTTCATCATTTGAGTCACTAAATGGCTCTAACTTGGGTTATATAGAGACCATAATTAATTTCTCATCTACTATATGTTCAAACCACCTATAGATCATTCATTCTCAGATGAAGCAAATGTAGAATTGTGACTTAAAATGAACCAGATGAAATACAGCTTCTCCTGAATCAGACTGATGCTATAGAAATACTAAATAACTTAGCAAAGATCAGGTACCAAGGAAAATTTAATTCTCTTACAGAATGATAGTGGACAGTGCCAGACCTTCCTGTAGTGCCAAAGAACCAACCGAGCATGGAGATACATCTGGGTGATAATAGTGAGACTCGCTTTAATGTCTACTTAATAGCTTAATTAGTAGTAGTGCACTGGAGGCAGCTTTGGTCAGTACATCCCATCTTACAAGTAAAAGACCTATAGAGGTGATAGTATACGTCCTTAAGAGGCTAACACTAATGCTATCTTTAGCAGTCGGAGATAAAGATGTTTGCTGAACCTCGTGAATGAGACACCTGATAGGACCATTTTATCTCACTACTGTTTTTACTCCACTTACAGCAGGCTGGTGTAGGCTAGGGGGCAACACATACACGTGGTTGAGGTTTGATCCAGGCAATTAAACCAGCTTGACTTCACAGAATATGCTTAATGTCAAGTTGTGCTGATATTACCGTTACATTTCTACATCATAGTTTTTTATTTCTTGCCATAGTTTAGGTAAGGAGAGAACCCATGTCAAAAATACTAGCGGATTTTCATATGCGTGTCGTATTTGTGGAGGTGGGTGTTTATGTCGGGCTCAACATGTCTTCTTTAGCTCTCAAAGTTGTTAAGCATGTCTTGTGCAGGGCTGGTCTGACAGTAGCACCCACTGGGGAATGCTTTATAGTGAGGCCTTGTCTCCATGGAGACACCTCGACAAGGTCAGGGCCATTGTTTGTTTTTGTGTGTGTTTTTTTTTTTCTTCTTTCGTGTTCCTCAGTAGTACAGTCCTCCATGTGGGAGAGTAAGAAGTGAAAAACAGCAGGAGAACAAGGCCCCAACCACCATGGCAGTCCTTTAGGGCTGGGTTTTTTCATGGCTGCAATAAATATGTTCTTTGATGCAACATTTGTGTTGCTTGATTGATGGCTGGAGGTTTGTCACTCCTGCACTTGGGGGTGGATTGCAAGTGTAGTGGCAATAAATATATCACACAAAGGCACTGATTGCAACATTAGCTATGTGGTCAGCATCTCAGATTGGTTGTATTTTTGTGCAGATAATGAAGGGTTTTATTTTTAGTAGAATGAGCAAAGAAGCTTAAAAATGCTTCACCATGCATGGTGTGATCCTTCCTGGACTGACTTCAGTAGGTTCGCCTTGTATAACTTCCTCATTGATGTATTTGTCGTGAGTAGTGTGTTGATGTATATACATATGAACGTGTACAGATGGGTGTAAGTATAAACTATGTACATAGACTGTGTAGGTATATAAATGAAAGGAAATTGAGAGCCATGTGAGGGAGGAGAGTGGGGGGTGGGATGGGAAAAGTTCATGTAATATTTTTTGTTTTGTTTTGATTTAAATTACCTCCACCAAGGAGGTTATGTTTTCATCAGGGTTTGTTTGTTTGTTTGTTTGTTTGTTAGCAAGATAACTCAGAAAGTTGTGGAAGGATTTGAATGACATTTTCAGGAAATGTTGAAACTGGCACAAGGAACAAATGATTACATTTTGGTGGTGATCCAGATTAATGTCTGGATCCAGGAATTTTTTGAAGGACTCTTTATCATTGCGAGAAAGGGCCAGTTTCAACATATGCATATAACTCCACAATATGGATAATATTAATATGAATCCAATGCTATGTATAGGTTTTCAAGGTCCAGGAATTAATTTTAGGAGTAAATTAATCATGCCATGGAGGCGGGGCTAATCTGCCTTGGCAGAGGTCTGCGCTCTCCAAGTGCTTTTCTAGTTTATTTATTTATTTATTTATTTTTCTCTTCTGATGTTCAAAAACCCTCACTATGCCATATATCTGTAAGTTTATGCATTTATGTATGGTCCTTCTGTAAAATTCACATTATCTCACTGTAATGAACTGTAGATGTTTGCTAAACACTGTAAACATCCTGTAAGAGCTTCTGTTAATAAAAACAAATCTTACCATGTATCCTATGTGGGAAAAATGGCTTAAGGGCAGGTGGATTATTGTGATTTCTGAGAGGAGACGTCAGGTAGCATACAAAGAAAAATGCATTTTTCTTGCTTTTCAGTGAGTCCATTTTTCTTTTGGAGCACAAAGCACCACAGTTAAAGTGCTCAGTGTTGAGTTTCTGCTCCCCTCTACACAGGTCTGTCAGTGAAAAGAGATTCAAACCACCTTCACCTTGGAGGCGGCAGAGTTGGTCTGATTCAGCAAAAACAGCTCCGTCTGGAAAAAAAGAACAGGTTTGATTGTAAACCTGAGAACTGAAGACGTATGCTGCTCATTCAGATATTAGCTAGATCCAGTCTGGCATTATGTGAACATATTACAGGCTGTGTGAAAAGTAAAACTAAACATGTATTTTAATCAAGTATTCAGCATTTAAATGTGCAGTATGTAATTTCTACTGCTGGGGCTTTCTTAAGTGCAACAAAAATGAAAAACAGCAGTAGATAATGTTGTGGAGTAGTGTGACAGTATCAGAGTTGTTGTCAGTGACGATGTATTTATGACATGACTTGAAGAGCAATTTTGTTTACAGACAAGGTAATTCACATGACATGAAAAAGGTTTTGTGTAGTATTAATACTCCAAACTCTCAACAGCAGAGGGATGTCACTTACCAGAAGACACTTTGACTTAACAAAACCACCAATGAGTCAATGTTATATATTTTTTATTTGTTAAATTTACACACGTCTGTATTATAGCATCATCAAGTTTTCTTCTTCAAACTATAAATCATAGCCAGTTAACCTGACGTATGATTAAAATAACGCTGCATCTTATAATCTTCAGGTGCTGTGTCAGCTGATAGTTTACATTAAAGCTATGTTTTTAAGACCGAAAACTGCCACAGTAAAATCACAAAATCGCCTCAGCTTTCTGTACGGTTTGTGTTGTCAATATGTGCACCAAAGCTCTGTTTGGAATCATCCAAACACGGTCAGAATTGTCACAGTTTGGTCTGAAAGAATGAACGAACAAACAGCGAACTTCGTGAACACAATGACATCACATATTAACTCTATATCTTCATAAGCCTCATAGTTGAACTCACCTTGGTTGAAAAAATGCTACAATTTCTGCATCAAACTCCATTCTTTTCATTTAGAGCTGTGTCCACTGGTGAAAATGACAACAGCGCTAATAGATTTTACCGGTTTGTCACATTCTTTGATTCGCAAAGTTGTTTCTTAACAGTTCCCATCCTTTTTCGTTATGTGATACTTTGATCAAATGACCTGTGGGTTATGGAAGTTAGAGAGACTCCCTACTCCCTCTAGTGGTCACTTAAATCCACTGGCCTGTCAGCGTTAATAGATTAGGTGCATATGTCTGTCATCCAATGTGTTGGCATCTTGGGCACAACTTCAGAGCACTATAATGATGATTGTATGACATTTTTTAAAATTTGAAAGTAGAAATACTACATACAGCCTCGTTAGCATTCATGTTTTTCTTTTAAAGTACTAAATATTTACTGTGTTTAGAACAGGCATCCATAGTATTTTTTGATTTGCTGCATTTGTACCACATGACACTTTCCAGAAGAAAACAAGAAATCTGCTTTAACTAAGTCAAGAAGATTGAAGTAAGAGGTAAGGTGAGAAATCGGTAATACTGATCAGAAGTTCTCGAAACGTGCCTGGTCTAGCATTCCCTGTCTCTGTATATCAACACTTTCTTAAGGTTTGCATGTAATCTCCAAAACAGTTCATCTTTGTAATCCAGCAGTTACAAATCTGGGAAAATGTGAGGAAAGGCACACTTTGTCCACTCACAGCCCTTTTTTACGAGGCAGACTATTTGAATAGCCTCAGGCAGGACAAGAGAGGGAAAGGAACTACAAATAGCCATGTCCTTTTTAGCTGCGAAGATTTAACCTCCACACACAGGGACAGAGCCAAGGATGAAACCTGAACTTAAAATGGCAACAGAGTTAGAAATCAGCAAGAATATACAGAAGAGTTTACTTTGGGTTACGCAGATGAGGTAGGCCTACTTTTTGCATAGCTAGGTTAATGTGTCAACACAAATAGACTGTCTGACCTCAGTCGATTAGTGGATAATCTCTGACTTCACTTAACCTTCACGACTGTCAAGTGAAATTCCTTTAAATCCTCGCCCCTCCCTTTTACTTCTAAAGATGTACACAAATACACTGCTCATCTGGACACGTGGACCATGTTCCAAGAACCTTTTCTAGTCTGGAAGACCCTGAACTGAAATGAACCAGAGGTATTTAAGTGGCAGCCACAATAAAGGACTTTTTATTAAATGCTAAGGTAACATGCTTCAGTTTAGTGTCTCCTTTAACATGGGATACAAGGACTGACTATGTTTTGTTCTTTTTTGAACTAAGAACTTTCCACTAGTTTCATTGGAAATGGATCAAAATTAAGTTAACGTTGCAGTGATCCATGATAATCATTATTTTGGATGTTTGTAAAGCTCCTTTGTTGAGGATAGTTTAGGACACAAGCACTTTTCCAGACTAAACTCCCTCTTCTAGTTTATATTAGTTATATATTCATCTTTATCATTGTTGTTTTGTCTTAAGATATAAAATTCTTTAATTTGACTTCAGTTGTTGATGTCTTAGTAAGGGAAAGCATGAAAGTTTGGCTTTAAATGCAGCCAAACTGGTTTTGGAGGTGGTGTAATTTTGAATTAAAATTATATATATATGTGTGTGTGTGTGTGTGTGTGTATCATAAATATAGCCAGGATGTGTTTTTATGATGTGCAATAGTAGTACAAACTCTCTGTGCCTATCTTGCAGAAATGTAATAAATTTCATACAATTGTTCAAATTAAGACTCGTGGCAATAAATATGGATGGACCAAGGCTTAGCATGACAAACTATTCTTAGTATAACAGCCAGTTCCTTTTTTATATTTAATTTTCAGCCATGGTGATGATCTGATAACCAGGTTGTCCATCTTTATAGTCAGCGACAGGGCAAGAAAACACAGGATGGAGTAGCTAAGGTGCCGTATTATGTGGTTTTAGCAGTACATCTCTAGAACATTGTAGTTTCCCCATGGCAGGCCCATGTCATTAACATCTGCTGTCACATAATTACGTCGCTAAATGCAAGTGCAGTCGGATCCTCTCTGCACCGTGGTTAACTCGGGTCCTTATGAATACCCCTTTCACATCTATGCTTGACCTCGCACATTGAGGCAAAGGAAAAGTGGTTAGGAAAAGGACGTAGCAGGTAGTTTTTGAGACCGTTTGTCCACAGTAGTGCTCTTTTACAGCGAGTGCCATTGTGTGCGTTTGTGTGCTCCCTCTCGTCCTCTTCCAATCTCAATGAGAGGTCAGGGGCGTGGATTGATAACCACAAGCAGCTTCTGGAGGAGGTGAGTGGCTCGAGTGGCCCTGCTGTTGGCCCTTGAATGTTTTCAGCACTCAAGTAAACACCTCATTTACTGCCTGCTACCAAATCCTCAATGACTACAGTTCTGGGAACCATTCCTCTAAAGACAAGAATACAGATAGCTATTAACATTAATCATCTGTTTTCCCATTTGATGTAAAAACAGTGTTATACAACCTAGCCATAATATCCTATTATATACCCGGTGGGAATTGCCTACGCAGTCATCTCTGAGTCACCTTCAGTCCACAGGGCAGTGAGGGTAAGAGTAGACACCCAAAGGGCATTTGCTGTAACCTCATCAGCTAATTATGTTACATCCTGCACAAGCTTGAAATCCCTCCCATTTTAGGGGAAAAACACAATTTTGTGATCAAAGCATATTACCGGTCTGTGCTGCTCATATTCATTTGCCCTCGGCAGGTGTGTGTGCGTCCCTCCAGCTTGGTGTAACTGAATCACAATGTTCCACTGCTTCCTCTGTTGCCACTTAATACCTCTTACACAAGCAGGAAACACAGGCCAGCCGTGGGGTCACTGATGTGTCGTCTTCAGTGGGCTTCCAGCCAGACGACTTTCTGTGTTGTAACATAGCTAATACATCACGTGTTTTTTCACACGACGACCAAAAGGCAGAGACGTGTCCCATGTTGATCTGAACTAAAATACTTTTCCTGAAGAGAGTAAAATATCAATGAAATGCGTCGTGTAAAAGCGACAATGAAAAGAAATGAGAACAAGGACAGAAAATGATAGACAAATGTGCGAAAGGGTACCGAGCAGCCTTAGAGAAATAAAATCCCTACACACTGTGGTTTTATGTAACTGGAATTCCCATTGGGTTTTTTGTGTAATTTCCCAGTAATAACAACTTGTTGTTTGTCTGGTGTGGCTCATCCTGAGACTATCCTCTATGGAAAAAATGACAGCGATGTTTGTTGACAAATGACACACCTTCAACCAGGACCGTGCATCATAGTGACCAAAATGTCATCGTAATCAGATAATGATAAGGTTTTTTTTTTTTTAACGGCCACATGGAAAGGCTCACTTTGGGCCCACGATATTTTAAATATAACGTAAAAGTGAATGTGATTAAAAACAAATATATGCATCAGTATAACCAAATGAATACTCTTTAACAGTGAGTCTGTTAAGAGTAATCTGTAGCAGCAAATGAAAAAATAATAGACACAGTATATAATGAAAAATACCAAATAACAGCAAAATAAAGCTCACCGTATGAAAACTAGAATATGCAGTAGGGCTGCACGATATTGGAAAAAACTGACATTGCAATTTTTTTTAACCCTGTGATATGAAAAAATACTCAGGAGGATATAATAGCTGTGTGGCGCCGACGTAAATGATCAAACAAATTAGTTGTGTTACCTTTTGTTGTAGCAACAATTGCAAGACACTATCGACACAGAACATGTGTTTCAGTATCATCCTTCTTGTAGCCAAAATAATTCCAGATAACTGACATTGCTTTTCTTTTTGGCATCAAGTCTTCATTTACGATGATTTTCTCTTGTTCGTTGCTCATTTTTCAATGTTGTTACCAGCGACTCACTCCAAACTGATTAAGAACGTTTGTGACTGGTGGATCGCTGCGTGCAGTGTGTGTCAGGTACCCTTGAAATTAGATGAGAACACATTGGGTTCATTTGCCTCCTACATAGCAGGACCTGCGATGTGACTTGTGCACACACACATTGCAATGACGAGCGATGTGCAGCTCTAATATGCAGGAAGGCTGTTATTATTGCAGAAAAAACCCAAAAAAATAGGTTGATACATGACCGGCTCACTGTGCATTATCCTGCTTATTATGTGACTACTTACTGAAAAAGATACAAGGCAGAATATATTTGATATGATAAACTCTCTGCAGCTGAAACTGCAAAAACAATCCATATTCCACTAAGCTGTGTAAGAAAAATATATAAACTATAACACGAAAATACTGCACAGACATTGCCCAAATGATGAAGAATACTGTTGTAAAAGACCATGATTGGTGACATAGCTAAAGCGCTGAGACATAAAACGATCTTAAAACAGGATAGTGATAAAACTTATATCAATGACGATGAAAGATTTGATAGTGCCTCCGTGATTCAGACTGGTAGAACAATATTGTAATCATATTTTTGCCCATATCGCCCAAACCTCACACCCTTTGGTTATAAGGTAAGGTAAGGTTGTAAGATACAAGAAGTCAAGATAGATACATTAATATAGAAAATGCAAAACCCACTGTACTTGAAGTATAGTAACACATCTAAACTGTTGAAACAGCTGATCCTAAAACGTGTTTCTTTCCTCCTGGTATTACCTTGCTCTTGGGCAAAACCTTGAAGAAAAGAAGTAACATAAAAAAAAGAAAGTAAAAGCATGTTTTGTATTGAATTCAGCACGTGTTTGCACCCCGTTATGTGTTTGTCCTCGTGTTGCTAATGTGCATGGCCAGACTTGAGTCCCTTTTCTAACTGTAATACTCGTTTCCATCACCAGAACATAGAAAATAATGTGTTATTGAAACTTCACTGAAAGGTCACGTTGCGCTGTGGCTACAGAAGACTTGCAGCATCTTAAAAAAAAAAAAAAAACAGTAATAGCTGTTTTTGTGTTACATGTCTCCCACACTGTCCTGCATGATAGAATAGAAAATGGACTGAAATGGTCATTGCCTGAAAATAGCCCATTCTGCAGATGTCATGTGTGGAGATGAGTATGAAGTTAACTTGACAGTGCATGGCACAAAGCCATGGTGAAAAGGCTATTATCAAGCACACTGAATTTCAAGCCACAATCATTTTTTTTCTCCTCTAATCTGTTTCACAGGCTGGAGGAGAGCCACAAATGGATGAAAAAGATAGTGATTACATATCATGAGAGGTGCATTAAGCTGAATGAAAAAAGGCACACGTTAGAAATCACAAACTGTGCTTAATAATGTCTTATAATAAACTAAAGAATATCACTCACAGCACATGCAAGTAACATAAAAAGTAAAACGTGACCTCAGTAAACATGTCTTAATGTTTTAGTAAGTTTTATGTTCATAGAATGATATTGTTAGCCTCATAGCATAATTGTGTAAGTCATTCACTTTATGGACAAAAATATTGGGACTGATGTTTCTTTTCTAAGAGGGGTCTGGGATATGACACAATAATGACAAATGCCATAATATGGCTTTACATTGAGATAAATATCATTACGTTGCATTGGCTAGTTTGGCTTAAATTATCTTTGCTTCCAAAATGCTTCAGAGATGGTTTTGACTTAATTTCTCTCAACATTGATTTTTTTTAAATGTTTTTTTATCCATGGCTCTGATTTTAAATGTTCTACCTCTACATTTCTAAAATATTTTTGTGCTCTGACTGTACATTATAATTTTCTACAACAAACTAACCATCTACTTTCTTCACATTTCACTTAGGAAGAAAAATCTCCCATTAAACTTTTAGGAACTATTTATGTTTATAAACTATATGTACAAAAATACTGGGATATATCATGAGTATAGCGCGTAAGATGTCCTGTTCAGGCTGATTTGACATATAAACATCAATATTAATAATTAATATGATGATTATCCCAATATAAAACTATATTATGAGATTTGTCATTATTGTTTTGTAGCCCAGACCCCTGCTAAAAAAAAGAAACACTTGATTTCAACATCTCAATACTTTCTTCCATTTGTGTATGATATATTGTGTGATGATGTGTTAATCATCCTCTTTCCAAAAACAGAGCTTCAGATGTACTTTTACACTGTTATCATCCATGCTAATGATGTGTATCAACATTTGGAGATTGAAAAAAACACTGAAATATTCATTTTACAAAACTGTGATGTCCATTTTTCTTAGTCACTGAGCAACAGGTGTTCTCAAAACTGTCGTTCAAATCACACGTTTTAACACGTTTAACGATGATGATGTTTCGGATGATTTTCCTTCTTAAATCCTCGCTGTGCTTTGCAGCTGAATTGATTTTTTTTTTTTTCTTTTAAACACATTCATGCTGTTTTTGCTTCATAAGTTACAAAAAGAAGATGCCACTCACTCGGTTATCTCTAATTTATTTTACTTGTAGAGCACTAGAATAGAAGGAGTGATTAAGAACTGAGCGTATCTTAGCCTAATTGTTCCGGTGAAATTGTCCAAGTGTCTGTTAAAGACTCCTCACTTATTTTTCAGTAGATTTTAAATCCGAATCCGCTCATTCTTGTGCATCTTAAACCTTTTCCCTCAGTGCTCCAGCAGTCATCCTTGGGCTGGTTGTTGACCTACAAGGCTATAGGGCAGTAACTTGACTCTCCATAGTGTGTGTGGGTGTGTGTGTGTGTGTGTTGTTGTTGTCTTGGTAATTAGCGATTGTCCTAGTTTGTGCGTTATGCTGACCTACAGCCCCTGGCCTTAAGACTACCTTTGACCTTTAATAGCCAAGCAACCAGTGCCAGTTTTTAATGTTATCACAGCTCGGCAGAACTCTGCATGTTTGTCATTTTGCTAGATAAATACTAAAATAAAACACTTATTTTTTAAATGTTTGTAGTCCTGGTTGCACTCAATAGGCAGAAACCAGAGTAAGAGATTTTAGTGCAAATCTATCAGAACTATGCAACCTTCTATATTCTTTTTCTTAATGAATTACTATACGATCAGAAAACAAGATACAGTCGCGGAAAAAACTATTAGTCCATCCTTGTTTTCTTCAGTTTCTTGTTCATTTTAATGCCTGGTACAACTAAAGGAACATTTGTTTGGACAAATATAATGATACCAACAAAAATAGCTCATAGGAGTTTAATTTCAGAGCTGATATCTATCCAT
>JAPQRP010000013.1:21255773-21270620 GCA_037367295.1 Apogon hyalosoma
ATCGTCATTTGCATCAAGTATTTTGGAAAATCAAACAAAAACATCATTTGCATAATAATTTGGAACGCAGTGTAAAAGTTAAGTACAGGCTTTGAAATGTATTATGTATAAAAGTAAAAAGTAGTCTTGTGAAGGACATTTCTAGTGGATGTTTCTGTGCAAAGCTAACTGAGTATTGCATCTGAAATCAATATTCTTAAAATAATGAATTAATTCATTGTGCACATCAGTTTGTAATGTCAGCAACAGGACTCAGACCAGTATAACATGTTTCCTCTGCAGTTCGATCTCTTTCATGTGTGTTACACTTTTTTGTCTCAAATGTCAATGGTGTTGTTTTGTTTTTGCATAAAATTTATCATTTTCATACAGATATTTATGTTAAAATAACAGGAGTAAGTGTTGTTTATATTGAAGTACAGATATATGAAAGCTCACAGCTTGATTATGTAGTATTAGTATGCATTTGTACCCAGTCACTTTCCAACTATGGGATTATATAATGGTGTCAATGAGACTGTGGTATTTTCAGTGACTCCTAAAGCTTCGTCAAGGCTGAACGGCTATTACTGACCTGGAGTTTACCTCCAACTCTCTCAGAAGCCTCTTAACTGACCTCAGAGAACAGACGGGGAAAGCACTTGTTTTGGCAAAGCCTAAACCCAAGAGGGTTACCTGTAGTCCACTGTCGGCATGTCTTTACAGGAGTCTGCCAGGTGCATGCCCAGACACCAAGGCACAGAGTGTACTGTCACCAGAGCCAGAAACTCACTCTGTGTCTTATCACAAGTCTTAAGAAAATGAGTGGTATAGAATCTGCCCGAGTAGCAGCTGCTGTATGTGAACGTCCATGGGTGGAGACGTGAAAGCTACTGTAATTTAAGGAACACAGGTGACAGATGGGACGAGGTGTTATCAACACCCTTGGTCCTTAATGATTGTCCCAAAAGCATGCACATGAATGAGACTGTGCATGGATGCGCGCACTATCTGATACCTTCTATACATATGTAATTATGTTTAGAGCAATTAAGCTGAATTGGTTTAATTTCCTGTTGTATCCAGCCCTATTGTCTGTGTTTCTTTTCTTTTTTTCCCCCAGTTAGTTACACTACTAGTCAAAAGTTTGGACTCACCTGTTTTTTCTTTATTTTCATGACTATTTATGTTGTAGATTCTCACTGAAGGCATCAAAACTATGAATGAACACATATGGAATTATGTAGTTTAAAAAAGTGTGACATAACTCAAAGCATGTTTCATATTTTAGATTCTTCAAATTAGACACATTTTGCTTTTATTACAGCTTTGCACATTCCTTGCATTCTCTCGATGAGCTTCATGAGGTAGACACCTGAAATGTTTTCCAAAAGTCTTGAAGGAGTTCCCTGTGGTGCTGAGCACTTGTTGGCCACCTGTGGTCCATCTCATGTCATTTAAATGAGAATTTGAGTCCAAACTTTTGACTGGTAGTGTATTACTTTAGAACTTTTGTAAATCCTTACCTGTTTGTTCCTGTGAGAAGTACAAGTGGATATTTTTCGGTAGAAGTAGGACGTTTTCAAATTTTAGGACATTTTCCCTCTCTTGTGAATAAATATCCACACATGCTGAACATACTGTAGTACTTCCTGTTTGGGCAGCGTTGACAGTGGGATATCTACAGAAAGTGTCAGAAAAAAAGACTTCTAGTTGTCCTGGTTAGTAAAGTCCATGAGCAATGGTGGGTGAAAACTGCATAATCCAAAAACACACATTCAAGCATTCAGGATTTTTTTTTTTTTTTTTACGCTCACTTGAGGTGGTTTTTGCCTCTTTCAAAACAGAGTTAATGCACTCAATGGAAGATAGAAAAGCTTTTTGAAAAACTTCCTCACTCATCTTATCTCTACCACTGATAATTTTGTTGATTTCTGAGGACTATCATAGATTCAGTTATCATTTGCACAGCTTCACTTCCCACTGTTTTCTATTAAAAAAGTTACTGTGAAGATAGCAGGTACACCGAGTTATACTGAACTGTGTCATCAGCTCTAATGAAACGCAATGTAAACAGTCTATAAAGGAGGGATATGATAGAGCATCGCTGACATCGAAGTTCACTCATTTCAGTCTCCAGTGCTCCAAGAACTGTATCATTCTTCATCTTTTCTTTAAATTATAGCTCAGCTGGTTGTGAATCAGACTGGTATCGACTTAATACTACACGTGCTTTTAGCCTTGAGTGGCAAGTTAAGTGCTTCCTTTTCACATTTTCTTTACTGTGAAATGTGCTCAGAATGGGTACATGATTGTAGCCAAGTTAGAAGGAGGAAGTTTTTAATAAAAGGCAGGAGAGAGAAGTGTTCTCAGCTGCTTTTCCGACCATGGTTTCCCCCACGTGCATCCCATAGACAAGATTAATATAAAAAAAGATGATGAAGATGCATTGCCTAATTGTTTCTTGCTGTCCGGCCTTCTTCATGTTGTCCTGTCTCCTCTCGTTGATTGCAGCCTGTGTAAGCTTGCCATGCTCCCTGCCTTCATCTATTGTTGTTAGTTTATTAAAAGTAAAATGTCTCCTCTTGAATTTCAATCAAGAGGCTTCAAAGTGAGCGGCTCAGTGGTTGAGGAGGTCATCAAACAGGCCGGGTGCTTCAGCATCGCAGGCCTCTCAGGACCCTCCAGGCTCAGTGTGGTTCAAGGGAGCTCATCAGCCGAGCCCTGGCAAACTCTGAGCCTTCCCATAGTTATATCTGAAATACACTTCTGTAACAAAAAAAAAAATAATAATAATAATAATAATAGTAATAATAAAAATAATAAAAACAAGTCAGAATTTGGTATGTTGTGTCAGATTTGATAATGCATGGCTAAAATTGGACTATTACTTTCTTTAATTAATTTTTTTTTTCCCTTTTGTCCCTCAGAAAATCTACTGGCACATTAAATGCAATGGAGTCATGGGAACCTATTTTTGAGCATCTAAAAATAAATAAATAATAGACCAAAGCCAGTAACCTCTGGCTTAGAAGGTGTTTAATTAAAATCCAGAGAAAGATCTGATACGTATCTGTTATTATGAAAACTACTATCAATATTTATCAGAATATGTAGTTGGATAATACTGTCAGTAGGAGGAGTGCCCTGAAGCGGGAGTTTATTAGTTCATAATAGTACATGCACCCACAGTTTCATTCTCTCGCTGTGTGTAGGATTGTGGTTTTTAAGCCATGAAAAAACAAGGAAAAATGTTAATATATAAACAATGTCTGTGAAGCTTTGTACAATTTATGAAGTGCACCTGAATGCACCTTAGAGTTCCTGTCTCTGTGTAGATTTACTCACAAAATAAAAATGTGGTGCTTTGAGAGTGTTACGTTTCAGTTGATATCTATATCATCTGGAAATGTACAAATTTTATGACTGAGTTATACTGTGACCTTTTTCTAAGTTCTTTTGTTGACCAGCTCTATACATCACAGTAGCATCAAGGCATTATAGATGGTTCATATTACTGTCCCAATTTATGTCACTGTGATGGCAAATAAACACTTTACTGCAGTCAGGCAGACCATTTCATTCTGTGTTTAGATGCTCTTTGTAAGCCGCCTCCTCTAATGAAGAGGTAGGCCCAGTAATTTTTCATAAATGAATAAGAAAAACAACAATAACCGTTACATAACACAATGGATGACTTGACTCACTTCGTTTCAGAGGGCATCCTAACTCCTGGTAACAAAAGTCAGATTCAAGATTACAGCATTTTAGAAGAATAGTTTTCCTTCAGCTGCAGACAGCCTGTCTAGCCAGTTGCAATCTTTCACATTCAGCAATTTCTCCACAGACCTTTCTGCCATAGTTTTATGGCATTTTTGTTTATAAGTTTGTCCTCGTCATCCGCTTTGGAAGTTGTGATTTACTGATGACTGTGGCCCCGACTTAACTTTGCCCAGAAGCACAATTTGAAGTATGAGAACTCTGTACTTTTTATTCACAGTGGAATATGATGCAGCTGTTTAATCCTCATATTGGCAACTGTCTGAAAATATACATATATATTAATAAAATAAATGCATTCAGCTGTGCCTCCTTGACTCGTCCTTCCTAGATGCCTCTGTTTTT
This sequence comes from Apogon hyalosoma, assembly GCA_037367295.1. NCBI lineage: Eukaryota > Metazoa > Chordata > Actinopteri > Kurtiformes > Apogonidae > Apogon > Apogon hyalosoma. The sequence goes on from JAPQRP010000013.1 coordinate 21,259,878, forward strand.
GCTCTACAGGCGGGACTCAGACTACAGCAGATGGCTGGAGTGTCTCATTTGCATAAATGCTTACATACTAGGATGTGTTTATGATTTACAAGTGTTGTTTTTGTCATGAGGACAACCTGTCCAACATAGAGCAGGCTGCTTCCACTTGTACATATCGAAATAACATTTACATGTTGAAGAGACTGTTAGTTGAGTCTTATATCCATATATGTGGCTCCTTTATGTAATTTCTTTTTCCTTTTCTTTGCAGCTCAATTCCATACCATCTCCTTTAACAATAGCCACCTTTACGTCTTTGCTTTTCTTCATTCTGTCTGCACAATATAAAGGAGACGTGAAATGCAAGTAACATTGTTTAGTATAATATGACTTGCAATAAGTGAACAAAACTATCAGAATCTCTGGTCTGCCAGCACCAAAGAGTTGTGACAGAAACAGATGCCCATCTGAATTTTGTGTTAGTTGGTGGCACTATCATTATTATTATTATTATTATTATTGTCGTTATTAGCCTTCAATGACATGCATTATAGAGCACATGTAGACAAATGCCCTTATACTTAAGCACTTTAACATTATTACAATGACTGAAGTTGTGTTACCACAGGTTTGTACACTTTCTAACACCTTTTCATAACTGTCTAAAACCAGGGTTATCACACATTTGTATATCTGCAGCCCACTGAATTACCACAGCAACATGAACTGAAGTCATCTTCAGTCACTTTTTGGTCACTGTTATCTCAGTGTGCAACAAAAGGCATTTATGGTTTTGTATCTTTATTTATCAAATAATTATTGTCCTGGCATGATTTTGGTTGTTTTTGCAAAATGTGTGATATTTCACACTTGGTGAGAACCATTTTACAGTTCATTACTGCAGTAATGTATCACATATCCATTTACATTTACTTTCTTGTCATTGACTTGCACTGTTGAACATCAGCAAACTGAGGCAACACCATGTTTTCTTATTAGTTGAACTCTGATTGACAGCTGACACATCTTCATCTCAACTGGCTGCTCAGATATCAAGGGACTTATCCTGTATCTCTTTTTTTTTGTATTCCTTCTTCAACCTTATCTAGATGGTGGTTTTAATGGACCCCATGGAGGACCCCGACGACATCCTGCGTGCCAACCGCTCCAGGGAGAAGACTTACATGTTTGACGTGGCGTTCGACTACTCAGCCAGTCAGGTCAGTCAGAAGCAACCAATGCAAATGTTCAACCAAGAATACAGGACTCGTTTATCGAATTGTATTTTGGTCTCTCCGTGTAGGAGGAGGTGTACAGAGCTACAACCAAAGGACTGATTGAGGGCCTCATATCAGGCTACAACGCCACTGTATTTGCCTACGGACCCACAGGTATGTATGAGTCTCCTGGAATGACCTAATGTGATGCTTTAGCGCTCTGACTGAATGGAGGTCTGTCACCCACCAATTATTCAGTCGCTGTTTTTGGCCTTTAAGCTCTGGTCAGACACCACACTTCAAGCAAAAAAGTGACACATTTTCTCGTCATCTGTTTTCCTTTTAATATTTATACAGGTCTGATTAGCAAGTGAGTCATCCTTAGCCTCCCACTTTTGCAGTGGGTAGCGGCAGATTGTCAGAGTCGAGCACTGTTTCTCTAAGTTACCCATCTGTCTTTCTGTCTCGTTGCCTTCTACAGCCTTCTGCCTTCCCATCTGTCTCCCTTTTTCACAGGCCTTTGTTCTGCTCTTGTGGGGAATTAAACAAGGAATATATTTGTTTATGAGTTTGCATGTATAAATAAGAGAGCAAATCTGTGACATTTAATTATAACAATGATAAAAAGCAGTGATTATGACTAAAGCAAACTTTAAACTTCTATCTGAAGTGTACTCATAAAAACAGTCTCACCTCAACAGTGCACTTACTTGTGTTCTAGTGTTTTCCAACACCGCGTGAGCTGCATCATCAGGCAAAGATGTCAAACAGCCATGAATGATTAACAAAACAATAAATTCAACAAAACATGGCAGCATACACAACTATAAATATTTAAACAGGAGCTCTATCTGAAAGAAAGTAAATGGATGCAAATAAGCTTACTGTTTCCACACCCCATTTAACGCAGCTCATTTGCTTTTATAACAGCACTCATATTCCACGGGGTGACAAAAAAAATATCACAACTCATGTCTATATACATAGAGAAATAGCACTTTACTTAACACGTAGTATACTGCATAACTAAATGATGAATGTCTAACTGTATCTGTTGTTGTAACTATGCAAATAGTAAATATTAGTGCTAGTGTAGTTTTATTTCGAGCACATAGAATCAGATAACAAAGAACCATACAACATGGTCAAACAAAATTTTTCGGCACTCGAAAAGGAAGGGGAAGAAGTATAAATTATATTTGTTCTTGTAAATTAATAAATATAACTTGTTTTCCATTTTGAAGTAATTCAGTCAGTCACCCTGTCCTGTTTCCGTGGCTTAATTTAACAAGACTGAATGTTTTAAACACTTGTCGATATAATATGTAAATTATTTGTAATTAAAAACGCAATTATTCAACAAGTACACATTTGAGATTATAAATACACGTGGTCATTTATGGTATCTTCTATAAGATAGTATTAAATGTATTCTATATATTCAGCCCAGACAAGCCGTCTGCTAAAACACCCCCAAAAATGGAATTGGACTGCTCATCTTACTTCAGTCGTGACATGTCGTATACTAGTGTTTGTTAAATTTAGTTGTTTTGCGTTTGCAGGTTGTGGGAAGACATACACCATGTTGGGGACAGACAAGGAGCCTGGCATCTATGTTCGAACTCTGAACGACCTGTTCCGTGCCATTGAAGAGACCAGCGATGACATGCTATATAGTGTCTCCATGTCCTATCTGGAGGTCAGAAAACACCACAGGATTTTTAAACTTTTTTTTTTTTTTAGTCACAAAGCACTTTTGTCATGGCTGCATGATTTATTAAAAAAATTATATTGGCAGTTACTGTGGACTTGATTAAGATTGTGTCTACTTGTTCGCTAAACGTAAAGAACTCACATTAGAGATCATTGTAAAATGTGTATTTCTTTAATTCACACATACAAACTTCAACTGCATTACAAAAAAAATGAAAAAGAAATTACACCTTGCTATTTTTTACCCAGTCCACCTAAGTCCACAATATCAAAATAAACACACAGGAGTAAAAAATTGTAGCTTTCATTAGTCATCATATAATTGCACAAGGTAACATAGCAATTTGATTGACAGTGCAGCTCTGTGTTCTGTCTCATGTATATGTTACTCATGATACGGATGATACACATGATGAAAAATAATACCCCTAGTGGTGCTGAAATCAGGAATTATCTCTTTATTCATTGCATTGAGGTGGCAGTTTCAAAGAATTTATAACAAAAACACCAGGCTTTCAGCAAAAAGTCTAAATTTGTCATCAGTATAACATGAAACAACATATGTATTCCCTATGAAGTGATACTTCTCCCTCCCCTGTTACATGACACCTGTATAGTAAAGTAGATATCAGGTTCTGGAGTAGTGGAAAAAGCTTTGTTGTTTGAGAAAATAAAACACAACTCAGGGAATTATAAAACACTGCGTGAAACCCTATTTGTCTAAAGTCTGACATTGTCCCACAACTACTGCATCAGTTACTCCTGGTAACCCATGTGCAATATAGTGACAGTAAAGGACTAGACAATTACACACAATAAACAAGTTAAATTAGTGTTTTTTTTTTCTTGAAGAAAACAGGCAGTTAATTTTCTTTCCATATCAGCATGTATTGGTTTGCCAGCAATCAACTGTAGTCTTTCTTAAGTGCTGATATTGATTTTTGTTGAGGGGGTTAAGCATAGCTGTATTATTATTATTATTATTATTATTATTATTATTATTATTATTATTATTATTGTTATTATCATTATTATCATTATTATTATTATGAGGTGTGGGCTATAATTATAAAATTCACTGTTATGCTTATTTAACTTTTAAGAACACCATTAACACCCTTCCAGCTTGATAATATTCACAAACTTTGCAAAACACCTCAATAAAGAAAGCAACTGCAGCGGTTTTTTGACTCACAGAAGCCCAGGGGTTATCTAAAAGGCTTAGTCAGTGGCTGATAAGACGCTGTCTAGTTATGGTGTTTTCTGAATATAGCCACCTGGAGGCTCATTACTGATGAGCAGGTAGAGCTCAGGGTGCGGCTTTAATGACAATGAATATAATAGACCTAATCCAATGAGGCTGGCTCATTTGGCTGTAATGATAGTAACTGAGCCTTATGGGTGTGCATTGGTGTTCATATGGGAATAATAGGCATATATTTTATATTTCTATTCAATAATCTTTGTAACTGATGCTTTTACAATAGCCTTTTGAAGATGAGGCTTTGAGTGACACTGTATTCGGCATGTAGATCCCACATACCATACCGTACTTTACTTTTATTAATGTAAAGCATGAGGGGAGTATGTAAATTTAAAGGCGCAGTTTGTAATTTATGTCACTAGAGGTTTCTCGATGTAAAGAATAACAAAATACAAAGTAGTGATTGACACGGTGGAATCATGGGATGCATTGTTTTCAACATCACAGTCAATGAAGATCTATTTCTATATGACTCGAGAAGAACTAATGTTTATAAATGAGGAAATGTGTAAGTTTTAGTCACTTTACATGAAGTGACCTACATTCGTTTTTACCCTCAGCCCTCGCCACAGGTTACTGTCATCAGTTCATAGTTTGCCCATTTATCCGTCCAGCTGTCCATCTGTATGTGCAAAAACTTTGGCGTGGACTGAAGGGCGAGGGTTTTCAAGTGAGCGCACGTTATGTTATAATATTTCATTTGTTTTTAGAGCAGGGTGACATTTATCAGTTTATAATTTTACATTGATTTATTTTAATATTTTTACTATTATCAACTAAACACTTAGAATATGATTAATTTCATTGATAAGGACTCAGATTGCACTCATTTTTGTGTTTGCAATAATTTGATTTAATGTGTGAAAGAGCAAACTTCCACAACATTAAATCAAAACATACAAAATGAATAAAATAAGCAATAAATTATGAAGTCAGAGACCACAGGCATGTTCTTCTCATGATATTTTTCTGTCTTTGTCTTTTATCTTTTGACATAAATAATGATTTGATTGTGATAAGTACTAATTATTGCCTGAAAATTTTAATCATAATAAAATTTCTGTCCATATCATCCAGCTGAAGTTTAAAATAGTATAATGTACACACATTCACTAGGAGGTTTAAAGATGCAACATGATCTGAGATCATATCTAGAAGATTTTCTGTTTTTAACGTAGTCCAGAATGTGAAGTCCTGAGAGTCTGATTATAAGTTGTCCATAATATGTTATCTGAGGCTTCTTTTCATGCCTGTGTTACAGTTATGGTGTCGTCACTTCCCACCGTCTCACTCTAGTTCTGCATAATGTTAACATATCCACTCTGTGTCATTCAGCAGTTTGCTGTGATTATACATTCATTAGGAGTAGTTCCCACTGTACCCAGCTCTGCACTCGTGGTAGACATTCAAAAGTTAATTCATAAAGGATTTACTTTTCTCCCATAGATTTTGATGGTGTCACAATCATAGAACTCTGACGTGTCATTTCATAGTATTGACTAAAGGTAGTAATGTTAATAATATGATGCCATGGGTGATCTCATCTTAGGCTGTCATCAGTCTTATTTTAGCATATGATCTGCTCCTCACAGGGGTTGTATCAGGTGAGTAAAGAGATCAATAAAAACAGTTAGAACTCTTCTCCATGGCTAACATTTGTTCTAACTGATCCATTTATACCAATAATTGCAGTTTTGTTTTGTTTTGTTTTTTTACAGAGCCTTGCACTAACCTAGGGGTTTTATCATTTATGTCAAAACCAAAGAAAAAAACAACAGTAATATACAGTTTAGTTTGTAGCTTTCCTATGTTTTAAATATGATCAATGAAACATGCAATTACACTTAATATAAAGGCATATTTTTTTCTGAATTTGATCGTTGTTTGGAAGCATTTTGACACAAGTCAACAAAAAAACAGACCTGAATGTTTTTAGTTAATTTAATGCAGAAATGTTTAAGAAACAAATAGTTCATATGTATTATACGTTACTGCTCAGAGTGATTTATTCATTTTAGTTCATTTCCTGAAAGAATATATGGCAACAGTAGAGACGTGAATATAAAGTATGAGTCAGATGAACTGTAAAATGTTCAGGAAATATAGTGATCTTCTGAAAAATAGATGGAAAAAATAAAAAGACATGTATGATGAATACATCCTCCTTTAAAAAAAAAAAACAAAAAAACAACCTGAAATAGAAATGGAATAACAGAAGTACTAGTTGAATACAAAGCTTCTCTGTTGAAAGGATCAGGCTATGAAATTACATTTTGTATTTCCAGTGCTAAACACTATGATTATTTTCACTGACTGACATTGTTCCTGAAAATCTCAGGGTGGGCGCATGAACATGAACATTTTTCCTATTGACATGCCAATAGCAGAGTGTGGATGTTCTCTGAACTGTATTGAATTGTTCAGGATGAATCCTGTCACGAGGCTGTGTGTGATGTGTGTTTGCTGTTTCCAGGGAGCAATCTGTTGCCACTGCTGCCTCACCACAAAGAGGTTAAACGCCATTTTATAGCCTCGCTGAGCGATGTACACACATCTGCTGCCTTTCTTTTTCAAATCACTCTTGCATTCACAGATGCAATCTGCAATAGACATGCACAGGAACACATACAGCTAATGCAAATAATTGTACAATCTATGAATAAAGCAAGTGTGCATTCATAATTTGCCACTCATAAGCAGAACCCTTTTGCATCTCTACTGTTTATTCTGGTTTTGTTGCCTTGCTCTTCTCATGTTTAGCAAATATAATGGGAGGAGAAGCCTATTTCAGACATATACAGCAATGAATGAGTTGAGATGGAAAAAATAACGGAATAAAAACCCAGCTGTCAGTCTCAGTAAAAGCATCCCCTTTTCAGAGTTTGTGGTTGGGGTCTGCTTAACAAACACAACAGTATTCACAGCTCCTACCACCAGGTAGTTTCTTTTTTTTACTTTTACCACTGGTTACTTTCCAGGATGTCACTTCCTGCACTTGGCTTTTATGTGGGTCTAGGGGTTTTTTCTCTAAGCGTCAGTGTCCAGAAAAGTCACCTGAAATTTAGTATCATGAAAGAAAAGCACTGCCACTAGGTTGACGACCGCCTGCCACCCAACACGCTGAGGTTTCTAAATGACAGGCTGCTGAAAATACAGCCATTAATATTTTCCTGTCAGGTCTGGGTATGTGTACAAAGTATTGAAACTTTTTATGGAGCCTTTTTCTTAAATCTCTTCCTTGGTTCATGTCTTTAATGTTTAAGAATATAGTCTAAATGATGTACAAGTAGGTGAAAACCATTCAGTGTTTTAACCGTATCTTATGTCACAATTTATGTTAGTTGTTTTAACAACAGTGTAATAACAATATAGACATTTCTTAGTCTCTGTATCACCAAAATGTATTGGAAATATGTAAATAGCATTAAAAACAAACCAAAAAAAAATCTGAATAAATGGAAATATTATAAATATGAGTATTATAGAGCTGTATGGAAGTATCTGGATAATGAAAAGGATTAAAGAACAACTAGGGGACATTCTGAAGTAGGTTTGGAATAATATACCACCAAGTTATTTAAGAAAACTTCCAGACAGTTAACCCAAGAGAGGTCAAGATGTCAAAACTGTCACACAAATATTTAGTGATTTTTTTCTTCTTTTTTTTCTGTTCTCTGCAAGAGGGGTTGGAATCACAGAATAACTCAGGATACATTTCATCACTGATGAACGATTCTGTGATAATTGATGCATTGGAAGACAACCTATTCAGCATCATCGTGTCCCTGTAACTGAAGAGCAAAAATACCCCCAAAAGATGGGAATTTTTCCATGCACTGAGGTTGCATTTTAGAACTGAAATAAACAAGACAGAGACTCTGGGAGATGAAACTGGCAGGAGAGTCCATTTTGTTTTATTAAAAATCTGAATATTTTGGCATCAGTAACATCAGACATTGCGCTAATTTACAGGTTTAAACTACAAGAACACTGAGTGATTTCTTTTGTTTTCTTTTATTTGTATTTGCATGTGCTTAGATCTACAATGAGATGATCCGTGACCTGCTGAACCCGTCCTCAGGCTTCTTGGACCTGAGAGAAGACTCCAAAGGTGTGATTCAGGTGGCTGGAATAACTGAGGTGTCAACCATTAATGCTCAAGAGGTGAGACTTGCACACAAAAATGATCATTCTTGCTCAAAAACCTAAAATATTTCACCCTGTGCAACATACGATTCTGCTTATGTTTTGTCAGATCATGGAGCTGCTTATGAAGGGGAACAAGCAACGCACCCAGGAGCCGACCGCCGCCAACCAGACGTCATCGCGCTCCCATGCTGTGCTGCAGGTAGCCGTCAAGCAGCAGAGTCGGTGTCGAGATGTTCTGCAGGAGGTCCGCTTCGCACGGCTATTCATGATCGACCTCGCCGGCTCAGAAAGAGCTGCTCAGGTAAATAAAAGCCAAGGTGCTTTGAAAAGGTGTTTGATGGTAGAGGAACAAATAGCTGGAGCTTTACATTGACGTTATTTATTTAGTCATGGCCAAATGTAATTGTAGATAATATATAGTTTTATTTATGAAGAGTTACATCTAAACCTCATTGTGCTTCAGTGCGCAACAACAATAAAGGAACTCAAATAAATTCAAATGCAAATGAACTCTTTGCATGAATGTAATTTCTTTTGCAATGAAAGTCTCGGATACTTATAAAAGGCTTGCGTATGATCTTCAAAATATCTCCAAAACACATGGAGAGAAATGTAAAAGCATGTGAAAACAACATTTGTGAGACTGACAAAGCCTTCAACCCTGACTGTACAGTAGTTAATGTAACCTGCTGCTGAACATAGACAGGGTTCCACATCGGAGATTCATTTATTCTCAGTTTAGCTCTAATGAGAGTTTAGCAAAAGTGACTTTGAAATAAATAAATCCAGATTTGGCAGTAAGCGAAAGAGTTTTGGCCGAAATTACATAAAAGTAAACTCAAATTGCATACGCTTTCTTGCCTGAATTACAATCGATAAATAAAAGATAAATTGGCATGCTTCAGGATAAATTTAGAGACATTGTTAGTTTTCTGTTGCTCTGTATTCCTTAATGACATATTACATTGTTTGGTAGCTAGAGTCTAAAATCGCTAATTACCTATTTTGAATGGAGCAGTAAGGACAAAAAATGGGGACAGACAGCATCAAAGCAAGGAGAAAAGAGACAGAAAAGAGCTTGACAAGAGGTGGAAGAATGTTTTAACAGATCAACTGGACTGAAAGCAAAATGGATATTGCTCAAATTAAAGCTTGGTGAAAGAGGCAGAAAAGAGTGAAAAAGAAAAGTCAATTGGGTTGAGTCTGTCACTTCACTTTCATCATAGAAGGTGATTCTTTTACAGTCCCTCTGAAAATATCTGCTATTTTAGAATTTTAACCTTCTAGAGTGTAACCTTAGAGACAATACTGGATCACATTAGAAACTAGAGTTTAAGGTTTTGGTGGAACTGAATTCAATGTAGTAAAAAGTAACTTAAGATGAGCATAATCTAGCAACAGAGACTAACAAGATAACAAAGACTTCATTACTGGTTCCTACTCATCTACAAGACTCTTCTAAGGAAAACATCTCAGTATCTCTCCAACATTTGTCACCTTTTCCACAATAACTACCACCTGAGGTCCAGCGATTTCATTATTCTCTCTTTTAAAAGCACCGTCTTTGGCCAGAATTCCTTTCGTTTCGCCGCAGCAAACGATTGGAACTCCCTTCAAAACTCCTTTAAACTTTCAGCTCTCCCATCACTCCGTATTTTTAACAAAAACTACAACATTCCCTGGTTGACTGTTGCACATGTTGACTCCCCTTCTGTTCTCTCACCATACATTCTAGTAGTTATTTATGCTGTTTTTAACCTCATAGTCTCTTCATCATGGGTTGTGAGTCTTGGTCATTTGTACTGTTTCTTTTCATCAGTTTTTCTTTTGTTTTGTTTTGTTTTGTCTTTGTTTTTGTTTTGGGGCCTCTTACCAGGTCATCATTGTAAATGAGAAGCTGTTCTCAATTGATTTTACCTGGTAAAATAAAGTACTAATTAAAAACTAATAATAATTAAGATTTAAAGGGTGTCTGAATTTAATACGAAATTTAGATGCAGTGTAACTGAATGTAGTTGAATGATTATTTAATCAGGTTTAAAGCCCAATCCTTGTAGGTGCACCCCATCCTTAGAGATTAAAGACTACAGACTGTGGTGCCCATTACATTTGCTGCCTCATTCAAAGCCAGTGTAGTCTGAAAACATATGGCCTCAAATTGTACTCTGCCCATTAGGGATGTTTGCCAGACTGTTTTTTACTAGGTCTGAATAAACCAGGGGAGAGTTTAATAAAAGCCTCTTTATACTAGACATTATGGTCCAGTCTGCAGTTTAACCCATAAAGACCCAAACAGCCACTGGTGACCAAAATCATCTACTGATCTAAAATGTTAAATAACTTCTGATCCACTAATCTTATCAATACATGTAAATAATTGGTGTAAAATACAGTTTATCATCTTTTCATGGTCATCAGATA
>JAPQRP010000013.1:21270983-21297344 GCA_037367295.1 Apogon hyalosoma
TGTCATCTTCTACAACATTGATTCACCAGTAAAACCCATGGAGTTGGATCAATGACAGTGGATGGACACATTTGGTTTAGGACCAGATATTGACATATTTGCTGATAAAGCCACTTTTTCTTCCGTTTTCTTGGTTTCTGACATCATAACTTTCAACTTTATTCTGAGTTTCTATGAACATTTACATGATCAGTAAATTAAATTTAAAAAAATACTTGATTTTTATTTAAAAGTGCAAAATGCAGAGGATAATATTTTAATAAATGGTGATAAAACACTTAAGAAATGTTAAATAGAGAAAAAAATAATTTATTAATTGCCACAAAAGTAGCACTGTGTCTTTATGGGTTAAATAATACACCAACATTTTGGAAAATAAGCTCTTTTATCACCTCAGTACAGTGCAACAAATAGTTTTGGAGCCTTTTCAACACAGTGAAAGGAATCATAAGCAGTTTGCTATAGATGTAGTTGCATGTAATTGTAGTGATCATCATGTTTCTTTTCATTTCCCCGGACATAATCGTGTATCTGAACATCATATACAGTGGGTTGTAATTATTTTACGTATTTATGTGTATTTATATGGACGTGCTGATTTTGCCTTCCCAACTAAACAACACAGACAAGAATCTTTGTAGTCTTTAAAAACACTGATGATTGCATCCAATACTGTTTCATGAATTTGGTCCCTAAGCCAGTGTTATATCACGTTAGCTGCCTGCAGAGAGTGTTTTGTAAGGTTTTCCAAGTCAATACTGGTGTGGAGACGAACAGGACTAAATAATCAGAAAGCACCAAAACAGCCTCTGTGGCCCACTGATGTTTCGTCATTTTGTTCAGTCTTTGGCATTTTCTTTTCAGGCATTCAAGCAACATGTTGACTTGCCTCTTCAATTTGTTGCTCCTGGTATTCCAGTTAAAAAACAAGTTATACAAATGGCTTGTCATCCTTGTCTATTTGCTGTCACAGTACCACCTCTTAGCAGAGAAACATGCAAACGGTCTGCAAATGAGAACACTTATTTACCATGGGGACTGTTTAAAAGGTTCATTCAAGGCAGACTGTTAATGAATAAGCGCAAGACCTCCACTATGAACAGAGGATAACAGGTTGACATTTGTCACTTAAAACCGTGGGAGACATTATGTCTGCCTCATAAGAGAAAGATGGCAAGCAGTCAGTGGCTCAGGTCATTTATTTCAAAAAAAGAAGCTGTAGTCAGTTCAACCAGAGGGAAAAATAAAAAAAATAAAGGAAAATAAAAGGAAGTACCGCCATCTGCTGGCCAAGAATGGAATATGAAGACACGCGAAAAGTGCCACCCTGACTGTGTCTTTCTGTTTTAGACTCAGAACAGGGGTCAGCGGTTGAAAGAGGGAGCCCACATCAACCGCTCTCTTCTGGCTTTGGGAAACTGCATCAATGCCCTGAGTGACAAAAATGGCAATAAATACGTCAACTATCGAGACAGCAAGTTGACTCGTCTGCTGAAGGTACGACAGTTCACAAGTTTCACAGGAACAGAGATTTTGATTCAGATGCAGAAATATGGAGATCCTTTACTAATACAACAATGTAAAACAAAAGGGAAAAGATGTACTGATTTAAAAGTACTAAATTATTAGCAGGAATATGGGGAAAGCAGTGACGTAGAGGTTCAGATTTGTTTTTTGTTTGTTTTTACTAATGTATATACACCATATGGACAAAAATACTGGGACGTCAAATGTTCATGTTAGTTGTTGTCACCAATTATTATGATAAATGCCACATCAGTATTTTTAAGTTTAAAGGCTGTATTTCCTTCCTGAGAGAAAGTTGAGGAATCCAGACAGTTACTTGTGGTTTAAAATGATTATTTATGGTCAGAGCATGATGAATATTTCAGAAATCCACAGGTAGAACATTAATAATTAAAAAAAAAGGTAAAAACTAACTCATTTAATTTATTTACTAATTTATTGAGATGATATTTATTTTATTTACAATATAAAACTATGAAATATGTCATTATCATTTTATAGCCCAACCCTGTTAACAATAAAACCCCTGAAGTCACTGTATCCCAGTACTTTTACATCACTATGATATTAATACTGGCGAATCAGTGTGCAAGTAGAGTGTTCCTGTTTCAACTGCTTTATGTCCATTTATATTTACACAAGATTCATTTGAATGCTGGAGTTTTTGTACTTTTTCTTTAATCCTTCGGTGAGACCTCAGATGATTTGAGATTGCATTGTGAATTTAGAGGGAAACATACAATTTGATGGAGCTGTTTAACAGTTCACAGACTCTGAAATGTGAGCGTAACTACACAGTGCCTTTTATAAGATGTTTGAAAACCACTTAAAAAAAAAAAAAAGGTGTTGTGTTGTGATGGTTGTGAGATTATCCACTGGGTAAATGTTTTATCTTAATGTTAAGGAAAGATATCAGACAAATGTAGTAGAGTAAAAAGTGTATTATAGATAGAGAAAGTCTTTATTTCGAACATAAGTAGGCAAAAGAAATCCCTGATTTAAAAGGACACTCCGATATTTGGAAATAAATCAACCAAAAAACAAAACAAATTTCACACAAATGTATAACAATTTCATTGTGGCTCTTAAACAATACTTTATGTCCAAAAAGGAATAAGAAGATTACAAGGTTATATTGCCCCACCCCAATTTTACATGACTTGACTAATGAGCTAATGTATACAGTCCATATAAAGAATAGGTTGGTCATTAAATTACAGAAAAAAAGAACAAATGACTACATACCATCAATAACTACTACTGTTGTACTTGTTCATTGTTACTATATGTCTGGTAAATAAGGCTTTTAAACAACTTTTTAAATTTGTGATGTTTTCACACTGATTGATATTTAGATCCAATTTTTAGATCCATTTTTTCTTATAAACAGAAGAAAAAAGTTTAAAAAACATGGGACGGCTCAAGTACTTGAAAATTGTACTTAAAGTATTTGAGTACAAGTCCTTAGTAACCTTCTACTGCTGTTTGTGTATCTCATGTAATATTATGTTTAAGTAATGTTTTTCTGTTCCTCAATAGGATTCTTTAGGCGGGAACAGTCGTACTGTCATGATCGCCCATATTAGTCCCGCCTCCGTGGCGTTTGAAGAATCTCGTAACACTCTGACATACGCTGACCGTGCCAAAAGCATTAGAACACGGGTGAGTTACCCCATATTTCTTTTACGTTCTCAGTTACATTATATTGTGAGCTTTATATTAGTATTTACTCCGTGCTATTTTTGTGTCATTTGTGTTTCAGGTAAAGAAGAACCTGATAAATGTGTCATATCACATTGCTCAGTACACCAACATCATCTCAGATTTACGCTGCGAGATCCAGCGCCTCAAGAAGAAGATCGCAGACCAGGCGAGCCGCCAGCTTAACTCCGACAGGGCCGACATCCGCCATGTTCAGGGTAAAACCTTCACCTGTTTTCAACAATACACAAAGCACAACACAGCCACCATGTAATAGTTGAGTCATGATGGCGTGTTCTTACTTACATCTCGTCTCCTTCACATTTTCTAGCTGAAGTCCAAGCGCATTCGAGCCAGCAGAGTCGGGCTGAGATGGACCAGCTGAGGGAGCAGCTCCTGGACGCCTTCCGCCAACAGATGGAGATTAGAAAGAGCCTGATGGAGCTGGAAAACAGCAACATGGAGATCCAGATCGACACCTCCAAACACCTACTCACCATCGCAGAGTTCGTCTCTTCCTCCTCCCTCACACATGATAGTAGAGGTTTAAACTGTAGATACTGAGCCTCGTGCATAAATTATTTATATGAATTGATCTTAAACTGTGCATCAGAACAATGTGTAAAGTTTTTGGCGTTCATCAGTAGTTTAATACCTCTAGTTTGCTCTCAGGTATGATTAAAATTTAAGAGTCATAAGCCAACGTGAACAAAAGTTGCTTTTTGTGTGGTGAAATATTTTCTTGAAGACACTGAAAATGTATTTAATATTTCAATAATTACCCCGCCCCCCTGAAGGGGAGGCAAGGGGTATTGTTTTTGGTTTGGTTTGTTTGTTTGTTTGTTTGTTAACACTCTAGCAGCAAAACTATTGGGTGAATTCATACCAAATTTGGTTTATAGATTGCCAGTGACCCAGAATAGATGTCATTACATTTTGGGAAAAGCAGGTCAAAGTTTCAATTTTTTATGATTTTTTTTTTTTAATCTTTGTTTTTTTTTTTCCCCATTTACTTATAATGGGCAAAATTTCACATGTCTGTAGCAGCAAAACTATAGGTTGAATTCACACCAAATTGATTTCATAGATTGCCAATGACCCATAATGGATCTCATTTCATTTTGGAAACAGTAGGTGAAAATTAAATTTTTTCATGAATTTTCAAAATCTTTCCATTTACTTATGATGGGTGAAATATGTGCAAGGGGTGGAGTTTGTTGTGCCTGGCACCACTTGTTTTTAATGTTTTAACACTTCTTAAATATGATCGAGTCCAGTGTGAAAAACAACTCAAGTCCATTTTCAGATCAAACTGTTTTATTTATTTAATTAAGATGTCTGTCTTCTGCACGTACAGTTTTAATTGCTTTCTTTAATTGCTTTAAATGCTTTTTGGTTTTGTGGATCCATTTGAAACCACTGATCATTTTTTTTTTTTTCATATCAAAATATCATTAAGTAAAGTTCCTTTTGTTTCCTTTTTCCCATCTTGTCTTCTGTGACCTCAGTGCAAATTGCAGTGGTTTATTGGTTTGTGGTTAGCACTTATATAAATATATTTTCTTTTTTCAAATGAATTGTAATATCCCTCTAATTTGAGAGCAAATTGGATTTGTAAAAATACTCCTCATGATAATTCCACCTCAAATTACCAGATTTCACAAAATGATTGAAGCTGACCATCTCTGATTTGCTTCATATTTTCATAAAATAATGTTTTTCGTCCGAGTAAACACTATGCAAAATTTCAGTCCTCTTTAGTGTTTTGGATAAGTGGGCTTTGAAAATAAGGTGTGACTAAAAACCAGTGGTGCAGAAAATAATGTTAAGTTCAAGAAGTCATTACTTTTAAACTATTCATGATAGATGCATAAAATTTTCAGCAGTTGTTTTGATGTAAGGTACTTAAGTTTGGAGATACACAGAGCCAAATTTGTTCTAAAGCACAAACAACAGTTAATTTTCTGCCAGCTTTAATATTTACAGATATGGAACTGTTAATCTTATTTTGCACAAGTTCAGTGACATTTTCCTTCATCTGTCATGACAAAGTAATGACTTATTGAACTTAGCATCTTTTTCACCCACCTTGTTTTTACAGTAACATGCTGTTTTCAAAGCCCTAATGTTTCAAGTCTGATGAAGATATGAGGTTGAAATTTTATATGGCATTCAATTATGTTATTTTTTGAAAGTAGTAGAATCGTAGATGGTCCATGAGGAGGTCTGTAGAGATTCATCTGGCATGGCCTCTTATACAAGCGAAAAATCGGAAAACCTTAATGCATGAGGCTCAATGTATGTACTCCTCATCTGTAAAGTATGAAAACCAGGTGATATATCATTATTAAAACGTTGATGTCCTTTTTTATTCCAGCTGGGAGCAGGAGCGAAGTCGGCGCAGGAGGAAGTGGCGTGCAGAAAGAAGGAAAGAAAGTGAAAATAAGGATGAAAGTGAGAAGGATTCCGACTCCTCTGAGTCTCCGCCAGACAGTTCGGAGACCCAGGAGGTCGCGCTGGCCCGAGAAAACCTCGTCACACTTATGACTGAACAGAAAAAACTCCACAAGCAGAAGGTATGCCGTTGATTCTAGCATTTCTGACAAGTAAACAACAGAGTTTGCAAGCTTCTCATTAAATCTTGTTTACTTTTTTCTTGTCCTTCAGACATTGCTGGAGCGCAGGTTTCTGGAGTTACGGGACCAGGCTCGACGTTTGGAGGAGCTGCTGCCTCGGAGGGTGAGCTCAGAGGAGCAGCGCGAGGTCCTCTGCCTCCTTTGCAAAGTCCATGAGCTGGAGATCGAAAATGCAGAAATGCAGTCCCACGCTCTGCTCAAGGACAACGTCATCCGACAGAAAAACTTTGTGGTGCAGCGCTTCGAGCAGCACCGACACCTGTGTGACGAGATCATTCAGAAGCAGAGGCAGTTTATTAACGGTGAGTCCATCTGCATTTTCCAGTTACAGAAAATTATGCAAATGCCTCTTGATAAATGCTAATGACTGGAAAATTAAAGTCCTTACTGGTTCAGCTCCTTAGCTGTACTTAGCAAGACTTTTTAGCTGTGACAGAAAAGTGACTGCATACCTGTACTGTCTAGTTTTTTTTTTTTTTGTTATTGTCAGTGATTAGAAATATTTTCTCCTGTTTTTGCAGAGAATACTCAATAGATTAAATTAATTGAATGAAATACCTGTTATTTTTTCTAAAACTAACTTTGTCCTCTTTGCTTTTTTTGTCTTTGACATATTCAGAGTTAATCAGAGTAAAAAAATACTTTGATACCTTTACTTTTGTCTGACATATTTCAATTGTCTGTCATTCCATATTTGCTTCTTATGTAAATATGTATATAGCCTACAGCGTTTTTTTGTTTGTTTTTTGGATGATCTTTGTGCATACACAGTTTCCTGCACATTATCCTGTTGATGCCATGAGTGAATTTCCCTATTGAGGGATCAGTAAAGTCTAGTCTAATCTAATCTAATCCAATCTAATCTAACTGTTTATTTAATGCTAACTGGGATTTCTGTCCTTTATATTCATACTGTCTTGACATAACATCTTAAGATACAGTTAAATGTTGCATTAGGGTAAATACATTACTCACTCATTCTCAACATCATTTTAAACCAAAAAAACAATTTCACAGGGAGCTACTGGTATTCGACAAACCAGAGGTGCTCATGGAGAGGACAATAGAAACAAGAACAATCGAAAAAAGACAAAAATCCAGGCACTCACTTTGTTGGAAAAATTATAAATTGTAAAAAGCCTTTATTTCATGAGGGCCTGTAGATTAATTCTTTGGGGTTGGAGTTAAAAACACACCAACGTATGTCGGCATGAGCCTTCTTCATCGCCAAAGAATTAATCTACAGGCCCTCATGAAATAAAGGCTTCTTACAATTTCTGATTTTTCCAACCAAGTGAGTGCTTGGATTTTTTAACATTTTAAACCATTTTGAAAGGATAGCTGCAAGATTTTATTGCACAACATATGGCATTTACTGAAAAGTCATGGGGGAAATAATGGGATTCATAATGTCATAGTCTCTCTTTTGAACCCTTATATTTCCTCAAACATCAGATTTCACTCTCAAACCTGTATGTCTTAATTTCAAATTCCTCTTTGTTTGTAATTGTAAACTCTGTCATTATATCCCCGAACGGAATGTCGGGGATATTATGTTTTTGGTCTGACCGCCGATATCCTTCGTGTTAACGTGATAACTTGAAAAATATTTGGTTTAATAATCCCATATTTTCCATATCAATGAATATCATGGAGAGGAAGAACTGATTCGATTTTGGATGATTTACCATTTCTAGATTGCCCACAAGGGGCTGCTCAAAAGTTTAAACTCACTAAACAGTCTTTTGTTCATATCTCTGGAACTATTTGTCTGATTGACTTCAAATCAAGTGCAAATGAAAAGCCTGGAGATGCCTCACGTCATGCCATCATTAAGGATTGGGGGCGTTCGGGGATATACCCCTAGCCATCACTTCCGACGGCATAAGCCTAGTTTAGGTCTTTAGGTAGCATGGATTTATCTGACCTGTACATGTTTGTTGCAGACCACAGTCTACTAGTACCACCACACCTTCAAGAGCTATATGATATGTATATGAGAGAACTGGACGAAAGGAAACTGGACAGAGCCATGGCTCTGGATAAAGTAACCACCAGACATACCATCAAGGTACCTCTCACTGGTACAGAAGTAACAAAACAGAGCTAAAGCATATATTTTGTTGACTTGTATAATGTGAAAATGCCTCCCAGTTGTGATACAACCTATTCTGTGTGCATTTCATGTCTGTAGGAGGGCTCTTTACCCAAAATCACCTTGCCTATTTACTGTCGTGACAACGTGCAGGATGTGGACTCAGACCAGGAGAGTGTCCGCAACATGGGCTCGGATAACAGACGAGTCCAAGCCAAAATCCGCAGACACACGTTGCCGCCTATTCTGCCTGAGCCTGAGCTGTAAGAGATCATTATTATTATTATGTTTTTTTTTTTTTTGCTTTCAAATGTAGAGTGAAATGGAAGTAGCTGAATCATCCATTATAGCATCACCATAGGGCATGGTAAAATGAACAACTTTCACTTTTCCTCTTTCATCCTGGCAGGGACAATAACAGGGTGTTTAAAAGCAGCCCCCATGCCAGGCAGATGAAAAACACTGCTGTAATGACCCCACCTCCCATTCACATCAACGGAAAGAGCAACAGAGAGGTGAGGGCAGCTATAATGAGCAGTTTCTAGCCATGTTCATGTCACTGCAGTTGCTTTCCTTGAAATGTGTGTCATGCTGTGTAATACCACAGTACTGTTACCTTTCACTTCAAGGAATTTGTGTGTCTGTTTGAACTGAACTCAAATAGATATTTCAATCTACCAGAACATTTTCAATCTATGCAGCCTCGTGAGTGAAGCTCAAATAGCATCCCAAGGATTATTTGCTGTCACCTCTTGTATTCTGTATGTTTTCCAGCTGTTACTGTTCGTGCAGCAGCACTTTCTTAAACTTCTCCTGATTTTCTGTTTAGAAAACTCATTCATCAAACTGTCAGAACTGTCCAAGTCTGCTTTTACCCAGGTGTGCGGCATGATGAATCCCACTTAATCATAAATTAGACAGTTGTGGGCGATTGTTTTGTGTTTGGAGAAGTAACAGCTCCTGAACACCATAAAAAGCCTTGAAATTTGAGAGAAAACACAGAACAGGCTGTAAGAAAAAGACGAATGTCAGCAGTAGTGAAAGAAATCAATCAGTGCTGTGAAAACTGTGGTGAAATTAACACCTCAACAATGAAAAAATATTTGTAAAATCCCGTAAAGAGATTTCAGCAGATGCATGCACAATAACTGAAGTGAAAAGAAAATGGTTTGTCATGAAAATAGAGAAAAATATTCAGAGGAAATTTTTTTGGATCACATCCTGCATGAGGCTCAAGTTTACTTACTTTAATTCATTTACAAATGTATTGGGAAAACTGTATAATTCTAATGTTGCTCTTCATGCCTTGGGGCAGCTGCAGCCTTTGGTTCCTGAGAGTTCTCTGAGCTACAGTCATCTGAGCCACAGCGTCAGCAGCCACCTGGACTCATCGCCCGAAAGCAGTGAGGCAGGAGCTGATGTCCCCCTTTCACATAACGGTAAGAAACCACTGGACATTGTAGAGCTGCTCAGGTTACCTTGTAATGAGCTGCAAAACTGCATGAAACGGTGCTCCGGGTCATGAGGAACTAAACGAAGGTGAAGTAATTAAATATATCGTGTAACAAAGCTGTCCTTTCACCTGTGCAGAGAGACAGCAGATCCTAAAAGGAGTCCAGAACATCGTGGTGAAGGCGGCCTGCCGACGCTCCAAAGCCCTGGAGGTGGATGCTTTACGGTTACCTCCCCCTCCTTCTCCTCTGGACCCCAAGAAGCAAAAGAGCAGCCTGTCGTTGAGCGAGGCGCCCCCTCGTGGTCTGCCAATGCGGTGCGGCCGGCAGCCGAGCCCCGAGCTCAGACACGCCACGTCAGACGATAACCTATCCAGCAGCACGGGGGAGGGGCCTGGGATACAAGCCACATGGACACGCCCACGTAACAGACAGGTCACCACCAAGAATCAAACCCCACGTGAAGCAGACTTTGAGGCTCGCCGAAAGAAGAGGCGCTCACGCTCTTTTGAGGTCACCGGTCAAGCAGTGAGTATTTTGTGTCCGTTGAGTTCATTGTAACATTGGTTGGTTTTCAACTATTTCTCCTGTTACTATGAGGGTCAGATACAAAAAAAGGAAAAAAAAAAAAAAAAACAGCCCCTTGAGTGTTGTTTTTCTTGTGAACAGTTGCCTCAAACCAAGACAGCCACAGCTCAGAGGTTTCGTCCTCTTGACAGCACATCAGACCCCCATCTCCACATCAACGGTCAGCCCCCACTGCTGCGGCCCCAATACAGAGGGGTCCCTCCTCTCGCCAAAGTCAGGGCACCCCACAGCATCCAGCAATCAGGTAAACTGCCACTGTAGGGGCTGTGATACTGAGACAAGGGTTTCTATTACCCAGTAAAAACAGGGTTTGACCAGTTATAAATGTTTAAAAATGATCAATGGCAAACTTGACTAATGTATTTTAAAAGCTGGAAAGACAGACTGGAAACACTGAATAATATTAATAATATATCGTAATAAAGAATTGAAATGTGTTAAAAACTGTGAAACATGTTTATGATGATGTTTATGACAAAGTTTTAGAAACAGAAATAGTTGAAATGGCATCTCACCCCCTGGATGTACTGAATACATAACATAGCAATGTGACTTTTCCATTATAATCATTAAGAATGGAGAGAACAGACATGGAAACTGAGCAGATCCATGCAGTACACTGAGTCCAAGAAAAAATGTTTCACTGAACTGTGCAGAATCCATCAGCTTGAGACGAGATATGGTCCTAAAATAAAATGACAGCTTTATTTTGTCAGTAATTCACCTCTACGTCGTTCATGTGCGACAAATGCAACCAGTTTCACAGACACCAAGAGCAGAACGTCCACTCTCTGAAGAGTCCATGCATGTGCGTTCTTATGTAAAGAGAATAATCTTAATCTATGCCACCATCATCAGTAAGTGCTTGGAATATTATTCTCCAAAATGTTACCAAAGCTACTAAAAAGTTTGATAAGCCCTGATCATTTGATTACATTTGAGGCCATGTCTCAGTCTAATTAACCAATACAATGTGACACAGCCGTAGTTCAGCTCATGAGAAAACCTATTTTCTCATCCAAAACATTTTTTTCCCCTCTAACCTTTATTTATTTGGAGTTTTGCAGAAATTGGGCAATGCAAACACTGTATCATAAATGACAAAACAATTGAAAATTAATTGTTGCACAATTTCCTTTTTTTTTTTTTTACATGTACACAAAAACAAAACAAACCCAAGAACAGCCACACCAATTTTCTCAATTAACACAAAAAAAGGGGGAGAGGAAAAAAAAACAAAAAACTTGGGACAACAAAGCTTGGAAGGTTCACATTTGGAATAGTAATGCATTATGTGTTACTCAAGGAAAAAAAAAATCCTCCAAAGCAATTTTGGTTTGACCAAAATTCTTGTTCTAAATTAGGTGTGGAGACCAGAATAGCATATGCCTCTGTGTTTGTGTAAAACTAGTAAATGTGAACAGTGGGCTAAGTTGTTCCTGTCTCCACAGGCTCCATCGCAGAATCATCCACACCCCACATGAACAACCTGAAGCGAGTACCCCAGCTGCGACAGCCCCAACCCCTCCTGTACATCACCACCACAGGCACAGGGAGTCAGCGCACACGCAGACACTGAGCAGAGGACTCAAATCTACCAACACCAGCACTAAGACACAAGCCAGCTGAGCCTGTAAGAGAACCACACTCATCCACAACCCAGTCGAATGGACACTCCAGCCCCGTGGGTCAGACTGAGGGGCAGTGCGGCAGACTGAACCCCACAAGGATGAGACCCACCAGGCTCCAGACGTCAGAGATGTTGATTACTAGACGTACAGTGGATCTTCTGTCCTGTCAAGTGTTTCCACAGTAGCTTGGTGTCGTGCTGAATTACTTGTGTAACTGTCGAGTAGAAAACCATCAATTCCATCACAAAGGCAACACTTTATTAATAGTTATGCATCATCATTAGATTTGGTTTAATAAAGTCAGTGCTTCTCATTCTGGGAGGAACCCCACGTCAGAAATGTAACTAAGTATCAGGAAGTAGGGAATGAATGTCACAGTCAGAATGTTTAAAGTGTCAGTCATTGTTTCTGTAGTGGCATTGTTTCAGTTTTAAAATAACACCATGACATTTGATTTAAGAAAACACAACTTGATCATTTCACTTCTTGTGCCCTTCTTGAACAATGTTATATCCCCACATTCCCCTGGGTCTATGCCTTTTTTCTTTTTCTTTTTTTTTTTTTTTTTTTTTTTTTACCCAAACTTGTCATATTGTCGTGTAGATGTGTTCATTTCTAGAACTGGAAAAATATAGTACAAGATGCTTTTCCAAATTGGTTTGCTATATTTTTAATGAATTATTTAACTGTTGCCTTTTCTTTTATGTTACCAAATTGTTGTCATTGACAGATTGTTTTCATAATTACTACTTTCTATGCTTTATTTTGTACATTTTTTTTTTTTTATTTGTACCCAGACGAATACAAATTAAATAAGCAAAATTAAATCAGTGTGTTGTTGGTGTTGTTTTTTGCAGCCACGGGTTTGCAGGAAACATAGAGCGTGACAAAAGATAAAGATGAACCTAATTCCAGAGTAAATTATTTTTTCTTTTTAAAATTATATCAACTCTAATAACAGGGGGTCATAACAATGAATCTGTGTGGGTGTTTTTGAGTGTTTTTAATTGGATTTTAGCGTTACAACATGTCAGCAATATCTAGTATTTCCACCGTAGTTAGTCAGCCTTATGACTTAAATTTCTACTAACACAATTATGTAATTTAAAGAGATAAATTCCGGGTCTTTTCACTTGTCTGGTAATATTCTCTGTGGTAAAAGATTAATTAATTGTCCGCTAGATGGGGTCAGCAGTCAGAATAACCCGCATCCTGATGATAGTGCGCCATCTGAAGGACATAGCCCCTAGTGACAACAGATTTACTTCAGTAGTTAACTTTGCCAGTTTAATTTGCATTTGAGATTAAACGTATTTATTTGTAAGGAATATCAACTCAATAAACGATGGTGTTTTGCTGTGTTAAATTCTCCAACTAGATATTAATAAAGAATAGAGGCCTTGCGTATAATGTATGTACCAGCCTCAGTAGTTATTATATGAGGTTGGACCCGTAATTTAGAAGACTATCATAAAATAAAAGCTGCATCTTATGAAGTACACGAAATGTGTAAATATGACCACACATTCGTTCAAATTCACATACTTTTTGGTCATAAATTCCACTTACTGCCTCAAGTAACGCAAACTAATAAATATCGGTCTGTGAATGAGCAAAAGGAGTCGGAAATACCGCCTACGCCGCTTTACCGACAGATTCTCTGTCCAATGACTGGGCACTCTGTAAATGATTGACGTCTCACTTGGCCAATCGTCAGCAGGATTGTGGCTGTCGGGCGGTAGTGCACGTACAGCTGATTTGCAACCCGCCGAAGAAACAGCAGAGAGGAAGGGAAAATGTCGCTGGCTCCGGCGCGGACCGTTCTAGGATCAGTGTCGTTTTAGGAAAAAACAGACGCCAAACTGGTGAGTGGGACAGCCGTCACTAGTTGCATCCACAAAGGTTAGCGAATGAATTCGGCGTGTCCCGTCCCGAAGCGCTGCTGCTTTTACCGGTTTTCTTACAATTAATTCATCGGGCCTGCGTGACACACATAGAACACCGTAGCGGTGCCTGCTCCTGGCAGCCATGATGAATGTTGTACGTTAAAAGTACAACGATGATATTATGCCTCAACAAGTCATTTAACGCTTCATTTACTCCTGTACTCCTACTGGTATGTGACTGGATTATTTTATAAAGTGGCAGGTGGACAGAGGAAACTTGTTGGACTTCCTGTTTTTTATTTTTTAACTTTTACATTTTTAAATAGATTTAAGCTAATTAGACCGGCTAGGCAGATGTTAGCCAAGCGCCAGCGTCAGTCACGTCGCGCGCATCTTCAGTTAATACTAGTAAAAGTAAAAAATAAAAACTTGGACATTTGTTTATTTACTAGTTTTCGTTCATTTTGTAAATAGTTTAACTATTCAGGCCCAAATAGAAACATGTCGTCCTTGTGTGTGTCCATTCACAAAATGCTGCACTGTGGACAAAGAGGATGTAGATGTTTTTGGAGACATACATTTGTATCATCTCATTCATTCCTTTACAAAACCATGTATGAGTCCAGTTCATTGTATTTCAATAGTTCAATATCCATCAAGGGGCTTTGCAGACTGTACAATATTACACCCTCACTCCTGGGATTTCTGTGTTGAGTATGACAGACAGCATGCAATCCTTAGAAGCTTCAGCCACAGAGGATGGAGTGAATCTACTAGGATGGACAGAGGTCCATTAGATGGCATGTGTATAGAAATCTGCACATATACAGTACTGTGCATTAGTTGTTGTGTTACCAACTTATAATGACCATATGCATTTCTGTCTCTTATCAAGATACAAGTGGAATATTGCATGTATTGTATGAAAAAGTAATTTATACAGAATAAAATATCAGGTATTTAGTGTGGCCTCAATTTGCAGACATTATAAAAAGTTAATGACATTAGTTATTAATTTGATTTCAAGATGCCTTCCAAAACAGTGATACAGAGAATGAGAGAAGATCAATAAAACAATACAACAATAACTTATACAAAATATTGCCAGCTATATGATTACACATATGAGAATGGCAAAAAAAATTAAACAAATGGTGTCAGACACAACAAACCCCACCCGTCACACGTACTGTAGCTTATTTTGGCATCGATCCGGCTGATGTCCTCATGTCTATGCATGTGGTGATGTCCTCATGTCTATGCATGTGGTGATGTCCTCATGTCTATGAATGTGCTGATGTCCTCATGTCTATGTATGTGCTGATGTCATCATGTCTATGCATGTGCTGATGTCATCATGTCTATGCATGTGCTGATGTCATCATGTCTATGCATGTGCTGATGTCAGCATATCACTTGCCTCTATATATGTGCCAAGTTTGAAGTGAATTGAAACAAAACTGATGTTTTTATAGATGTGAAATTTTGGCCATTATAAGTAAATGGGAGAAGAAAAAACTTTTAAAATTTCTAAAAAAAAAATTTGAACTTTGACCTACTTTTCCCAAAATGTAATCACATCTATTCTGGGTCACTGGCAGTCTATAAGCCCAATTTGGTATGAATTCAACCAATAGTTTTGCTGCTACAGACATTTGAAAATGTTCCCATTATAAGTGGGGAAAAAAAGATTTAAACAATTTGAACTTTGACCTACTGTTCCCAAAATGTAATGAGATCTATTCTGGGTCACTGGCAATCTATAAAGTCGTTTTGGTTTGAATTTAACCAATAGTTTTGCTGCTAGTGTTAAAGAAACAAACCGAACCAAAAACAGTACCCCTTGCCACCCCTTCAGGGGGCGGGGTAATAAAAGTTACAGTCCTGAGTGGGTCATATTGGGTAGGCAAGTTTGAAGGTAAGATAAGAAAATGGGAGTAGAGTTCATAGTGTGGATGTCTCCTATTCCAGAGGTGAGTGGCTGAAGGGCTTTTGAGTCCCATGATGGGCACATGGAGAGGAGAGTGTATGGAGACGGTGTAAGATTCTAGAAGACTGGAGAGGTAAGGAGGGCCAAGGTTAAGAAGGGCTTTGAATATGAAAATAGAATCATGAAGACAGTGTGGGGGTAAACTAGGAGCTAATGAAGCTGAGGACCAGAGTGATGCATGGATGGGTTCTGGGAATGATGCAAGCAGCTGAGTTCTAGACCAGTTGGACTATATGGATGGATTTGCAGTGGATAAAAGTGGGATGTTACTAGAAAATGAACCATTATTGCAGTGCAGTTGAGGCTTTGCTGCACTATGTTTTACACCAGGTTTCATTCAGTTTATGTCAAGTGTTTCTAATAGTTTACAAAATGTTGTGTAACATGGACAGAGGTCACACAAAATGCTAATCAGTAGGGACCATTTCGTTCTGTTTTTGTGCGTGTTGTGCACATAGTTTTTTGTTAAATAAATATGAATGCTATTTAAAACCCTGTAAACAATAATGCAACAGTGGCCTAAGGCTCTTGCACAGTACTGTATGTATCCACAATATGTAAAACATAATCTGACAGATGAAAGGCAGGTTTGAAGTAGTATCAGTGGAGAGGACTTGAACCATATGCCTTCTGTGTGGAGTACTCATGTGGAGTACTCATGAGTACTCCTCGAGATAAAACCATCAGTTGATTGGAAGAACATGGACTTTAGAGAGGTAACAGTAATACCTTGATCAGAATGAAAGACGTTACTGAAATTGCAATATGACCAAGTGCATTATCTAAATTGCAGGAGCTGCAATTTCTTGACAAAAGTATAATGTGTCACCATTATAAATGATCCTCTGTGATGCTACAGAGATGCTCTGAACTGCAGTCATACTCTACATACATAAGGGGATATTTCATTTTTATATTGTCAAAAATTAGAGAACCTACATCTGTATCATTCATTAAGAGGAAAAAACATTCATACTGTAGCTCTCTGTGCATTTATGATTAGAAAAGAAGCATTTCCATTTTATATGTACACACTACACGTGCCCCCTTTACATGTTCATTTTATTCATGTAAACTGGGATGAAATTCAGTGAGTTTTGTGAATGGCATGGGCTAACATTTTAAACCTAACCACAGTCTATCTGTTCCTCCTCTAGAGTCAAACTGCGGCTGCCATCATGGGTGACGATGACATCCAAACTGGTCACAGTCTCAGCGTGGGATGTTGTATCTAGACAATAGAGGGTCAGCTTACCTTTTCTTTATATCAGTTCAATTTTAAACCATAACCTTTTAAGACCAGAGGGGTGTACTGTAGCACTACATGGGCCTCTGGGGAAACCTGATCTGATAATTAAAGCCTCTTCAACGCCCTTACTTAGCTAAAGGGATACAGTGTCAGGGCCAGTGAAGACATGGACCCATCTGCTCGGATGGTGGGTCTGGACGCCCAGGGGAACATGGTGTTCACTGTGGTTAAGCCAGTCATGAGCATCTTTCAGGTGGCCTCAGAGCAAACTGGCACTGTGGGACAAGGAGACATCGGGCTCCAAGATTTATCTGATAATACTATGATACTCCCTCAAACACAAGGACAGGCCACACTCGACCACAACGAGGTGGAAATGCACACCATGCAGCCTCATATGCCACCACAGATGCAGGTTCCTCCTCCTCCAATCCCAACAGAGGACATGTCCCAGAATCAGGACCCTCTACAGAACACAAGTACAAATTCAGCTGCAGAATCCACAACACAGATGCCATTTGCAGAGGTATCGTCACTCCTCGACCCCAACATGAAAGGATCCAAAGCTCGTAAGTGGATGCTTTTAGATTAATAGTCCTAAAGGTTGGAACCAATGTTAAATACTGTAGATTTAAAAAGCAAGTTCAGTTCTGGATTCAGGTTTTAAATTACTGTCATGTTGTTATTCATTACAGGGAAGTATCTCATCTCATATGAGGAAATTAAACGGCGTCTTGAAGCCCCCGAGAAGATGTCCCTTCGATCTTTGGCGGCCTACACTAGGGTTAGCAGAGGCCCAGCCAGCAAGAAAACTCTTCTAGAGTCTTTGAATGTTCTGGGCCTCACACCGAGCACGACTACCTCTGTATCCTCATCCTTCTCCAAACTCACTGAAGGTAACGTATAGAGTTACATGTTTAAATTTGTGCGATGTAAAAGTAAAATGTGTCAATAAATAGCTGTATTTTAATGCTGGTTTGGTGTATCTTCCAGGTGACACCAGGGCTTTGTGTGATGATATGAAGGATTTCTCCCATGACTACATCGACTACAACAACATGGCAAAACAGCTCATTCCAGAGATAAATACAGTTCAACACTGGTCCAAAATTATTGAAACAAAGTATGTATGTGCTGTGATGTGTTGCCAAGCATGTTTTATTTATGGGTCAGGGTTTCTGCCAGCTCTTAAAAAGCCATAGTCAATCATTTTTCCCTAAAATGTCTTGTATATGATTTTGACAGGTCTTAAAAATTGATTGGGAGTCACACCTAGTGCTCAAATGAGGATTATTGTGTTTGAAGGCAGTAACAGTTGCATGGAAAGTGGTAAAAACATAAAGCTGCTGTTAAAAGCCGCAAGCAAATGTCTGCCATCACTCAGTATTTTTGCATTTACACTGGGAGCATCAACTCACAATTCTAACAATTTCTGTAAAGCCCTGTGAGGTGACTTTGTTGTGATTATGGGCTCTATAAATAAAATTGAACTGAATCAACAAATTCTGGCCTTTGCACAATAACACTAGGGTCTCTGATAGCTTTGAAAATGTATAAAAGGAGAAAACTGTAATATTTCCACTTCAAAACATTCAAATATGAACAAAAATAATAATAATATGTAATTTGATGTGATTTCAAAGATGTAAAGAGATTGTACTGTATTTTTCCCATTTTATATACAGCTAAAGGAGGCTGGTAAAGAAAAAGCTTTTGCAGTCCTGTTTGGGTTGGAGCCATGGATAAATTTCCATGGTTTCCATTAGAGTAATGCTTCACACTGCTGTGATCAGTTGTTTTGCTACACAGCTGTGTTTGGTTCATCGTGCTACCACACTAAAATATGTGCTGATAACTGCTAGTGTGCTTATCGTGATTAGCACATCACTTTTACACACTGTATTTTTAAGATGCAACACAAAAATACAGACATAAAATAAGACATTTAAGTTCTTCAGACTGAAACATGTCCATTATGACATTCCAAATTACATTCACTTATTTCCAAAACTGAAGCAAACTCTGGTGCCTTCTTAAAACCTACCAAATTAACTTGGAAAAACAAAACAATATATCTAAAACAAAAAATTGGAGTTGATTCATTAGTTATATTACAACATGAATATACTTCATTAAAATGTTTTTGCCAAGGGTGTCTGGGGGGTTTAAAGAAACATTGAGGCAACCATTTCCTTCACAATAAATAGGGGTTCATGACAAAATAAAGCATATTGTACAAGTTTCCACCGTTTAACAGCTTTTCAACAACTGGTAAACACCCCCCCCTCTCAAATTATGCAAATTGTACTTTGATAAAATCTTACATTTAATTCTGCAGAAACCCTTTGTATAGCAGAGATTAAAGAATGTTGTATAAACAGTAGTAATACCATACACACTTTTTTTTTTGTTTTGTTTTTAGAAACCACCTTGAAGACATGAGAAAATGTTTCAAGGATCCTGTCAACAGTGGTGCGTTTGATAACGTCACTCATGGCCTCGGACTGGGTATGCTGGATGTGGCACTGGATATGATTATCATGGTGATTGAACAGCAGATTCGCATCCTGTCTGGCGCTGCAGCTTCGGATCCGACTGACTCCGCTTCACCAATGAGGCGCATCCGCAGGCGCCACCGCAAATCACGCGCCGCGGACAGCGAGAAGATCCTAAAGGCACCCAGTGTTGTCAAAGACCACGGGAAGATTATCTCAAAGGCTAAGGGACGAGGCCGAGGGAGGAAGAAAGTGCGAGTGGAAGCCGGAGCCGCCGGTCCTGCAGAAACACAAGCAGAGCCGTGCAAAGCAGATGATGTGGAGAGCAACGTCCTCACGTTGGTCTCTGTCGGATATGAGACTGTTTCTAGTGGACTCAGTTCTGGAGGAAATGTTTAAATGACTGGTCATGTGACAGGGTCATGCTCAGGACTCAAATTGTGGTTTTGCAACAGCTCGGAAGAACCAATAAAAAGGTTACTGTACATTCAGGAATACTTTATACTAAGGATAATACATATTCACTATTCACTGTGGAGTATTAACATCCATATTATTAACATGTTGGCTCTTAGTCATTAGAAAACACTAGGCATATAGTTAGAGAAGTTGTACATGAATCATCTCTTAATATGAGAATGAGTATTATTTTGGCACTACTAGCGTATCAGGCCTCTACTATATATTAAAATGGTAATTCATTTGTAGTAGTTTCTATTTGTTTCTGGCAGTAGTTGTAGAATATGTTTCAGCAGAATAGGGCATGAATAACTGCTTTATAATGACTAATAAGGAGCCAATGTGATACTAAGATGGAGGATAATAAGTAACCAATTGATGCTGAATATGAGTTCCTTAATATAAAGTGTTATTATACGGTCAAATGGGAACTTAAATGTGTTGCACAGACTACGTGAATTTTAAGTGACTTTTATGAGCTCACACAAGTAACAGCGACACTTGTAGTCTACCTACACAGAATTGTATTTTGTTGTAAATGGAGACATATTTTATTTTTTCATTGTATGTTTTCAATGAGCAGACAGCTTCCCCATTAGTGTATGTACTGTTTTCTTGAGAAACTGCTTTTCATGTGCACACCCACATGTAGGAAAAATACAATTGGATAACTAGATTATGTTTCTAGGCAGTGTCTGTGGTGTCTTTGTTTTCTTTATTTTTTTTAGAGTTACAGGTGAAAAATCTGTCATTGTTTTGTTTTTACCAAGACCCCAAACACTGAGTACATTTAGACATTTTACTTTAATAACCACACTCATTGTGCTATTTACTTTTTTTTTTTCTACATCACAAATGGAACAGAATCCTTATTGTTCCCCTTGACTTGAAAACTGAAGTGCACTTAAGTCCTGGAGCTTCACTATGGATTCATGCAGAATAATTTGTGGACAGAGGTTGACTCTCTTTTCTTTTCCGCTTTAATTAAGTGTGTTATCGAAACCTAAACCTGTCACTACTCATACACTGAAATTGGACTTAAAAGAGAGCAGAAAGTCTCTTTTCCTGTCCGCAGATTAGATACTGTGTTAAATTTTACTCAGGTCAATGACCGTTGTGTGTACAAACCGCATCAGAAGGAAATTATTTTTGACGCGGAGTATCATTGGATGCTTTTTCACATGACTGGAAGGGATCTGAAATGATTTATTGCAAGTGAGGAGTGACAGTAAAACTTAAAGGGTGCAAAAACAGGTGCCAGATGCTTACCTGTCAGTGTTATTCTGGCTTGGATTTTCTAAAAGCTGAAAGGCATTGTGGGAGATTTTCTGCTAGTAGTAATACACTCAGCAGAGTCAGCCAAGTGCTAATTCCTTATCTCGGCGCACATAAACACACAGGCTCGAACGCAGAGGGAGGGAGGGCTAGAAGGGCTTTACTGGGGATTTGCTCTGTATTAACCCTGAGAGGAGACACGGCCAGATGGAGCACAGGGGAAACAGACTACACAAAGTAGTACTTATTGGTGTGTTTTTTTATGATCAAACAGAGGGAGAAGAAAGTGTGCGGTTCTGATTGAAGTTAGATGAAGTAGGTTTATTTAGTCCACTGATGACCCCCTCCTCCCCCAAGATGGGAAAGAAATGTGGTCAGGAATTGAAAATGAGGACTAACGTTAACAAGTGCAGTTTGTTTTATATGAAGATGTCAACCTGAGAGAGTTTCACCACCAGATGACAGGACACAGCAAAATGGGACACCCCAATGTATCGGCCTCGCACACCTATGCACGCCTGCACAAGGACAAACGCAGATCCAGTCAGCTGCAGCCCTACACACCCAACGGTGAGTGCAACTGGAAAATCATGGAATGGGTCAAATCTATATATTGGTGCTCAGCATATTACTTTTGAAATTCAAGTTTTTATTTGATTTTGTAATGGAGAATTTACATGTTTTACATTCACATGCACATAAAACATTTTACATCTATTACATCTATATTTCTCAGAAAAGAACAAAATCTATCCGTACACTTATTTTCCTTTGTATATCTCCAGTTCCTTCACTTCTTCTTTTCTTATCCCCTTTTTTTGAACAACATAACATTAATAAAAAAAAAAAAAGTATACAAGTGGTGCCAGGCATAAGAAACCCCGCCCCTTGCACGTATTGTAGCTTATTTTTGGCGTCGATCCACCTGATGTCATCATCTGTACACGTGTGCTGATGTCAGCATATTAGTTGCCTCTATATATGTATCAAGTTTGCAGTAAACTGAAACAAAATTGATGTTTTTATAGATATGTGAAATTTCACCCATTATAAGTGAATGGGGAAACTTATTTTTTATTCATAAAAAATTTAAACTTTGGCATGTTTTTCCTAACATGTAATGACATCTATTCTGGGTCACTGGCAATCTATAAACCCAATTCGGTATGAATTCAACCAATAGTTTTGCTGCTACAGATATTTGAAATTTTGCCAATTATAAGTAAATGGGGAAAAGAACTATTTTAAAAATTCATAAAAAAATTTAACTTTGACCTACTTTTTCCAAAATGTAATGACATCTGTTCTTGGTCACTGGCAATCTGCAAACCAAATTTGGTATGAATTCAAGCAATAGTTTTACTGCTCGGGTGTTAACAAACGTTATTGTTCCTTTTTAGTGTTCCTAAAGTCCATCCATGCTTTCCAGTGTTCCTCAAATTTGTCGTGTTGTAGTCTCAATGTAAATGTGAGTTTCTCCGTCTGGGAAATTTCTTTAACAAGTTCTATCCAGCCTTCTAATGTGGGTAATTTGTCAGTCATCCATTTTCTAGTGATTACTTTCTTGCTAGCAACCAACAAAATCCTTTTATATAGTCTGGTTGTTTGCTTGCATATTACTTCGAAAGACTAGAGACCATGTGAATCAACTGGAGAGAGAGAAAGGAAACAAAATTCCACAAGTGAAAATCAGTAGTGTAATCCATAACAGTCAACCGTAGGTCTCATTGTGTCCTTTCTGTTTTAATCACCACTGTATAAATTAATTCAAGCACTGAAGAGAAAAGTCAACATCTCCCTAGAGCATAACAATCATGTAACACTAAAATAAATTAATACAGACTCGATGTTCATTATGATGGATTACGCACTTAATTTATTTAACATCTCGTATTAAAGATAATGGAAATGAGCTACAGCTTGTAAGAATGCAATTATGTGCTCAAGTATGTAACACATAATAAAGTTTAATTTAAAGTGATGTGATCTGACTTGGAAAATAAGCAGAAATGTTGAAAATGCCATGGGAACCCTATTAATCTGTAATTACCCTCATGTCTTCCCTTAACTGTTTCTCAGTCTTTTTTTCTGAGGTGTAGGTTACAAGGTTATTAAACTAATTTCTGGCATATGTGGTACAGTTTAAGGGCCCTTCAGAGGAGAATTCAGCTGGCGACCGGGAAGTTTAATGTTTGCTCAAACCAGCTGGGAATATCTGAGCAGGAAATGGCTTTTTACTGTGACAGTGTCCATGATTGAGGCACTATGAATCTAATGCCATAAGTGTAACACGACTATGAGATGAGTCATTTTTGCTTAATATATGCAATACGTTTAATTAAGTGAGAATCTTTATTCCCCTGGCTCTACTACATGAGGCTTATACTTCACAAAGCATATCACACTGATAATTAATGTAGCAGCGTCCTCATTAACCACCAATAAGCATTAATGAGACAATTATGGAAAAGTTTTGTAAGCAGTTGTAGAATATTGACATGAAGAATATGTGCGTCACAGTTAGCAATAAAAAGGCAATGTATAATGTATTCTCATAAGCAGCTAGTATATATTGATCTAAGTCAGGGGTGTCAAACTCATATTAGTTCAGGGGCCACATTAAGCCAAATTTGATCTGAAGTGGGCTGGACCAGTAAAATAATAACATAATAATATATAAATAATGTCAACTCCAAACTTTCCTCTATGTTTTAGAGCGAAAAAAGTAAAATTATGTGATGAAAATGTTTACATCTACCCACTATCCTTTAAAACAATGTGAATAACATGAACAAACTGAAATTTCTTAAGAAAACAAAGTACAATAGTAACAATATTACGTCTCAGTTTATCATTTACATGTAAATTACAACGTACAGATCCCAGTGGATCAACAAATACACAAAACATTTAATAACAGACAGAATATTGGTACAGTTACACTTCATACATTTCAAAATGTTCATATTTGTTCAGGTTATTCCGCGTTTTTGCGAAATGATAGTTTGTTTTAGTGTTAATACAGTAAAATGACACGAAGATGTTTACATTTACAAAGAGAAACATTTGGAGTTGTGAGTATTTATAGGTTATTATGATAGTATTTTAGTGATCTGACCCACTTGGGTTTAAAATGGTCTGTATGTGGAACCTGAGTTAAAATGATTAATATCTTCAGTGTAATTTTTACATTTCACAAATTCATCCCACGGGCCAGACTGGACCTTTTGGCGGGCTGGATTTGGCCCTCGGACCACGTGTTTGAGACTTCTGATCTAAGGTGTTTCAGTATAAAATGTTACCATTATTAAATCGCCTCCTCTTTCATTTAAAGGCTCAATATGTATTTGTGTTGTTTCTTAATGGTAGATAACTCCATTTTTACAATACTGGTGCCTGAGAAAGTTTCACCACTAGATGACAGGTCTCTCTTCTATGGGTAATAAACAAGCTAGTGGTGGAGCTGTTACTGCTGGTAAGGGGTAGAAGAGAGGCAAAGCACCAAAAATTAGGATCAAGCATCAAGAGTTTAGTGAAAAAGTGTAGAAATTAGTGTTAGCAGGATGTTCATGGATGTAAAAGCCAAGACAGTTATTAGTTTGTTAATGCAGTTAACCTGGGCACAGTCTTATTTAATGAACCTTTAAAAGTCTGAATCGCACGGACTGGATCTTTATTGTCAGGTGTTTTAGTTCATAATACTATAGAGCAGGGGTCTCAAACGTACGGCCCAAACTGATCCACAGAATTACACAGAAAAAATGCGAAAATGTCACAGAAAATATTGACAGTAAAAGATGTCACTGAATCTTGGCAAGTTGTACTGATCTTAAAGTTCAGTGCTGTTTTTCAGTTCTAGATGCCTTTGTAGATCCACTCTGAACTGTAACTTGTAATACATATGTATAAATGATAAGCTGAGGCATCATACTGTTCAAATTGCATTTATTTTTTCTCATGAAATTTCAGGTTGTTCATGGAAGTTCAAGATTATTCACATTTTTTGTGAATATTTCCATACTGCAATTTTATTTTTTTCCACTAGAAGAAAGAGAAAAATTTGGAGTTGTCATTAATTATATGCTATTATGCTCTTATTTTACTGGCCCAACACGCTTCACATCAAATTGGGCTATACGTGGCCCTCCGACTAAAATGAGTCTGAGGGAGGAAAAGCTCTTGTCTCGGAGAAAGACTGGCTTTACTTTTGTATTTTGTGTATTTATTTTCTTTTGAAACTATGCTTGAATAATTTTAATGCTGCTATGTATCAACTGTAGCGTCCTCAGTTGACATCGAAACTGCCTTTTCTCGCTTGTCCCACAGACAATCTTAACAACGCCCTGGGCGCCATCCGAGTTCTCGGCATAGAGCTGATTGAAGACGAGCTTAAGCCACACCTCAACACCGTACTGATGAGCATAAAGGAGAGGAGTGAGTCCTTCTGCATCCTCATACAAACTGGGACAACTCACTTGTAATTGAAGACCATTTAACGCTAACTCATCCTTAAACAAGTCTGTCAACTACTCATGGATCTGTCTTTAAATATAGTTTTACATCAGAGAGGTGTCAGACATGTTTTCTGTGTTTCTACTGTCATCATTAGACTTTCATGTGACACCATTTGAATTGCCAAGTCTTGACAGCTCTTCTACCGTATACAATTTGCATATTTATATATTTTCAAACTGCTATACCTTAAACCAGCATACATTTCAGGGCAGTGGCAGCTTTATGATAATAGCTCCTCATTCTGAATGATAAAACCTGTAGCCACATCCACTGTGGTTGTGAAGCTGTGGGTTGGCAGGATGCAAAGGGATCAGGTGTAGTGTGTGACAGTTGTGAGTCCTGCTTAGACGTTAAGCTGTATTTGTGTCTCTCAGCAGGAGAGTAACAGGGAATAGAGAGGCAAATGAGGTAAAGGAAGACCAGAGAGTTCACGGAGAGATGCAGAAGCACTGAAATCAGCACCGAGATTCAGTTTAGTTAATAAATAAAGATTTCTAACTCATACCGGTCATGTCATCTTCCAACAAATGTTCTTTTTGGTTTTGCTTGTATAGAGAGATTTTATGTGAGTACATTCCAGTAAAATATTAATGTTTGTAGGGGCATTTTGAGAGCTTTGTGTTTATACATTTAATTCCACTTGTGTCCAGAGAAAGGCGCTCCTGAGCAGGTGGTGATCAGTGGCATTCTACCGATCCTGGCCCTGTCACTGAGGAGCAGAGGGCCTCTCACCATCCTCACTGCAAAACTAGTGGCTGAGCTCGCCAAGGAATGTAAGTTACACTAATATGATAGATAGATAGATAGATAGATAGATAGATAGATAGATAGATAGATAGATAGATAGATAGATAGATAGATAG
>JAPQRP010000013.1:21320868-21333912 GCA_037367295.1 Apogon hyalosoma
TTCTTTTATTGGCTACACAGTGCACCCTTGCTTGTGTAACCTTTGCTGCCGGTCCAGATTTCCCCTAGGTCTGGTGCAGGTAACATTGGCAACACAGTCCAGATCTGAACTCCATTGAGAATCTTTGGGATGTGATGAAGACTTTACATAGTGGACCAAAAAAGGGAAATATGGAAATGGAAATAAATATGACTATCATGGCATTAAATTAGCACTGCATGGGATAAACAATGTCACGGTGAATACGCCCTGTTTTCAAGGCTAAAGACGATCTAATGTATTATTCTTTGTGTGACTTTTTTTTCTGCCCATCTGCGTATACTGTGTGAAATCCATATACTGTTGTATTGTGTTCGTGTGTGTGTGTGTGTGCGTGTGCGTGTGAAAACTCAGCCTGATCCTCACCGAGTCCCATGGACCCTCAGAGGACAACCGAGGACGACAGAAGTCACAACAACTACACCTACAGAAAGCTTGTGCCAAGTGGAGGAAAGTGTCTCAAAGAATGGATTATGTGAGCTGTGTGAAGGTAGCGTTCAACTCTGGATGAATATTTATGAATGTAGAAGGGATGATCTTTAAGTTGTTACTGTTGAAATTTGTGGGAAAAAAATGGGTGGTGATGTGCTTGACAATCCACCCTGGGGAAAGAGTTTCCAGTGGGATTTGAGGTCCTACTCAGGTTTATTTCAACCCATAACGACCCAAACAGCTGCTGGCGACCAAAACCATCCTCTAATTTAAACTGGTTAATACATGATGATCCAATAATCCTATCAATACACGTAAATAATTGCTGTAAAATGCAGTTTGTCATATTTTCATGGTCATCAGATATGACCCATTTAGATGTTCAGAGGCTCTGTAGTTACCGTGGAAACACTGTCATCTTCAACAATATTGATTCACCAGTAAAACCCATGGAGTTGGATCAATGACAGTGGATGGAAGCAGTGGGTTTGTGTTCAGTTTTTGACATATTTGACTGAAAAAGTAACTTTTTCTTTAGTTTTCTTGTTTGGATGTAATAATCTTTGAATTTATTCTGACTTTTCATGAGCATTTAAGTTAAGTATAGAAAATTAAATGTAGGAAAATGCATGATTTAGAGTAAAAATTGCAAAATACAGAGGATAACATAATAAATGGTGATAAGCCACTTAAGAAAGGTTAAATGTAGAGAAAAATTAATTTGGGAACTGCCACAAAATTAGCACTGGGTCTTTCTATGCTAAGTACTTGTTTATGTAAATATTTTACACCAGACACTGCTTGAAAGATGATTTTTAATTTTTTTTTGCAAGACTTCAATGGAGATACTTAGAGGATTTTTAGACTACATGTTGACAAGATCAGCAAATTACCATTCTCGTCCTAGTCGAGGAGAGCTAATGCTAATTTACTAAAATGGTAAAGCAAACAAAAAATGTCATTTTAGTGCAAGTTATTAACCACAACTAATTTAGTTGTCAGATTAGCTCCAAAAGTTCATCTCAATTGATGATCTATTAATACTTGACATAGCAGAAATCAAATCCTTGCCAGCCCTAAAATTAGATTAATTGAGCAACATTTTATAAAATGACCACCTGTATAATTAATTAAAGGGTCCAAAAAAGTGAATGAGACCAGAATGATCCCTGGAGAAAATTACTAATAGACTTTATACTTAATTTTGTCAAGTTTAGGCTGTTATCAGTTGGCTGCAGGTGCTGATATGTTCTAAAATAGTAAAAAATATAATATATAAGTTTAGAAAGATAGGCAGCCTTACAAGGCGTAGTTAAAGACAGCAATAAAGAAACATAATAATTAATAACAATTCAAGAGGTATACGCGAGAATAAGTTAACATAGTAAATATGCATAAGGCAAGAAAGCAAGAGAAAAAAATTAAATAAGTGAATAAATAAACAGCAAACAATAAAAGATGGGTTTTAAGGCGGGATGTGAAGGTGTGTCAATGTGAATATAATCTCCTAAATTTTGCACCTTTTTAATCATTTCACTCAGATTACGTTTTCGTGCTCCTTTCCCACCGAATACCGTACTTTGTTCTTTAGTTGTCTGATTCAAGTTGAGAGATTTATATTTCATCTTATGCTCAGACTAGTTTTACACATTCATCAATAAAACTGCAGTCAAAGTGATAACCAAGAACAAGAGCAAGAACAAGATCAGACAAAAGCCAATGGAGACTCAGAAAAAAGTTGTGGTGGGAAAGTCTGACACACAGGAGTAATACACCGACACGTCAATGACTGGCAGAGACAAGAACTGCCTTTTTTTTTCGGTGGGAAATGAAACTTTCCCTTTAGACATGTTTTTTTTTTTTTTTTCAGAATTAGAGCTGAGGGGTTTGACATT
The DNA here is from genome assembly GCA_037367295.1 of Apogon hyalosoma. Taxonomy (NCBI): domain Eukaryota; kingdom Metazoa; phylum Chordata; class Actinopteri; order Kurtiformes; family Apogonidae; genus Apogon; species Apogon hyalosoma. The sequence goes on from JAPQRP010000013.1 coordinate 21,323,235, forward strand.
AAAGGTCATGGTCTGTGTAATAGTCTGGAATCTCACACAGTTTGCATTGCTTAAAGTATTACTGACACTTTCCAGTCTTATTAGATACAGTACCTGTGGCAGATATTCCTGCCTGAGCCTGGGGGATTAGGATGGCACCGTTTGCCAAACAACATCTCTGGATGTGCCAGTGGTGTGTCCCTCAGACGTGACTTCCATTCAGTCTCAGGCAGATCAAGTCAAGTTATAAATGTCTTTCCCCTCAAAACATAACAGATAGCTGCATCGCTCTTGGAAAACAATGGTACGCAGGAAGCGTGAGAGTCGTAGCAAGTGTGAGCGTGTGTAAATAAACAAGGGGCCATTCTCGATATAGATATACCCACCAGAGCTATCATGGTTAATAATGTGTCAGTGATGATTGATGGTCAGCGAAAGGGACGGGATAGGCTTGTTCACGTGTGCGTACATGTTTGTATTTGTGTGTGTTTGTGAACGAGCATGTGTTAGTATGTACATGCCATATGGATGTGCTTACCCTCATTTTCTGCGTTTTCCTTCATGCTTCCTTGGTCTTTTTTCATTTCTTCATTCCCTCGCCTCTATCTAACATTGCTTACGAACAGTGTGTTGATACACTTTCAAGCTTGCAAGCAGAGATTAAATGAAGCTGTAGAAAACATGACAGATTGCATATGGACATACGAAATGTATTAATGAGAAAATGTTTTCTCATAATTTGAAAAATATCTTGTTGTAACATGAAAGTATTGTATTGATAAGAATTTGCCTGGCGCAATAAACATAAACTAAGCATAACGTGTTGCAACATGAAAATCCTGTTGAAAATGAACTTGTTATGACATCATAATGTGGTTGTTATAATGAGGTCAACATGTTTACAACATAAAAAATACCCTTTTACAATGAGATAAACCTTCTTGTTACATGTAAATATATTGCTAAATTATGAAAATGGCTATAACTTGAAAAGCATCCTCTAAAAATATGAAAATGTCCTATTATAATAAGAAAATATGGTGTACATACATAAAAATGTATTATTAGAGCATAAAATATATATCTTTAATATCCTGTAATAACACTAAACATTTAAAAAATTTACATAAAATATAATATAACAAGAAAATACCTTATTACTTGAAAATATATTGTTATAACATGAAAATAATTATGGCTTTTTTTTTTGATATAACTTGAAAATCATGGAAATCATCTTAGTATAATGTGAAAATATCTTGTCTAATTTGACCTGTTTTTCAATAGTGTTGATCATTTTCTGTATTCAGGACAGTGGCCGTCCCTTCGCTCTGTGTCACTGACTATTCCCAGTATCCTCAAGTAAACACAGACAATGCACTGATGGTCAATGTTCTGTTTGTCCTGGGTAAATGAAAGCTCCTCTTCAGACAACAAAAGACTGAGTCAATAAAAATAACCACAAACCCTCCAAACACACACGACAACGCTTGTTGCGTTGTTTGAAGTGGCATCAAGTGCTGCTTCCAGTCCAAACATCCAATACGCTGCTCACACAGATGCACAAAGTGACCTTGCTTCATGTTCCTACAGATGAAAACATTTGTTTGTGTGTAGACAGATAATGTTGGATGTGCTTTAAAGAGGATCAGTGATGCTTTAATGATGTCAGTCATGAATGTACAGCATGTGCTATATGTCGCAGAACAGTTAAAATCATCATACCCATTATGACTCCATCCTGGCTTTTTCCAGAAAATATAGAATATTTTGTGGCCACAAAACTTATAATTAGATAAATTCTAACCTTATTCTCTGCCCTCCAGTGTCTATAGCTCAAGTTTTATAGATATATTTTCCTTAAATGTGTTTCTGTGTTCATTATGAATGAATGATTATGTGTCTATTGTTGTTTTTTTTACATAAACACATACATAAACTTTGTACATTGGGAAGAACTGTCAAATTTAGATACTTCAGTGATCAGTGTTCCATGAGTTTGTTCCACTAACTTTTTACTTCCAAGTGCTTCTGCGTCCTCGGTATCGCTTACACCTGCTCACAGAAGAATTCCTTCTCTTTTATAACATTTAATAACAGGAAGTGCTGTGTTTCCACCTACAAAATGCAGATTTTTATATGCTTGTTGTTTCGTATGTCTTATTTCTAGAACCAGATCTATTTCTTCACAATTTAAAAAAAAAAAATAAATAAATTGTTGGTGTTTAGTATCACTTTTTTATTTTCATCCATCCATATGATGTTTTCAGTCCTTAAAACTGCGCTCACTTCAGAGACAGGAAAATACTTCACATCAAAATATTTTAAAGTACAATAATAGAACTCTTCTTTTATTTCCAGATACACATCTCAGAAAAAAAGGTATCATGGGAGGACCCTATAAAAGGGCATAACAAATTGTGAAAAGTAGTAACTAAATACAGAAAAATAATAATGGAGCTGAGGACTAGTGGACTTGTTCTTTGGCTCACCCATTCCTGGGTCACATAAGCCTTGTCTGATGAAGACAGTCTCCCTGCATCATTGATAATGATGGGATAGGTGAACAAAAATTGCCTTTTTTTTTTTTTTTTTGAGAAAAATCACCAGCTGACTATAAAATTTTTTTGACCACAGGAATTCCCTCGGAAATTACCACTAAGTTATATTTATTCATAACCATGACACTGAAGCAGTGGTCCATAACTAACGTAAGTAACGCTGGATTGAAACGAAAGTTAAACTTTACGTACTTTCAACGTCCAACTCCCATTCCTCTATTATACGGCAGATCTTACATGAAATTTTCATAACTTCTAACCTGTATCCACTGGACACACAAATGTTGGGCCCCATGAATCTATCACATTTACCCCTCCCTTTACGGCACCCCAGTGCATGGGGACGTTTGCGAATTCTTAGACTGCCGACAGTTCGGTTCAGGTGAACGTTAGTGCCAGTAATGTAGGATATAGGAAGAAAACTCAGTCACAACCTGCCTAATTGGTTGGTAGTCCACCCTCGAGGATGAAATTCACTGAGCAGAAATAGGGATGTAAACACCAGAGGGGGGGGGTGTTGATCTCCCCATCCCCCCAACAAATCGCACCCTGCCGACACAGCACCGCTGCTACAAAAATTTCTAGGGGAAACACTGGTTCAAGGGTTAATACGATGTACAGTTTTACACCTGACACACATTTTATTGATGGACTATAGACTTAACACAACCCACCAATCATCAATCTGAACAGTGTCTGAGGCCTCAGCTCATTGACAGTATTTCAGAACATGACTTGCATTTTTATGAAATGTTTTCTTTTGTTTTAATCTTTTTTTTACCCTTAAATCATAAAACTGGGTTACCAAACTGTTGTGCCAGACTCTAAACTTCTCACAGCACCTGTTCATTCCATAAATCACATTAAACTTGATCACACATTCAGCCACTGCTTGAGCATACGGCTGATAAGTGTTGTGTGTGTTCACGTTAGTGTATTTGATAACAGCCAGCTGGAAGCCATACTGTATTACGTTTCCCCCTTTTTAATAACTCTCATCATTTACGACGTCACTCTTTATGTGCGCCGTCGTCAGTGTGCATGTCATATCTGTATCAATGACAGTCATTAGTTACCAGCACCTGTCTCGGTTGTCTGTGCCTCCACAGTTCCCAGTCCAGCAGCCCAGCACTGACATTGAGGCCAGCTGTTTCAACGTGGTCTCAGGTGATTAAAACCAGAGTGAGGCACGACGGCGTTTCCTGGGCGAAGGAAAAATGACAGGAGAAATGATAGCAGTTGGTTCTCACGGGTCTAACACAATACTTTAATCACCTCACACCTATCCTCCATTTCATCCTCCCATCCCAGATGCCCACAGCAGCAAGTCAAAATCCAAACATCATTTCTTATTTTTCTGGTTTTCCTTTCCTATTTTTTCCCCTCGTCCTTCTGTTTTCTCTACCTATGTCCTTCACTCTCTTTGCATCTTGTTGTCCTCTATTTATTACTTATTGACCATCTCGCTGTCACTCTGTCTCTCTTTCTCCCCGTCTTTGTCTGAACATGGTATATATGAAGACAAATGTGACCCCAAGGATACATGATATCTATTTTCCAGCCAAAGTCGATCTACCAGCATGTAACCAGGATAGATCCTCTCAAATGGAGAAAGAGGTAAAAAGAGAGAGCAGCGAAGGAGAAAAGACGGAGAATGTCTGTACCGCAACCACATAAAATATCATTCAAATTCTCTGCAAAATCAATGATTGTCACATTACGTACACATTTTTATCCGCATCTGTCATGTGACCAGCCCTTCTTTGACAGGCAAAGGTTTTCCATCTTATATTTTTGCCACACAATTTACTTTGTGTTAAGTTAATATCTTGTGCACACAGGATAAGAATTTGTTGGCATAAGATAACATGTAAGCATGAGATTAAAAAAAATATCACCTTTCATGATTTTAATGCATTTTTGCTCCCATCAACATGTCTTTTGGTAATGGCGCTTTCTCTAATCAAGTACTGTACATTTCATTGTTACTGTTACAAGACAGTGTTATGATGTTGTTGTCCCCCCCCCGAAGGGGAGGCAAGGGATATTATTTTTGGTTCGGTTTGTTTGTTTCTTTAACACTAGCAGCAAAACTACTGGTTGAATTCATACCAAATTGGGTTTATAGATTCCCAGTGACACAGAATATATGTCATCATATTTTAGGAACAGCAGGTCAAAGTTAAAAATTTTTTATGAATTTTTACAATCTTTTTTTCCCCATTTACTGATAATGGACAAAATTTCACCTGTCTGAAGCAGCAAAGCTATTGTTGAATTCATATCAAATTGGGTTTATAGATTGCCAGTGACCCAGAATAGATGTGGTTACATTTTGGGAAAACTAGGTCAAACTTCCAATTTTTTTATGAATTTTTTAATATCTTTTTCTCACATTTACTTGCATAAATAATGTGAAAATTTTAAAATATCTATAAAAACGTAACTTTTGTTTCAATTTACTTCAAACTTGCCGCATATATAGAGGCAATTGATATGCTGACATCACCACATGCATAGACATGATGACATTAGCTGGATCGATGCCAAAATAAGCTACAATACATGTGAGGGGCGGGGTTTGTTCCTGTTTGTGCCTGGAACCACTTGTGTTTATATTTTTGAAAATAAATCCGCACTTCAGTGAAGAGAAATAATTGCAACAAAGCATTAATGTAAGTATGTTAAACATGCTGATAAAAAACCTCAAGTGGTTTACCTATTTACATATAATATTGTACGGTCAAGATGAACTGGTTGCAGTTTAAGAAACATAATAAATTGTACATCCCAACAGGGCTGGTCTACATGAAGTCACTGGATGCCTTATAACAGAGCTCTGATTTGCTTCATGCTTTCAGAAAATAATGTTAGGATGCACAATTTCAGCCTCATACCTTCAGTGGTGAAAACTAGGACAAAAAAAGGTAGAAGAAGGTGTAAAACAAGATCCACAGATGCATATTACATAATTAGTGCTTGCTGAAAATCCAAAAATAAATAAACAAACAGGTCAGAAGTATTGTATCAATAAAAGTTCAATGTGCATAATCAGTGGAAACAGACTAAGCAAATTATGTTTCACCCATTGCAGCAAAAACAACTTCACACAGAACATTAATTCATGTTATTGCATTATCATACTTGTAATTCTGCCATCTGGCTACTGATAAGAATGTGTAGGTGACCAATTTATGTATCTAGGAGAATATGTGAGAGTACTTTGGTTCAGAGAAATAGTACATCATTTGGTGATTGTTTCACAGTGGTTATGTTCTAAAACCAAATATTTATAATTATTAAGGGCATAACAATAGGATATAATATTTTGGTACAGTGTAACTCTCCTCTGACTGGCCTTTTTCCATTGATGGTGTTGGTGCATAGTTTAGAAAATCTATAATTCCCCTTAAAAAGTGTGTTTTGTGTATACACATGATGTCAGGAAAATATGCCGAAGAAAAAGCAAAGAGTATAACTAAACTGGCATGAATTGAGCTTTGTCCAAATGATAACAAACATGAAGGGCAGACCGGAGGAGCTCATGTAAAGTAAGACCTAAGATGATGTGACTGAATTGTTACAGACCTACTATGCATAAAGTGAACCGTGGCAAGTGTGTGCGCTGCATTAGATGACTGCATGCTGTTGCAGTGCATAGGTGTTTGATGTAAATTGTGTGACTGGCCTCATTGTTAATATTATCTTTGGTGTTAGCGCAGTTCATTGCTTTGGCTTGCACCTATCAAATCATATTGTGTATTGTGTCACTGTAGGACACACTGACTGCCATTGCAAATTTGTCAGACTAGTAAAATGCTTTCTTTTATAGTGGCACCTTTTGTGCCTCTAGTAACTGCTGTTGAAAAGGTTTTTTTTCTCGTACATTGTCTTTGCAACAGTGAAATTAAATATCTGCCCTTGATCGGTACTAATGTTTAATGAGCCTTGTCTTGCTGTTGTGTCACTTGTGTTATTCACTCTGTCTTATACAGTACCATTGTTGTGTGAGATGCTCGCTCTAGGAATGATATTGAACGTCCGTGTGGGAACATGAGTAGCATACAGTATCTGACTGGCTCTGCTTCTAAGTGTGTGTGTGTGTATTCTGTGTATGGCAGAGCCATTCATTTTGTGTGACAGTAATTCGGACGGATTGTATTGATTGGTCCTGATGGATGCTGAGATATCAACCAGAAGGACACTTGTCTCTGTCTGTCTTTGGTTCTCAGACACACACAGACACACATTAACACAAAGATTCAGAGACGTGTCCAGAGAGCCCACATCACCGGATAGAAATGGAAAGTAATCACACAGTTAAGTGATTAGACAACAATTTCAGTCTTCAGTCTACAAACCATCCTTCGTCTTGCCCTTGTAAACTCCATGTTTTAACGACTGTGAAGGGACTTCAGTGGCAGCTCACTTCATCACTGCCCTGCAGGAAATAGTCCCTCTTTGTTTCCAGGATGTGCTCCACTGCAAATGTCAAAGTAGCTCGTTTTGGAAAGTTTTCATTTAGATTACTATTATTATTATAACTCTGAGAAAATTCTGCTCCACTGCTTTGTGGTAATCACCTGACATCCTGTGAAAAATGAGCATAAAAAATTCACGTCAGTGTGCAGTATCAGTGCAACCTCAGTGACTGGTCTTGACATGTGAGCATGTGGCCGTCCAATAACCATCCACGGCTCAGATGGTGGCTGCGCTGTATCTGTGTTTGCACACGTTTGTTCAGACCTTACAGGTACAACTCTTCTCATTATTCTATAATGGCTGTTTAATTGGTCTTTTAATGGAGCTTTTTTTGAGAACCTAATTGGTGTTTTGCAGCGTAGCCAGCAGTCCCCTCCGCCTGCCAGTGAAAGCCAGGGTCCTTAGGGCGCTCTCAGGTGTCTGAGCTGATTGCCTGCTTGCCTGTTTGCTCTCAATCTGTCAGCGCTGTAGCCATGCTGGCAAGAAAGGAAGTGAATTGCAAGTGCGTGTGTGAATGTGTGTGTTCCTTGTGATGGCGTCGGCCTGGCATGCCATCCTTCAGGCGGCGCCACGACAGGACCCATCTGCCAGCTAAAACAGAGGCACTGGACGAAGCATCTCTGGTGCAGATTGGCACAAACACAGCTCACCTATCCACCACCTTTTAATAAGCTCTCCTTCTTTCCGTCATCCTCCTCTACATTACTCTCCTTTGCTACCCTCATTCCCCCCTCTGCTCTTCACTCTCACCCTTTTTTTCATTTGATTTCTCTTCTTTCCTTCTTAGCATTCATCCTCTTTGAGAGCAGTGAGTTATCTTACTCTCCTGAGAAGCTTCTCGTCCTTTTACTCCAAACAGATGAGACTGTCTGCTCTGTTTAAAATAAGAAATAAAGCAAAAAAAAAAAAAAATCTCTCTCAAACCTGTCTATTTTTGACTCATGAATTGATCTAAGATATATTTTATCGTTGCATTAAATCCTTTTTTTTATCCACCCTTCTATCCCTTCTATTCCCCTTTGAAGCAGGTGGGTGGATTAAAACTGTACTATTGATTTATCTGACTTAATAGACAGACTACTGTGGGTGTTGTGTACATCCATTATTAATGTATTATGTCTGCAGACTCTAACTGTCCTCGCTGTAGCCTCCACCACTGTAGGGTGAAAGGGTTTGACCTCAAGAGGACAAAACTGGAGGAATTAAGTGTCATTTGTGGCGCTTTTGTGTGTGTTTTGGCTTATCTGGCTCCAGATGAGTTAATTGGCAGGTGATTATCAGCCTGTCACTGCTGGGGTGTGACTGACAGACTTACTCGTCAGGTAGCACTGAGTCATTCACACAACGACGGACACACACTGGTAGCAACAGATCGACACATAAAAATAGATCAGTGTCTGTAAAATGCCACGTGCACATACAAATGAAACACATCAAATACAAACATGATGCAAATTTTTGTACAAATATAAAAAGATTGTAGACGCAAGCACCACGATGCAAAAACACTCTAGTCCACACATGATTGTGTTTACTCTAACCTCCTCTGTTCATGTTCAGCCATGCAGAGAGCAAATGTTTTTCCATGAACTCTGTTGTTACATGCTGACAGCAGCCGCAGGGGCCAACGTACACATGATAGACAAACCATGTTGTTCCCAGTACTGTCCACCCAGGAACTCTGCAGGGAGGTTTCACTGGCTTCTGTCCCTTTTTTAGCTGCTGTGACATTATAACTCTTCCACTGAATGCTGTCCTGTCTGGTTTGGGAAAATGAAGCCCCTGTCCACTAATTAGCAAGCTGCTGTAGAGGCAGACTGGCCTGAAAAACAAAAAAATAAAATAAAAAATGACTCTGCAAAACTTAGACAAACAATTTTTGAGTGCAGATTGCTGTGGACTTGTTGATTAAATGTTGGGACACTACAAACGTAATTTAAGTTTAATAAAAAATAAATCCAATTCCTCCACGAGCTCATTTATTGCTGAAACTTGTCAATGCAGTGGCGAAGTTTAACCTGCAATATTTTCATATTAACAATAAACAGAATCACTGAATAATATGAAGCAATTTTTAAGATAATGACACAAAATTATCATAATTTTGCTTTTCTACAGAGTATTCTAATAACTTGGTTGTTGTGGTTGAGTCAGTGCACTTTCACTACACTCCTGGACAACTATAGTCTTAATTGTTTTCACTTCAGACTGAGATACAACTATTTTATTTTTAGAAATTAGCTAAAGAGGCATGCATTTTTGCTAAAAACTGGTCAAAGCTGAAAGGTACGAAATCCCAGAGTGGACATAAAGAGGAAAATATACCAAGGGACACAACTTATCCTCACATTTTTATTTATTCTTTCCTATGTTGTGATTATTTTACAGGATTATTTTACAACCTATTATACACTGTTAATAAGCAGACCAGTCCATGAGGTAAGTAAATTAATTTATTTGGAAAAATATTCACTAGCTTCACATCCAGTTCTAAAGTGATACAAAAGAGCAGTCATTTATATTTTAGTCTGTAAATATTGTTATTGTTTGACTGCCTTTAACTTTTGTTATGGCACATATTTGATATGGCATAGTTTCACCAAGCTTATGCAATGTCACAACATTTATTTTCATCATTTTTTCGAGTCAATATGTTGCTTGAACCTAGATCTGACCAGCTGAAGTAACCCCAGATCATAACACTACCCCCACAGGCTTGTACTGTAGGCACTAAGCATGATGGGTAATCACTTCATCCACCTCTTTTCTCACCCTGATGGGTCCATCACTCTGTAACAGGGTCAATCTGGACTCATCAGACCACATGACTTTCCCCCCTTGAAACACAGTCTAATATTTATGCTCTCTATCAAACTGATGGTTGTTTAAGAAATGAGACGCTACTCTGCATCAGTTAAAATAACGTGTCGCAGCTGAAATATATTCATCACTGTAGTAATTATGCAATGGAAGGATCTGAACTATTTACTTAGTTAAATCCAGGTGGGGATTTTTTTGTCCAGTCTTCACAAATATTTTTGAGGCAACAAGACACACAACATCAAACAAATACAAATAATGCTCTGTGTCTCTTGATTGTCTGCACTGTAACATGCATCAAATACTAACAAATTGACAATATCTTAAATATTTTATCAGATAAGCCATGCACAGCATAACTGGGCGTTAAGAAATAGAAATAATATGTCCTTTGCAGCGAGTTTTGATAGTATTTAACAGAATTAAGAGTGCACTTTGATGAAGTGCACAGGCTGAATCATATCACGTTGATGGATGAATACACGTATATGCATGTATGCTGTATATAATAGACATATACACATACATTGACCCAGAGGTGATGACGAAGGCCATGTCTTCATTAAAGCGACTCCACCCATAAATTAATGGCCATATGTTTCTGTGACATTCTGTAGATTATACATATATTTGAGGGTACTATGTCCTTGTAATGAAGGTTGATGTAAAAAAAAAAAAAAACATAGATACGAGCATGCAGGCCCAATGGAGAACATGCAAAACACAGAGGGATTTACAATAGGACACATACCATTACCAACAGTTGCAGAAAAAATTATTAGACCACCCTTGTTTTCTTCAATTTCTTGTTCATTTTAATGCCTGGTACAACTAAA
>JAPQRP010000013.1:21349001-21375908 GCA_037367295.1 Apogon hyalosoma
CACTTTTTTCTGCTGTAGCCAATGACAGGTCGACTTGGCCTTGTGTTTTGGGTCATTGTCATGTTGGAACATCCAAGACCGTCCCATACACGCTCTGTCAAGGATATGTACATTTATGAGCACAACTGTACATTTATATAAAAGATTTGAAAATCTTCTATTAGAAAGAACATGAAAAATGAATCTAGTGTAATGTTCAGACGATGCTTTGAAGTAGATCTGGCAGCTCTGTGACAAATATTCCAGTCGAGTAAAACTCATCCTCTCATTAATTCTCAGAATTTCACATTTTAATTCAAGAGTGTATCTCGGAAACTACAGCCAACCAGCATTTATTTTTTTTTTTTTTACTTTTTTCTTTGTTAGTATCTCAGACTCAAATTAAAGTTTCATTACTTTTATTCTGGAAGCATTTTACTTGTAGACCTGTGCTATTTGTAGTACACGACAGTAACAGTACTTGAAATTGAAGTTAAACTCACGCAAGTTCACATCTGACGTAAACTTGCAACACGTTTTATCAAAAGCATTTTAATCAGATGATTCTGTGCGACTCATTGTGAAGCTGACTTTACAGGACAGTTGTTTGGAGAATAGAGAGAGTGTGTGGAGGGAAAGTTTGAGATGGAGATGGATGGTGTATTATTCAGAAGGCAGGGGAGACAGTCCTCCTCATCTGTCGACTGCTGCACCTGTTCTCTGTTCACAGCAACCAAACAGGACTGACACTCCATCGCCCTGCATGAAGCCACTGTGGGGAAGGACTTTGTGTAAAATGTGGTGTGTATCCTCTGGTTGCGCCTCAGGTCTGTGCTGTGCTCGGTCACTTTGGGCTCAGTCACTTCACATTTTAAGAGGGACGTAGGTTAATGTTAGGCTGTGAATTTATGAACTGTTACCTTGCCTCCAAAGGTCGTCTGTGTTAGCAGATGGATGAATATAATCTGAAGGCTAAAAAAGGCTAATTTACAGAACATCACATAGCTTATCTCATCATTCTCATGCTGGCAGTAATGAAAGGTGGGCGGAAATGATCTGTCAGCCTGTCAATCCATCTGTTTAGGATGTTTCATGACCTGGCCAAAAAAAAAGGCAAACATGTTATGTCATAAGTCTGTTACTTTTGCATTCACCATGCTAAAGAGTCGATTTTAAAACAAATATCCATAGTTTTCAGTTTATTGTCCATCCATGTCTGTACATATTCATATATTTAGAGAAGCCTTACTTGCTTCTGTAGTTGTGTGAAGTTCGTGTTGGAATTTGAGCTAGTTGTTTGTTGCCAGTTTCTGACTCCATTACAATTTGACATTTATTAATGGTCTATGGAAATGGATGGATGGATGGATGGATGGATGGATGGTATATTTTATAGTGACATATTCATCTACATAGATAAAGTGAGAATAGCAGTCCTATGTAAATATCACAGTAATTGTAGCAAATGCTAATTTATGACTGAAAGGCTTTGACAGTAAAAAAAAAAAAAGCAAAATATGACATATGACCATAGTACAATCTGAACAGTGTACAGCAAAATATTATAATGCTCATTAAAAGTGATTAGAAGATTATGCCAAGAATAGCATTCATAATACACTGTTTAATACCTGGTCATTCACTAATCCAATCAATCCATGTAAATAACTGGTGTAAAATGCAGTTTGTCGTCTTTTCATGGTCATCAGATATGACCCCTTTGGACGTTCAGAGGCTCCATAGTTACCACGGAAACACCGTCATCTTCTACGACATTGATTCACCTGTAAAACCCATGGAGTTGCATCAATGACAGTGGATGGAGACACTTGGTTTATGTTCAGTTAATGACAGATTATACTGAAAAAGTCACTTTTTTGGCAGTTTTTCCTGTTTTTGATATAATAACCCTCAACTTTAATCTGGTGCTTTAATGAACAGCTACATGATCAGTGAAGTAAATATAGGAAAATACATGATTTTCACTGAAAAAAATACAAACTACAGAGGATAATATTGTAATAAATGGTGATAAATCATTTAAGAAAGGTTAAATCTAGAGAAAAAAATCATTTGGGAACTACTGCAAAATTACCACTGGGTCTTTATGGGTTAAAATGAGGTTCGTTGTTTTTTAGTGGCAATTTAGTGGCTCTCTTGAAGGTGGTGAAATAGCAGATTTCACATAATCAGGCAGTGAATTCCACAGTTTTTATCCTATGAGCTAAACACATTGGGCAGAACAGAACCTTGAAGCTGCTCTAGTGGATCTGACACTACAGGATACTACACTAACAGCTGTCCCACTCGCCTCTATAATACACTGTTTTTTGTGCAAAAATCTTACACAAACCTCAGAGTTTTTGATGCGTCAATTCTGCTCCTCTACAGTGGCAACAGTGTTCAAAAACCCAACCCAGACTTCATAAAATCCTCCATATTGAACCTTTAATCAAAAAGATATTAAGTGTATTTAATGGTAAAATGTAAGTTTTCACTGTTGACTTGCATGATTTAAGCGAATAATTTCTAGTGGCCAGAGGACCCCGAACCCACAGAGCGCTGCTTCAGTTTCAGCTGTTTGTGGAGAAAGCACATATGGCTGCCAAGAAAAAAAGTGCTTTATCCAGTGCATTTATCAATTCAGAGCTTTTTTTCTGTCAGCAGCTGTTCAGAGAACTTCAAGATGAAAATCTCTGGACTTTTCTGAAAGATGCTGGTGGCGTCACAAGTATGCCCCCAGTGAGATGGACAGGCCTTTTCCCGCTGGTGACATGGGAAGTAGAGGAGCTGGAGCTTAGAAATGATAATTGAAGAAGAAGAGTCTATTTAGAGGAGGTGATCATCAGACAATGAATATGTGTTGTTCTTTTCATTGTAAACTAGAGTACGGTCACCGCGGTGATATGCTGTCATAGAAACGCAACCTACATGCAGTGATTATATTATTTTTCTGCAGAAGCACTTCATCCCGCCGCTCTGACAGTTCTTTTCAGGCAGAGAGGAGAGGAGTGGTGTTGAATAATGGTCAGAAAAGAACATCATGTGGTTATGGTGAAGATCTTCGGATATGAAATGTCATTGTACTATTTCATCCTGTTGGAAAATTTCTATGACATTTTGTCATAATATCATATATATTATTGAGTTATGTGTAAAACCGTGTATTGTAAGGTAATCATGACCTTGAACCTTAATCACCAAATTTGACTCAGTTCATCTTCACATCTAAGTGAATTTTTGCACACTGGAATTAAATTATATCAATTATTGAAATACCAAAAAGTATTTATATCTTTGAATTTAAAGCAGCACATGACTTTCATTACAAATTTTTCTTCAAGTTTGTAAAACCTGAGTGATAACCTAATTTTCACTAATCCATTAGTCTTTCCGTGCTTACGCAACTAAACATAAGTCAAAAAATAGAACATAAGTCTGATTAATTTCAGGTATTTTAATATGATGTGTTACAAAAAACAGTTTTAACTTTGATTTAAGATGTAGAAATAGATTTTTAAGTATCACATTACTCTGAAGTGCTTTGTTTGCATGTGTGGAGGAGACTCAGATGTGTAGCAGACCTGAAAATGTTTTGGCTGTGAGTCCTGAAGATTAAAGACCTGCCAAAGATTAAAGCCAGGCGGCTGACAATACCCCGTCACATCACAGTTGTCTGTGATAGCTTGGTGAAGACAGTGCTATTTGTACCCAGGTGTGTAAGTGTACGTGAGCTAGAAAAACTCCCACTGGTAAATAGTGTGTCAAGTGTCAAGTCATGTCACTTTGCTTATTTGCATTGCTCAATATCACACGCTCTAGGTTTGGGAGGACTATTTTGCAAGGAAATAGTTTTGTCCAGCCATGTATTTTCTTTCCTTTCCTTATTTAATTTGAGCTCTTTGTGATGAGCCATTGATTTTTTTTTTTTTTTTTTGTATTTTACACAGAATGTAGTAGTAGTAAACTTTACCCCTTATCTTGCTTCCATTCACATCCCCCACCCTTCAGCTTATTGTTATCTCATACTTTTCTGCTCCTCATCCACTCTCAGCAGCCTGCGATATCCCTGTGATCTCGCTTAACTCTTGTCCCTGCAAACATCACCACTGTCCCTATAGCACTGCTCTGCAGCATCTCATCCACACATTACAAATGTGTTTGACCCATAGCGCTTCATACAACACCCTTCTTTGTATTCTTGTTGCTTCTCAACAGGAAAGCTTTAGCCTCAGTTTGTTGCTGGCTCAAGCATTCATGGATACTCTTTTCTTCATAGCCATACAAAACTGTTGGCTTTACCCTGAAGGATCTGACTTTACAGGAATGTTTTGTTTTGTCTGTTTTTTCAATTGATGCTTAAAAATCAGAGGGAACCTATAAAGCTGAGGTCTAAAACATGTTTTCAAAGAGCAACACTTCAGAAACTTCAGACTGGTTGAATGACATTACAAGGAGGCAGGGTGCGATTTGCTGGGAGGGGATCAAACCCCCCTCTGGTTTTTACATCCCTACTTCTGCTGAATGAATTTCATCCTCGGGGGAGACAACCCCATCAATGATTCAAAACCAACTGAATCAACAGGCAGGTTGTGACTGAGTTTTCTTACACGTGTATCCTACATTGCTGGCACTAACTTTCACCTGAACTGAACTGTTGGCAGCCTCAAAAATTCGCGAACGTCCCCGTGCACATAAATACATTGTATACCTTACCTATCTCTATATATGTCAGTGTCTCTCTCTCTCTCTCTCTCTTTCTCTGTCTCTCAAATGTCACTCAGCACATGCACAACAGGACGTATGTCTGCAGGCGCCAGTGTACATGTTCAACACATGAAGTCCGACGTCAGACCAAACTGTTTACTTAGTCTGTCTAGTTCGCTGAATTGTTTTGACATGATGTGAAATCTTAATCGATTAGGTTTAATATTACGTTTTACACTCTGATTGAGTTGCCCGTTCACCAAATATCCTCTACCATGTTTGTGTGATCGGCCCTTGTCCATGGTCCTGAAACTTAATTAGGCCATCTCCCACATCGCAGGTGAATGTATTTTTTATTTGCATTAAAGATGAATGATCAACTGATCGACATGTAATAAGACGTACCGTTAAAAGAATTAGGCCTGTTGATTGCTTGTTTTTTCATGATAAAAAAAAAAAACAAAACATCCCCTCTAATTTTTTTTTTTTTTTTTGACATTTTGCACTCTGTAAGGAAGTATGGTTGTAGCTAAAACTAACATGACCATAACCTGTAAACCAGTTCTCCAGGGAAGAAGCCAATGCTCTAAAACCAGCATTGTAGCAGAGATTTTACCTTTGAACAGATGTTGATGAGTAACTGAAAGTTGCTAGACCCACATTAGACACACAAAATGAGTCTAGATCCTTTTCTTTCCCATTTATCTCACGCTGTAATAAAAAATTTTAATCCAATAAAACAGCCAAGGTCATTCCTTCCCTTACTGCTCGCACTACACTGACCTGTCATATCCTCTTACACCACTGCACATGGACCAACACCCCTACAACACATGCGGTCGCACACTCATCCACAGGTCTGTTCTAACCTCTTGCCTTTGCTGCATACAGACAGCACATCTGTATAATGACCATACAGCATCAGTTGCAAGGTTACCCCGTCCTTCGCATAATTACATTGTGTGGATCACAGAAAGGAGCAACATATCACATATTCATTTTGTTTGCTTTTCTTTTTTTCCCTTTATGCACACAATTAGTTACACAACACACGTTCAGAATTCATTTATTGGCATTAGTCAGCCACAACTACCATTGTTTATTGTTCATGATTTTAATAGAGTCCTGTGTCTCACTCCTCAGTAAGAAATAACGTATTTCCTGTGGCTTGGTAGCACATGATTATTAGCAAAATTATTGCTACAAACAACACAGAGATGTTTTCACAAATAAAAGCGTGCATGCATTTACAATCAAAGTGGAATATTAACACTATTAAAGAGCCAAGTGCTGCATATCTGTTACCACTGTACCAGACATTTGAGCAAGTGCAATTCACAGTTCAATAACCACGCTGGATACATTACAGTAAAGTTATTCTCACATAATTTTCAAATTATAAGTTTGGGCTAACACCTCTTTAAGTGTCAACTGGTACCGTGATGAACCTGACTCATAGATTATAATGGGCTTTTTAACAGCAGTGAAAGTCTAAGGCACCAAATGGCACTCAGTATTGTTAGAGTTGTTGACATTGAGAAAAATACAGGATAACTCAAGTGTTGATTTAGTAAACGGAAACTCCAGTAATCTTAGTCAGTAGTGAATCTAGTTTTCTACAAGACTTTTCAATCAAACCTTCTGTCATGCCTAAAATTGTCTTAA
This sequence comes from Apogon hyalosoma, assembly GCA_037367295.1. Taxonomy (NCBI): domain Eukaryota; kingdom Metazoa; phylum Chordata; class Actinopteri; order Kurtiformes; family Apogonidae; genus Apogon; species Apogon hyalosoma. The sequence goes on from JAPQRP010000013.1 coordinate 21,355,353, forward strand.
CAGAGGAATAATTTGCGAACAGACTATGCATTTGAAGATCCTGATGAAGCAGATGAGATCAGAATGACACCCAGAATACATTTTTTGTTGAGAGATGTTTGTGGAGACTATTTGACTTATCCAGCCCAGTGTCAGTCCTATTACGCTTTAAAGGCAAAAAGTGGAGAGACACAATACTAATCCATCTCAGCCATCACTTCTTACACACTAGAAGGGTTTTGCAGTGTATTTACCTGCAGGGATCTTGCCTTATGATGATATTTTATTGTTTTCTACTTGTTTTGCTGTGTTTGGGATGTTTCTGGGTATGGTACTGAGGGCAGTGTGGTTGCACGCCCAGGAAAAGTAGCACTGCAGGTGGAACAAGACAAGAATGTAGCAATGAATGTACACCGCTTTCATGAAACTCAGGGTAAAGCACATGGAGTTAGAATACCTCTCCTTCACAGCAGACATTAGAAAGCATGTGTATTGGTTGTAATAATTTAAATTTTTATTAATAAGATACTTCCGTAATGTATAAAGGTGTAGACATATTTATGTGTGTTAGACCATAACCACTGTGAAACAGTCAAAGATGATGTATTATTTCTGTTAATCACTTTTCTGACATGTTCACTGAAGATATTGAATATTTAACCCTCAGTTCACATTTACACCCACATGGCCAAAATCACATCTCTGGTTTGAGATGTCTTCTGTGATGAATATTGTGTTTACATTTTCATAGCTTTTAATATATGACATTGAGCAGGTTTTCAATGTGTTCTAGGGTCCCATATGTTAAGATAGTGCATCAAAATAATAAAATAAAACAACATCATCTTTTCATGTAGGGGTGCATTTACAAAAATTGTTGAACTGAAACCAAAAGTAGTTCATTGTTGCCAAACTGAGTTAAATACAAGATCATGCTATGAAATATGAATGAATGTTACCAATTAAAATAGAATTAGCGCATAGTGGTTTTTTTTTCTTTTTTGCTACCTTGGTTGACACAGAATTCTTTCTATTGCTTATTTTATTGCAATCATATATTACTGACTGATGATCACAATATGATTTATTATTAGTTATTTTACTTTCTTTTCCTTTCATCCTTAGCTGAGGCACTTGTCTATGTTGATAAGATATAAAGTATACTAAAAACAGGTTTAAAAAAACATGAGAAAAAAATACATGTATATGGATGGAGACATTGCAAATATTATAACCCTTTTTTTCTGTGTTTCTGTTGGTGGTTAGGTGTTAGTTGCTAACTAACACAACTTGTCAGTGTTAGGAGTGATTGCTTGTAATTGCTAAAAGCTAGATCTGTTGAAAACGATGGATTTTTGTCTAATTAAGCAATAATGCACATTTATTTTACACTGTATTGATAGTGGGAAAGTTAACAAAGATGTTGATCATTTTGTAAGTTTGGGTCCCGAGGAGATGAAAAAGTTCACCTTTGGGTCTTCAGCTGAAAAAATATGTAGAGTATATACTATTTTAATATAGAGAAATGGAGTATGTTGCGCTGAAAAAATGTTGCAATGGTGAAAATAAGTTGGAATCAGTTGTATTGGAAAACCCCACACAGCGAAGTTACAAAACTTATAAATGGGATAAGAACACTAGGTTCTTCCTGTACAAAATATTCAGACATTTTAGCAGAAAAAATGACTCTGCCGGTCTCTTTAACCCCATTAAACAATCAACCGGCACAGTAGTTTTACTGAGGTCAGGCTGAATAGAGCCACTTTCTCCTCTCCATACAAAACCTGTTTTTTCACACAGGGGGGTCAGGGCAGGTTGGATCCACAGTATAAGGTGAATCAATTTTCCAGTGTGTGTGTGTGTGTGTGTGTGTGTGTGTGTGTGTGTGTGTGTGTGTGTCATGAGTCTGCGAGTGTGTCTTCAGCGATTCAGCCGGCTCCTCTTCCTCCTTGTTAACCTCTCGCTTTTCGGTCTCGCTCCCAGCATTGCCAGAGAAAGATGGTGAACAGAAAAGGGAGGGAGAGATGAACGAGTGATGTTCCCATTACCGTTCTGTTCATTTGAGCCTCAGAGGGAAAAAAAAAAGAGAGAGAGAGAGAGAGAGAGAGCTGTAATAGACCACTCTGGACGGATGAGAGGAATACTATTAGTCTAGGTCTACCCAGAGGAAATGAACATGTGAAGAAGTATCACATGTATGTATTCAAGCAGGTGTGTGAATCTATAGTCTTTTATTAAAACATAAATCTGTCTGTTTGATCTAAATATCCTGCAGGTGCAATAACAATTTCATTTTTCTCTTTGTACTTTAATTACAAGACATGCATACAGGAACAAATGCAGATACAACAGAAGACGATTCATAGAAAAGCGTCAACTGTCTCTAATTGGTTTGACGTGTGTCTTCCATTGTGTTATTACCTTTCATGAAAAAGCATTTGGAATGTACTTCATGTCAGTCATTCGCAGAAGGAGAAAGCACTTCTGAATCCGAAGATGTCGAGGTCAAACTGCTTCACACAGTGATTATTTTTGGAGGCAGTTCGTCAGATATGTTTATCGCCGTTTATAGCAAGTAGAGCTGTTGACTTTCATGGCCTTGTCAAAGAAAAACATTAAAAAACACCCAGAGAATAAAAGCATGTCAACAGCAACCAAAGGGGAATTATCAGAAATAGTTCAAAAATGTGTGATTAGTTATTACAAAGCAAAGTCATTTCACACAAGGTAACAAACATATACATTTGGATGTTTTGATACCACAGACATAATGTTTTTTTACTATTTTTATTATTGGTTAGTTTTAATAAGTAGCACTCAAAGCCTTTAAGCACAAAGGCAAAAGCAAAAGTCACTGGATGTTTTTTCCTTGAGAAAGTCATTAATGCATTAATTCAATGAAAGCTAGTTTTGTGCAGTTTATTACTCCAGTTGCACCCTCACATTAGTGAAGTCAACATTACCGAAAATGATAAATAAGTTCAAACCACTAACTATATTTATTTTTATGCCTTTTGTCCACGAGACGACAAACCCATACAACAAAAGTAATGAATACTCATATAAATTACAATTTATTTTAAAGTCATATATGCGCACATTACTAAGTCACTATAGACTGGACGCTGCAAAGACATTGTGCTGTAATTATTCCACATTTCTTTTATCTATTGGTGATTAAAACAGTGTAATAGCTGCAGTAGTTCTCTTTTGGCACTCATACATGTACCAGAGTTGTGGTGAAATCTACATAAAGTACATGTACATTCCAATACTACCTGGAGGGGCCATAGTTTAACAATCAAAGACCACCATAAGTGGCCATCAATGGCTATTTTTCTAAAGTAAATGTACCCCAATGCTTTAAAAAGTTAAATAAAGTGGGGTTCATCAGATTTTCAGAAATGCTACATATCTTATATTTGGATGTTGAGACCCTCTGTCATGAATATGTTTAGACCATTGTATTAAGCAGCATTGATTCATTATAATATCTTAATTTGAGCTAAAACAGGGCTATACCTTCCCTAGGAAACATTAGATATTAATCTTTGGAAGACTAAAAGATCTACTGTATGCTTTAGTTTCAAAATTAAAAATACAAATTTCCATTAATTTGTGCAGCATTTTTTGTGTCTTGTAATTCATTCATTTTCAGACAAAACAAATGTAAAATACTGACTTTAAACTATGCAAATGAAATGACACGAGGCTCTCCTGAATGAGATGATGTTTTACACCTCTGCGCACATGCATTAAACTTTATCACCAAGTTCCATCATTTTGCCACCTACTGACCAAATTATGAGCTTTTAAGATTTCTCAGAGTGGAAATCATTCCCTCTATGGCCACGCTGGGCTGTAAACTCTGTAAACCCTCCACCGCCATTAGCACAGGGTTGTTTTTGAGTCATTCACACTTCAGCTTGACCTATAATCCATTTTAGATCATTAAAAATAACATTGTGAGACTCCTGTCTGTTATGTATTACTCTCTGACACACATGAGATCTCTCAAGACCAACAACTGTAGCAGAAATGTTAAATATTAAGTCTCATGATCAGATGTTTTTGTTTATAATTCATATATTCAGCCTCAAATATTCAGTGATAACTTTTTTCCCCCTCACATCTCTCAGTGCAACTGTAATTTATCAAATCTAATCAAGTAGGTTCTCTGCTGTTAAAATGAAAGTAATATCATAAATCTAAATGTATTCCTTATGTAAATAATTCTTGGTGGTTCTTGAAGTTTGTTCTGTCTAAGATTGTCTTGATTGTTGATTTTTGTATTATTATTTATGTTTTACTTGTTCACATATGTTAAATTTCATTGCATGTTCAGAATAAATCACAAATTAAAATCAAGTCACGGTGAAAGACAATATACTGAAGGTTCTGCTGCAAAAGATTTATCATGAACACACACGTGCATGACAAAATATTCTCATAATTTAGTTCAGTATAATTTTATAATATAGTGCTTGCTTAAATTACTTCCCTGCAGATCTAACATAACCTTAACCCCAATTACTTACATTAACTATAATTAAAATAGAAACCACATTAAATCATTCTGGATTAAACTGGGGACACCAATTTTTGTCACCAATTAGATATGCTGTCCCCAGTCAACTGGTCAAATTGCCCCAAACCACACACAGAGAAACAACACTGTCAAGAACAGGTATGTCACAAAAACCTCCCGTGGGAAGGGTTTAGTTTGACTTTCATTTTCCAGGTATTGCATGGACCCATTTTTGTTTCTGAGCTTTCAGGGCACAAGAGATGGGGAGCGATGTAGAGCGTGAAGCCATTTAAGTGGGTTTGGGAGTCACACTGACAGCCTACAAACCTCACAGAGATGTTCATTACCTCACCTACTTTCACCGACATTCTCGTACAAACCCATTTTGTACACTGCCTGCTTCACTTACAATATGTCTCCTCTGTGTATTTCTAACAGTAATGCATGACAGTACATTTGCACCAGCAGAGTGCAGGGACAAAAGCTAAAAAAAAAAAATTCCAGCCTTTTTGATGCAGCTGTAACCTTTTACCCCATTGGCTTCATTATGTTTGCATTTTAATCCCCTAACATCTATTTTCATTCCAAGCTGTCGAAAAAAACAAAAATTCTTTGGTATGTATCATGGGTTTGTTTCTCAAGTTGGTGATGTGAAATAACGCATGTGCAAATATGTGCATTTGTCTCAATAAACAGCATGTGTTTGTTAAAATGCACCTTGGGTTACCAATCTACGAGGCTTATACTGTTCTGTGCCTCCATAAAGTTACACAAATTCAATCGTCTCTGCACAACCTTACAATTTCTATCCAAACGTTACAACTTTGATTAATTATTATAGATTCCCATGAGTGTAACCCATCACATGTAGCAGTCCGTTGTGCCAATCTTTGAGCTATACATCACCAAACTCACTTTGTTTCCTATCAACGCAAAGACATCAACACTTGTCTGTTTTTATTCTGTCATATCTGCAGGTGCATGGATAATATTTTATTTATTTTGTGCTTACTATTTGCACTGTGTGATTACTTACTACACTCTGACAGTCACAAGATGCATGTGCTTCTAACGACCAATCAATGTCAAGAATAGGTTGCAATTATGTCGTGCAAAGTCATTATTGAAAATGCAATGTGAATCCAGAATGAAACAAATAAAATGTTTACAGACTCAAATGTATGAAGACCTTAAGTTTCTGTAAAAATTCTAACTCTAGTAATTTATTCCTGAGTTAACATAATAACACTCCTTTGCTGTGTATGATTAACTATTGAACTGTTGCCTACTTTAAGATCAGTTGCATGAAAATCCAACAGAATATTTGCACAAGATCAACCGAGGCCTTTGGGAAACAGACACAGACAGACCGGCAGTGCATAATGTGATTACAATGAATTAAAGAGTATTAAATGCTGTGCAGCAATTACTCTCATACTGTGTGTTTGTAATAGATGAATACATCAGGCTTTATTTAAACACAGCAAGGGGAATGGCTCTCTCATCAGAAATGAAATCAGCATGAATAAATAAGTAAACAAACAGAAGAGGCTGGCTTTGTGCTGATGAGAAGTGCCTGCTTGCTGGATATTAATCGATACCACCGCTTTCCATCTTCGACCCAGTGTTGTTTAACAAGAGACGAACAGCGGCAAACTATTAGCACTTTTAAATGAATTCTGTGAATCCTGCTTTGTATATCTGTCTACCTATACGTCTGGCTGGCTTTCAGGTATTGTTCTTATGCAGGTACAATCCACTTTTTCGCATTGACTGTCTCTGTTTTCTCTTTTGCCTCATTTGACCCATTTGCTGTCCTTCTCTTCTGTGCGCTTTTGTTGTTTTACCTGTCTCCTCTCGCTGTATCTCTCCTGTTGTTGCTACTCTGTCCCTCTTATCCCGGCGTTGTTGTATCAGGTTAGTGGTCGATGGCGTGAGGTGACAGCAGACAGGTAAAGATGAATGGAGTCCTGGCTCGGCTCTGCAGGCTGAGCCGGCGTTTCACACACGGATCACTGCCGGTGCTAATTCAGGCATAAACAGATTCAAAAGCACACAAAGAAAGTAATGAAGCATGGCTGATTGGACAGTGCAGACAGAGTCCCAGCTCAGTTACACTGGGATGTGTGCACATACACATGTAAACACACACCAACAGAAACACACACATTTAGTGACATGAAAGGGCTGGCCAGTGTGCAACCCACAGCTGGGAAGAATGCATGTTCACCTGTCAGGGCTTCAGTGAGAACTGACCAACTGTGTGCATCTGTCGCAACATCCTTTCCTTTCCTTTCCTTTCCTTTCCTTTCCTTTCCTTTCCTTTCCTTTCCTCACTCCAACATAGTTACCGTCAATAGGGTGACTCAGTGTGACATGGTTTAATTTTTCCTATGTGGCAGCATGCAGTGAAATTTACCAAAATGCAGGACATCATTCCAATATGTGGCAAGAGGACAAAAATACTGCACAGTCCCACATTAAGTGAGAGACTACCTGAACCCACCATCTGTAGAGGCTTGAGTTTTGAGTTTGGCCTTTTGCCTGTGAAACTGGGATTAAGTAAGTACTCAAAACCACCAAGCTGAGGTTACTGCTAACATACTAAAACACTGACCACACTGCTAATAAAATGTTAAACAGTGCCCTCCTTATTGTCAGAGGGCCCTTTAGTCAGAAGGCACGTTAGTCAGAAAATTTGTTTGGATTTAGTTGATAAATCTAACCTTAACCCTAGCCCTTTTCTGACTAATGGGCTTTCTGACAACAGGGCGTCTCCAGAGGCCAATGCTTTGAGACAGCAAGGAAAACTGAACTTCCCCTAACATTTCAGGAAATGAATGGGCAGAATTGCACTGTTGAATTGACAATAAAGATATGAATTACATTTACATTGAAATTCCACAAGCATGCACTTAATTTTATGGCTACGTCATTCTGGTCAGCTGTTTATCGTTTACATTCCGATGCAAATTCTCCGGTACATTCTCATATCAGTAGCCTACACTGTTGAATTCCCCACTAATGTTAAGTGTCAGTGGGTTGTCTATGAGGTAGCACCGAGCTGTTTTTTCACTGCAGGGAAGCATGGTTGTCATTGGCTGAATGCATAAAATCATCCCACCCAAAACCCTCCCATGGACGTTCAGCGTCGCTGGGGTGAATGGGTGAATAGACGGGCCAGGATGCTGGTCTTTGGACGTTGGATTGGATGAAGTGTTTGAAAGAGTAGGTATCGGTTCCAAAGGCTGAACTCATTTTGACTGACAGTGATGTTGAAACATATCGGCATCGGAGCATGTTGGAGCTCAGTCCCATGTGGATATATCAGTGGAAGAGAGGCCGTATGCCAAAGTGCCGTGACTACATCAGCTGAAGAGAAAAAGGGTCAAGTCATACACCTGCAAGTGTGTGTTGCTGTGGTTTTATGGTATAGATGAAGCACAACAGCCTCCATTAAGCATTCCTTTTATTTTTAATTGCTTTGCTTTAATACAGCAAGTTTTATGATGGAGCCAAAAGATGAGTTTCCCTTGTTTTAAAGACCTGCAGCCGTTACTACATCACATGTTTAACTCAACCAAGTAATTTCAGCTTCTTGATGTAATAAGTGTTTGGAAACAGTTTTCCTATAAATAAGGTCAGCTGTGTCTAATGTGAAACACACTAGCTGGCTGATCAGAAGGCTACCTGGAAAACCATGTAATGAAATATCAGTATGTGATTAAAGATGAAAGGTTCTGTGAGATGCAAAGGTCAAGTTCATTCATTCATTCAATTCATGCAGTTAATCTGTTTTGTAGACAATGCATATATCTATACAGTTAATGCTATTATATTTACAGATGAAATGTTGATGTAATCTTTAGAATCACTTTATGGTAATTGTTGAGTTTCATATAGATTCATCCCAGTATACCTTTTCAGATTTTTGATTGGTTACAGTATGAATTGAGCAGTGAGCGTACATCTCTTTTATGCGGATTCTTTTTATTAAGAGTAACTCACCACGACTTATTGAATTCACGTTGCAGCTTCAGTATTAGCTGCTAATATTGAGCTGCTAATAAAGTTTTGTCGTGTGCATTGATGTGAGCCGTTCGTATCACCGAACCTTCTTTTAATATTTACAACAGTCGGTCTTGTGGTTCAGCAAAGTGGATTCCTTAGCTGAGATGGAAGAGATTAGCGACATGTTTTGGTATGTTTGGTTATTTTCATTTTGGTTTCAACAGTATAAATAAATAAAAAAAGAAACATAAAAGTATGTTTGTTTTGGTTTATGATTCAGCTACATAAAAGACTGCAGAGCTGCCAGGAATGATCCTCGCCCGTCACAACATCTCAAACTGTGAATACTCTCAAAAAATGATGATTTTGTAAATGTTAGATTGCATCACGTGGCATTGTATTTTGCTAGTCTATGAATATGATGTTACAGGTCGTCACAAAGATTGGCTGTTGTTACAAAACCAACAGTTTTCACAAAGTAGTTGTTTATTTAGTGAACTGAGTCAATTCTACCATAGAATTCAGTCAGAAGAGAATTTGTTCTCCTGTCATTGACCTCAAGACGATGTTTTTACACCTATATATTGAAATGTCTTGTATTTAGTCAGAACACCTTTTGCAAAAAATAATAAATAAATAACAGGGGAGTGAGCCATACAGACCAAAGCTGTTTTTGTAACAGGCTGTAAACTTAAATTAAACTTGGTGTTTATGTTGATTATATTGTACACACCTACAGTTTTTGGTACTTTTGCATCATTCTCGTTGCTTCTTCTTCTTCTTTTGTCTCCTTTTTACTCCTGTTCCTTCTTTTGATCTCTTTCTCCTCTTTTTTCTCATCTTCATATTCTCTCCCTTCTTTTTTGCATCTTTTTCTTTCATTTGGTCTTTTTCCCCCCTTTCCCCTCTCATATTCATCCCATCCCTTCCCTTCACCGTCCTGTCCTTTTTTCCTCCTCTCTTCTCTTCTCTCATTACATCCAGACCAGTGGGTTTGGTTTGATCTTTGCCTGATGGTGATCTCTCTCCCCTGAGCGCTGACAGGTACGATGGGCTTCACATCCTCCGCTCTGCAGCCCGATGACTCAGGCTGTGTGATCACAAAGTGCGATGTTCCCTCCTCCGTAAATGAAGGCACACAAGTTTATGGAGAGTCCAGATGAAGCAAGCAAGTGAACACAGGTGGATACAGGGGGACACAAGACAAAAAAATTAACCCATAAAGACCCAAACAACCACTGGCAACTGCAACCATCTACTGATCTAAAATGTTTAATACCTGTCGATCCATTAATCATTTCAATACATGTAAATAATTGGTGTAAAATGCAGTTTGTCATCTTTTCATGGTCATCAGATATGACCCATTTGGACATTTAGAGGTGCCATAATGAACGTGGAAACACCATCATCTTCTGCAACATTGATTCACCAGTGTTCACTCCATTCACCCATGGAGTTTGAACGCCAAACAAGTGTCTCCATCCACTGTCATTTATCAGTTAATGATATATTTTCTGAAAATGTCACTTTTTCTTCAGTTTTCTCCATTTTTGAAATAATAATCCTCAACCGTAATTGAGCTTGTACACAAACATCTACATGGTCAGTACATTAAACACTGGAAAATACCTGATTTTCGCCAGAAAATGAAAAATATGGAGGAATACCTTCTAATAAATGATAATAAATCACTTAAGAAAGGTTAAATAGAGAATAACATTTGTTTGGGAACTGCTACAAAAGTAGCACTGGGTCTTTGGGGTTAATATAGATAATATTTATATGACCTGAGTGAGAAAAAAAAAATTGTCCATGTTTGTGTTTCTGCCACTGTCAAGCAATCGTGAAGCATGCTTTTTAACCAAAACCTCAAATTAGATATTACATTATTTTTTCCCCCAGACACTAATTTGGATTAATTTCATTATCTTATTAGCTTGTTTTTGATACATTTTTGCTCATATAAAAATGTCGATCAACAGCTTTAGTGGCTAATTGATGTCAGGAAGCCATTAAAAGTGTCAAATTGTTGGAGTTGCCTCTTGGACGTCATTTCTCACTAATGCAGCTCATATTGACGGCAGCTCAAGGCATCACAGTTAGCCCTTTAGCGTGATTTTTAAACGTGAGTAGTAGGCATCTCTTTTCGATGCATGGGGTAGTCTGAAAGCTATCTAGACAATGTCATGGTTGCAGTTTGGTTGTGGTTTAGGACACGGGACATGAAACCACACTTTGGTGCTCCATCATGACTACTCTGACCACTGCATCACCCTACTTATGTTGTCTATTTTCAGAGTCTAAGGACTTACATTGACCTCACCCTGTTACCTTTTTTCCACAGCGTCTTAAGAGTGATGATGCCTTTTCCATCTTTATATGCACTCTGGTTTTGGAGAAATAAACTAAACTGCACAGTGTCATCAGAAATTGGAGTTATATGTACCTAAAACCTTCCAAGGCTTCAGGGCGTTGAATCCTTTGATGAGCTTTTCTTTTCATAATTCCTGGGTAATTCTCTTGATCTTTTCCCAAAAAAAAAAAAAAAAAAAAAAATGGCTCAGGTGTTTTCATCACAGATGAGACTGAGGAATAATTTGGTCTCCTCATCAGTCTATGTTTTAGTCTATATTCTATGTTTTATGAGAATAGCTGTGAAGATGCAGGAAAAGAGAAACAGCCTTATTTAGAAAAGTTACCACTTCAGAAGTGAATGATTTTGCAAAATTGAGACATTACACTGTTCAAGTCAGACATTTGCGTCAAGGTTTTGTGACGCAAATACAAAATGCACATACAAATGTGTTGATGGGAACAAGGCGACTGTGACTCAAAGTGATACAGAGCGAGAGAAGGAGATCACTCCCTCTGTGTCACACAGTTGAAATTCCCAGTGGAGAAATGGTGTTGTCTCTAAAAGCAGGGATAGTATCGTCTTTGACTTGCACACTTACATACACACACGCACATGCACACACACACACACACACACACAGGTGGAAAACTCTATCAGTGTTGTCAGAGATGGTTTGTGCTGACTCAGATAAGGTACACCCATCTTATCGTTTCCCTTAAAGCACAAACTTGTCCACATTCATCTGCTCTGTTCAGCTCTGATTTCTTTCTCTCTCTCTCTCTCTCTCTCTCTCTCTCTCTCTCTGTCTCATACGCACACACACAACACATTCTTGTGTAAGACACGACCTTCTTCGAGGTATGCTTATCACCTCTTATGTAGTGATAACTCTCATCTCATGATACCGTTTTATCAGCATCTTATATTAGAAAAAGTGCCGAACGCTTCTTTGTGCCTAAAAAACAAAATAAGCTCAGTGGCTTCAAAGATGGGAAGGCTTTAAGCATGACTAAACATGACTATAATCGAAAACACAATCACAGTCTTTTTATTTATTTATTTTTTCCAAACTGCCATTGCTGTTTGTTTTTTGTCGAGTATAGCGTCAAATGGCTTTGAGATGGTCTATGAATATTTTTTCATTTTCACAGGCAGTTTAACACTTTTAGGGTTCATGACAGGCCAACACAATTGGAAAACTGCTCAGTGAGAGAGGGCGTAAGATTGTAAGGTTGCAAATATTATATGTAACTGCAAATGTGTCCTCCCACTTTGAAATGTCCTTGCTCCAGGGCTTGACCCCTGTGGTGCACCGAGCATGTGAGGAAAGAATTCCTAACTGCTGGTTAATATCTAAAGAGTATGACAACTTATCATACTTAACATATCATACACACTCAAGTCAGCATGTCAAATGCATTGTGCAACATGAAATCAATGTGGAACCCCGAGGTGAAATTTTGTTCTCTTAAATGTTTAGGCTAACGTGAGGTTTGTGTGGCTGCAGTAAGTGAGAGAAAAGCCTTCCTCCTGTCCAGCTCCTTTTATTTGACCTACAGGACAATACCCTTCCTTTTACTGACTCATTCCTCCAAAACAATTTCTACTAAGAATACAGATCAGTGAAGAAGACTATGTCTGAGTTCGTCTCTATGTCTGTGAGCTGACAGACGATATCAGTGGTACCGGTGAAGGTCACCGTGTCCCTGTACCCACTGAGTTGGAATCATCGTTCCAAATTTCTAATAGTCGCTGCATCCTTGCTGATTTCCTTGGGGGTACAAGCTGAAATGGACTTTGCTCAGTTCAGGATACATTATGTGTCATTTTTCTATTTCTTTTCTCCCTTCAGCTTGCTCACACCAAAGCCATATATATATTTACATTATGTACTAATTTACATGTACTGTATCATATTAGTGGAGTTTGGAACAAATATGACAAATTAAAGGAAAAAAATAATTAAAAATGCATTAGTAAGGGCGCTTTCACACTGCGTACCCGAGTCTGTATTCGAGTACATTTGACCCCAGAGTACACTTAATTGTATCAGTGTGAATGCAAACGTTCCATGCTCAAGTCCAGCTGAAAAGGTGGTCCTGGGTACGGATTGCGTGGACTACATTATGGTACGTTGCAGTGTGAAAGCGATCTGTGCCCAAGACTAGAAGTGACATAATCACCACTCTGACAACGGAAGTGACATAATCACCACAAGACCATAGACGGTGCTCCTGTTGTCTCCTGAAAAAGCCTCAGATCCACGCGGCACGGGCTCACAGACTGATATATCAGGGACAACAAAGGTCACTCTTCTTCACTTTGCCTCAAACAGGCTAACAGATAGAAAAGTATTGCCGCCATTGTTGACAAATGAACAGAACAGTTGCTCGGTTGATGATGTAAGAGTTTGACTTCTTATTTGTTGGATATTGACAGAATTCCTTCCGCACCACCACCTACTGTTTCGGCCATGTAACACCCACTCGGGCACGGGCAGGAAAGGTGTGAACATACCCAAATATGGTATAGTCTCTTTTACGCAGTGTGAAAGCGCCCTAAGGTGTCACGTACTCCATTCAGTCCTCCTTATCATTGATTCCTCAAGTCTGTAATCCCCCTGATGTGTTCATCCCTGAACACATCACTCCAAAAGATATTCCATGATTTGTCGTTTAGATAGGCATGCAAGTAGGTGAACAAATCAAAATCTCCCATAGATGTTTAACTGGGCTGAGATCTAGTGACTGAAAAGGCTACAGTATATGAATCACTTCATTTTCATTCTCATCAAACTATTCCGTGAACCCTCATGGCCCATGCACAGAGGCATTGTCATCCTGAAAGAGATCGCTCCTATCAGGTTTTTCCATATGTCATTTCTTTACTTTGCATGCACTTATGTCTACTGTACCTTGAAATACTCTTGAAATCTTGGTAGAAAAAAGAGCTATTTCACAAAAATCTTTAAGTTTCATGTGAAATAAATCAGAAAGACTGCTCAGCTTCAAGTTTTACAATTTTGTTTAAGAAGTAAAATAGGTCTGCAACCCATGGTTGACAATTTAGAATAAAATACAACTTAAATATTACATCAAAATTATAAATATATATATATATATATATATATATATATACACACACAAAATACACTACAAATGAGTATGTAACTGATTCATTCAATCCCACATGTATTAATCTTTTACTGTGCACAGGAATCCACTGTGGTTTTCAGCAAATATAATGCACGTAAGTAATGCAAGTCTTCAGATTAGGTGAACAGAAAAATGTCCTTATATAATCTGAATCTTGAGAGGAGCAAAAAAAAAAAAACAAGAAAAAGAAATCCATTTGATTGCAGGAGTAACTCATCATGGTCCTGTTCAAACCCAGCAATGGGGATACTAAATAAACACACAATCGTCCATAAATCAGGAGAAAAATACAGGTTTACATCATCAAAAACTGTTTCATCTCACTTATAATATCTCTCTCTTCATCTTAGCACTGTCCCTCTTAAAATGATTTCTTGCCACCATCAACAGTTAAAAGAACAGATAAGATGCAGATCAGATTTTCCACTTGGTGAACATTATTACAGTTAAGATAGGAATTAATTAAATTACTTAAGTAATTCATTTACTGGCTTACATTGTTGTTAAAAAATCGACTGTAACCTTCCTTCTCATATAGGTGTTAACATTTGTTGATCTTGAAATAAATTAAATAAAGGCAACAAGATAAGAAAGTGAGAATGAAAAATTAGATAAGAAACAAAAAGGTTTAAAAAAGAGAAAATCTGTCAAATGGAAGAGATTAAGCTTCACTGTGAAATAGAGACATCTTCTTGTCACATATTCAGCAGAGAATCCATCAAGAATGCACACAGCGGTATGTTGAAAAGGGTCAACAACTTTTAAAACTCTCTATTAATAACATCCAGACTAATATATCTTTTTCTCTTCTCATCTCATCTCATTTGGCGATCGCGCTTCAGGAAAGCAAAGGGCTGAACCTCATTTTAGCAGAGCTGGAAAAGGCTCTGAGAGGGGTAAAGATCCGGCTGATAATAAGGCCGCTCTTGGCTACAGGGTCAGGAGGGTGGGACTGGTTAATTAGAGAGCTCTGGGTTTGGCTTCTGGAGCTTTAAGTGTGTGTGTGCATGTGTGTGAGTGTGTCTAGTTGGCAGACTGAAGGATGTCTGTTCACGCTGTGTAGTGATATAACGGTGTGTGCAAGTGGCCTGGTTCCTTGGTTGTGCCGTTGGTGGCTCATCTTGGGTTGTTAATTTGCTGAAGTAATCTTTGCCAAAACCTCCCAGGAGCTGTCACCTTGGAAGGACAAGGGAAGAGGCGGCGGGGTTTGTATTATAGTGTTGTTCACAGGACGTCAGCAGCACTACACCCACTAATCACAGCTGAGGCTTTCATCTGCTGACCTGTGATGTTTGCTCATGTAGAAATCAAGATCTTCCAAAGGTCTGATGCTTATTTTCAGAGCAGAATGAGGTAAGCACAGAGGACTTGTTGTTTCTCAGTGGCTGCTGCAGCGTCCTCACACACAGCTGATGATATATAGGCTGTGTATACACAGCTGGAAGGAAACCCAGACCTGGATGTGCCACATCGAAATTGCTCCCCGAAAACTAATTCAGAAAGTGTTGCACCCGAGGATTGGAGCCTCTGGTCTAATAGAGATCGCTGACAGTTTGGAAGGGATGAAAAATCAGAATGATCAATGTGATGCTGAGCAAAATGCCACATAAGGTGCAACATGTAGAACGACATCATTATTTTTCTGTTATTTGCGTTTTTTGACCACAAAAAAATATATAAAAAAATGATAACACTTGTATATCTGTAAAAAGGCTAATGTGAATGAAAGTATTGCAAAAATGAAATAATCATGTGTCACCAAATCGTGTCAACATTTATCTAGGTCAGTGGTGTCAAACTTATTATAGTTCAGGGGCCCAATGTGATCTAAAGTGGGCCAGACCAGTAAAATAATAGGCATAATAACCTTTAAATAATAGTGCTTTCAAATTATTAAAATTTTGAATCAGATTAATCACAGGGTTGCTGTGATTTGATTTTGATTAATCATGATTAAATATCATTCATTTTTAATCTATATTAATCACATTTCATTTTGCATGAGCAAACAAACTCAAGAAATAAAGGAATATATATGCACTTAATGTGTTTATTAAACACCTTCAACAGTTTCAACAAAACAACTTGAAACAGCTGTTCCATTTCAGGGTTTTTTTTGTATTTAAATTTCCATCCAGACAGTCAATGTGCTGTTTAGCATCTTCCATCTTTATAGGTTGGTTCTGCTGCCTGTCACTACCGGATCAACTGCCCATTTGTTCATGCGTGACGGTAACTCTACTTGGACAACTGCATTGCCAGAGAAGTTCAGAGTCATTCTGCACTGCAGATGAGTTAATTGCTTTAAAAATTTTAATCAGATTAATCAAGATGATGGATTAATCTGCGTTAATTTTGACGGCTAATAAATAATAATCCAAATTTTCACATTTATATTATTGTGAATTTTAAATCACTTTATGAACATATGAATAACCTGAACAACTGTGTACACCAAGTGCAATTTCATCAATATTATGTCACAGCTTACTATTAACACAATTTATAGATCACAGTAGATCTACAAATGCAGAAATCTTTTGTAACAGGCATTACATTGTTAAAATTGCACTTATTTTTCTTAATAAATTTCAAGTTTCTCATATTTGTTCAGGTTATTCACAGGTTATTATTGTGACAGGATTTGTAAACGTAAATATTTTCAAAATGCAATTTTAGTTTTTTCATATTAGACCAAGGACTAAATTTGGAGTTGTCATTATTTATAGGTTATTATGTTACTATTTTACTTGATATCACACAGTTGTACATCACCCCTGAACACCCTTAATTGTTAATATTTTCAGTGTAATTTTTGCACTTCTGAAATCCATCCCCCGATTGGACCATTTGGCAGGCCGATTTTGGCCCACGGGCCTTTTGTTTGACGCCCCTGATCTAAGTAATTTAAGACTGTATTTCTGTTGTCCTGGGTTGCAACGCACAGGACCAGAGCCCACAGAGAAGGCCTTTAATGGAAGCTTCAAGAACAGGAGTCTGTGAGGCAGAACGCTACACTGAGAGCTGTCAACGAATGTCTCAACGAAAACCCCTCATGCACGCATGGAAAAAAGTTTACAACGGTGGTGGAACAGAACAACTGGGAGAACGCAGATTGTTATATAGCTTTTTTCAACAGTCTTTGCACATGTGATTTCTATGTTAAGTCCAAAAAGGAAAAGCACAGACCTACTGGAGATACACAGATCAGCCATAACATTATGACCCCTGGCAGGAAAAGTGCTATTAATTTGATTATCTCATTTCAGTAGGACCTGTCAGTTGGTGGGATATATTGTTGTTCATTCCCAATGTATCTCAACCAATCTCAACCAGTTAGCATCTATGGGAGCGGAACATAATGTCAGAACACAAAGCGCTAATCACATGGAGCACAAACACTGGTATGAAGGCGACACAAAGAACATGAGGGAGAGGGGAGTATATATACACAGGTGGATGGGGCTAACACGACACAGGTGGAACACATTGGGGCAGACACAAGTAATCAGACAGGAGGGAAGTCAGACTCAGACTGGAGAGACAAGACCTGAGAGAAAACAAAGTACAATTAACCCAAAAACATGAGACATTGGTCCTTGTTTACATGCGCACTAATACTCGTATCATTATCCTGTTTCTGGAGTAATCAGATTATTCAAGTGATCATGTAAACAGCGTAACCTGATATGATTTATGAGCAGGACAGCAGTAATCTGATTATAACAAATCATATTAACATACCTGGATTTCTCCCCAACACTCAAATGTCTTCATGCATGTTTACCTGTTATTCGGATTTATTTCATTCTTTTACGCATGTGTAAAAGCAAATAAATTGTAGAAAACGGAAGTGGCGTAGACAAATGTGAGTGGGAAATTTGAGTCGATGTATTCCGAAAGAAATCCGATAATGGACTGAAACATCCAACAGGGTTTTTAGATTATTGCATTTCTTAAGTGTATATAAACGCAAAGGATCTGATTGTTACAATTATCTGATTACTCCCAGTTATGACATTCTGGTTATATAAAAAGGCTCACGGACAAAATGTGCAGATGTGACACTTCCTGTGTGATGTAGGTTCACGTCTAGTGAACAGGTGACCTGAGGCCACACTCTGATAGGACACGCCAAGACTTGCTATACTTACACTTTTTTTGATAGCATATTGTGATTTTTAAAACCTTTTTTTTTTTTTTATCCTTGCCTTGTGTGATACAACAGTTTTCACTGGGTTACCCATTGGTTCTAACTGAATGTTAATTAAAACAAACCTGCTCTGTCACAAAGTTTCTTCTTCTTTAGCTCCTTAACTGTCATACCACACCTTTCAGTCATAATTTAGTCCCTTCCTGCACTTTAGGCTTACATACAACAGCTGAATTGATTAGATAGCATTTCTCATTTACATAGAAGTATGAAATAGCCATTTAATTGCAGCCAATAAAAACTATATTAACCAGCAGCCACTTCTTAGCAATTTTCAAGCTGCTCTACTGTAGTAATAAAAATCTTCATTTTATATCCATGATGTTGTTGGAAAGATAAACATCTACATATGTTAATAGAAGCAACCGTATTTAGATTTCAGCTTTTTTATTGAAATGTAAATAATCCTGAAAACCCTAAAAAGTACTCGGAGTTCAGTCAATCATATCAGATGGCTATGAAATACTAAATTTACAAACTGTGATGATATTCTCACTGTTAGGATTATGAATCTGGTAGGATTCTCAAAGCAGTGGTTCTCAATTATCTCACCTCCATATGTTTGTAGTCATCCAGTCAAATCCAGCTACATTTATTTATGAAAAAAACCCCGTCTCATTCAATTTATTTGTATAATCAGCGAACCGTAACCCATTATAACCCATTCAAGGTCATATTTGTGCTTCAACATTAACTTCTGTGGTCACTTGTCAATGAAATGCTGCTGTTACCTTGGTAACGGTCAGCCTCTTTAATACACATCTGTCTAAATAAAAGATTACCAGGTAGGTAAAAAAGACAAACTATTAAGATAGATTCTTCTTGACCAAGCTGCGATCCACTCAGAATGTCTAAGTTATTTATGAAGTACCTACCAATGCAGCATGATATGAGTCACCGTTATTGTGATGCAATGCGATGTAGTCTGATTTGATTGAAGTTCAACATGATAGATATGCCTTTTATGCTGTTTGTGTTTGACGTCTAAAAATGATTGGCTCTTTCACCAACAGGTCTTTTCTCAAGTCTTCTGTAGTATTAAAAACCTAAAAACCTGCCTCAAACCACTCTGCCTTTCTTGTTTTGACTCTATTTACACTTAGGGTGAGATTTCGCAATGAGATGTGAAAAAGAATTATTGAGTTGACATCAGTGGAGATGAGACAGTTCTACAAAATGATTGGTTACATTTCTAAATAATAAAGGTACAAGGCCTCTGATCCCATGCAGAGATATTATGAACAAAACTGATTTAATCCATTACTCACTTTTTGGAATCGGGATATTTACATCTTGAACTGTTGCAAATCAATGAATCTTACCTTCTCTGTAAAAAGGCCAAAACACAACATTTTTTTTTTTGCAATTTGTTAAAACTGAGCCACAATTAATCTCCCTTCTTAGGATCTCCATATCAACTGTGACCCTGAACCTAACACAAAGAAACAATCTCCATCAAAGTACTTATTGTCCTGGTTATTTCACGATGTGGAAAGAATGACATTTTTAAGGGTAAAAAGGAAATCTTCTCTATTCCGACTGCATCAGACTCTGTGTATTGTTCTGGTTATTTGATTTTCTTTTTCCCCAAAACAGATTTGAATTGGAGGCTTGGTTTAGATCTGGGCTTCCTGAATGCTGGGCTCATTCCCTTCCCGGAGATGGGAGCGATTGTGGGAAGTGAGCCTGAAGATTGCTGAAGTAATTAACGTTCCTGCTGGCTGGCAGATCCAATCGTCTCGCCTTGGAGAGGAGCTGCTGCACAGGCTGACACACACACACGCACACCCTCACACACACACATAGAAACACGCACAACAGATTCTCAAATTCAAAGTTTAATTGCGTACTGTAGCACAATAAAATGTGTCCTCATATGCACAGACAGCTGTCACACTCAGAATGCTGTACTGCTTTGATGATTTAGTTAATGTGGTAGTGGAAATGAAAACAACCACAGCGCCTGTCATTTATGTTACGTTTCTGCTTGTATGTCGGTGAAATAGTAATGATGTTGTCTTTGGTGCTTGTGTATCTTCTTATATAAGACAATCCTCAAACAATAATGAATTTTAAGCCTGGAAGAATTTTTAATGGGAATTTTTTTCACCTGTATTTTCCATTCAGGATGTATGCTTCTTTCCTATAATTTCTAATTTTACAATGGAAAGACACTTAAAGTAGATAATGTAAGTTTAATCCAGGGGCACCCACAATTTTTCAGCTTGTGAGCTACTTCTAAAATGACCAAGTCAAAAATGATCTACCTACACTAAAAACAACAATATATTTATTCACTGAGTATACTTCT
>JAPQRP010000013.1:21376254-21388676 GCA_037367295.1 Apogon hyalosoma
CAAATGTTCATTGTGGTCAGTTTCAGATGCTGCAGCTCTTTCATAATTCATAGTTTAGTTCTTGTTTGTTCAGTATTGTCAGCCTTGTAAATACAGGCTGGACTGACTGTACATATCCTGACCAAGGAAAATCAAATGCTCCCTTTGTGCAGTAATCTACACCGGGGTTTTCTGCTTCCGTCCATAATAATATACATTATATAGCCTAAATACTGTCTAAAATTAACGTTTATTTGCAACATAGTATAGCAAATTATTACATGATCAAAAACAAATTAATATTAGCAAAAAAAAGTATCCGTTTTGAATGTCTGAGTTCTCTAGAAATTTGTGACGTTAAAATGTGGTCACAAGCCAAAAAAGATTGGGAACCACTGTGATAGGCATACTTTGCATAACTGCATGAAGCCTTATGGCACAATACAGTTTAATACATTTAGTGATCAGTTCCTTACTCTGATGTCTTGCACTGATGGGAGTCATCTAGGTTTGCACAGTCTGGACAGTAGCTGCTGGTACCAGCCTCAAGTAGACTTCTATTGATCATGCAGGAACATTATTTGGACAAAAAAATGACTGCTGTCCGAATAATTGTGTGCTCAAAGTTTCTTCACATTGCCTCTCTCAGTTCACTTTTTGGAGAGAGGCCACATGTGAATTGGCAGCCATGCTTCCATCAGTCTGCCCCGCAGCAGCTGTGGCTACAAACATAGTTTAGAGCAAATTAATAATGCATCAATAATGTAAAGCACTTTGTCATAGGAAGGACAGAGGACAGACAATATCTAAATAGTTTTTGATTGGTACAGGTTTTAAACTGTAGCAGAGCTTTAGAGCATAGATTGTTTATAAAAATGGACACTATGACAGCTCCTCGAAAGTGAAGTCGAAAATATCACATCCCCTGATGGTTGGCTGCAGTATAGCACGTAAATCCTATCGCTTTCTTGTTATTCTATGGGACTTAAGCCAAACTGAAAAGGCATACATGTCTTAAATATTAGGTAGATTTAATGATACTACTGTATCTTTCTAAACAGTTGGTTTTTAATAAGCTAATGGATGTTGTAAAAAATGGGTGTTATATTATGTGATAATGACCAATCACAGACTGGATGGGTCTAAACAAACTCCATCTGATCAAAAACTGGTCATCGACACATGCGAGTGACCCCTACCTGTCTTACTGCTGGGACCTGAGTACACATTTCGTTCTTCGTGTGCTACATTGAATGAATGATAATAAATAAACCTTGAACCTCTAACTGGCAGAGCACTGGACTACTGCAGTAAATTTAAGGAGCTCCACCTGTGGATGCAGTTAGAGGTCAGATGTTACAGATATGTGTACCCTTTAATATGTGTGACTATTTTTTTTTAATTGTTCCTCTGTTAATAAGATTTTAGAAGTTATTTGAAGGATTTGATGTGTACCATGTGGGCTTTGATTGGCAGATGTATTTGACAGCTCCCTCACCTGCTGAGCCTATGCGTACTGAATAAAACATTTATTCTTTGACAGACAGCTCTACTGTAGTTGTGTTTATTAAGTGACTAACAAGACCATCAAATAGTTCCGGTGTACATAAATGTTTCATTAAGTTAACCGTTTTAAACACGTCTTTGAGTCTTAGCATTAGCAGTAGCTCACGTATCAGTCCTCACGTTTGTCCTCATATGATCCCTTGTGGCTCCTGAAGGAAAAGACGGTCACGGACAAAACGCAAACTTGAGGCTCAGAAACCATTGTCCAAAAAAAGTAATGAGAGATTTTACAGCAACTCCGGACAATTTTTCCTCTGAAGCTGAAGTGATGAGGGAGGGACATTAATATTAGTTAAAGTGTTTTATTGCTTTTTATTGCACAAAATTAGTCTATGCCCCAGAGCGCAGGATGAGTCATTGTTTTCAAAAAAATATTTTACAGGAAATGACAAACTCTGAAGTACAATTAAGAATACAGACAGAAAAACTTTTTTGTCATATTTGGGTCAGATACGTGTGTTTAGATGATACATGTGTAATGTCTCATAAAAAACACCTAAACATCAAATCTGATTTCATGAGGACTTTCTGTGCAGCATCACACACAACACACAAATACACCTCTGCATCCTGCCCACCTGTTCCCATATCAGCCGTCCTAATATCTCTCCTTTATGCTGCCCACCTCTCTTATCTCTCCTCCTCTCTTATTTTCACTTTTTCCTCCACACCCCTGATCTCTCGTCTCTTGTAACATATTCTCACACTTCTCTTCCTCTGACAATTCTTCATCACCTCTAGCTTCACTTCTTCATAATACACTACATTACATTCTTCTGATATCCCCCCCCCTCACATTTCTATGTCTCCATATCTCTGCTTTACCATCTTTCCCTCCCTCCCTCTCTCCTCCTCCTCTCACCTATCGGGGAGGGCAGGCCAGCCTTTTGTCTCAAGGTGACTCAGAGCATCTGGAGTTGTTGCTCCGATATGTGAAGCAATTTATTCGCAGGCAGGAGGTGTGAGGAGACCGGACTCTGGGCCTCTGGTGATTCGAGACGTTGCGTCCGACGACCTCATCAAGGTTGCAGTGTATTGTTTATGTTGTTGTTATTGTTTGTTTTTGTTTTGTTTTGTTTTTTTTTTAACTTAAACAGCATCTGCATATTTTAGAATTGGTGAAACCACCAATTTGGGTGACACATTAATCCTATTTAAGAGTTCAACTAGCAGAGGCATATGTTTCTTTGAGAAGAGTTAAAATGCCCTTTGGGAAAATGATGATGTGTGTGTCTGTGTGTGTACGTGAGTGAGTAAAAGAATAATAACTGAGCTTCCTGGGTGGTCTTAATGGGCTCCCGTCTCCTTCTGTCATGAATATAAAAACCCTCATGCTGGTAAAAGAGAGTAATTGTTTAACATGCAGACATTTTCTACCCTCCTCCTCCTCTGCCTTTGTGTTTGAGTTTCAGATTCTTTTCCACTGTCCAATATGTGGGCTGGTTTGTAGTGTCCACAGACTGGACACAAGCGTGAGTTTTTTCCTGTTAATGTTTCCGTCTCTGAATGTGTGATGTCTGCAGCCTGTCCCAGGTGCTCCATTTATGTTTTCATATGCACGACTCACATCTTTCATCATTTGGCAAGACAGGCCCTTCATCAATCCTGATGCAAGCACTACACAGACACAGCGATCTGTCCAGACGTCCAGGCATTTGGTGATGAGACAGAAGTGACTGCAGTGAATCTTAATCATTATGTTGTTATTGAAACCGAAGAAAAACATGACTGCCATCGCATATAATTTGAATTTCAAGTCCAATTATGAATCTGGTGTTAAGTTCAATATGACTTTGGGGATGTGGATGTTGTATAAAATAAATCCCAGTAAAGCTATAATCTAACGTTTACATGATGTGCAGGATTACGATAAAATGGAATGTACAGGGAGTAGTTTTTCTGGTATATCAGTTGAAATTGTGTATTTAATGTTGCTTGTGTATTAACCTCAACTTGGGTTTGTCGTATTTATTGTGCTTCTCTTGAAAAAGCACATTTTACAACATGCAGAGCAGCTTAAATTGAGCTCTGTTTTTTCTGTTTGTTCTGTAACACTGAAACCAGAAAGCAGTCATTTAATAACGGTGACCCATTTAATCTGACAAAAATAGCCTCAAAATGTAAATGGTGACAGCAAGCAGACAACCTAATTTTACCTCTTTATCCTTACGATCAGCTGTTTATATTTAAAAGAACATCAGATCCACCTGTTATGTCTTCAAATTCCGGCTTTGTATTAGACCAGTGTTTGATTGCGTAACAACTAAAGTAAGCTGAATGTATTTATTGGTTTTCAGGGATGAAAAGAAGCCCAATTACCTTGAACTCTAAAAATATGAGTTCTGTATCTGAGCAGAGGATTAAATCAATATTATAGCCCAATGCAAGGCAGCGCTCCAGTAACAAAGCAGAGAATAATGGAAAAATCAAAGCGCTCAATGTTTGGACCCTCTAACATTACTCATTGGGCCTCTTGAATGGAGTCTTATCTCGTCACGACAACAGCAAGGAGAGAGAGTAATTGCCAAGGCAACAGGTCACCTTGAGATGAACCAACTTTTCTTTGGTTGTCTTTGGTGATGCTACTGGAAGTTTTAAGTTTGTGTTATCATAACTACCACACGATCCAACATTAGCAGGTTCAGCAAATCTTGTCCAGAATTCAAAAGTTTTCCAGTTGACAGGAGACCTGAGAGTGCCACTTGATGAGGTTTATTTCAACTGTGTATTTGTGTCAGTCAAAATTTGGCATGTGACCCAAACACCAGAAGGACATTCCTCCAGGATGCATCAGATGACTGACCTCCAAATGACAACATCAGAGCAGAAGGCTTTGATGATTTCATGAAGATCATTTCATGCATCTCTTCTTTTCTTCTTACAGTGCTGCTTGCTCTTTCACACCTATTCTCTAGAATAGATGCTGCGTCTGTACATAATAATATGAACACTTTTAGGTGCACTGTGCATTTTAAGCCAAAGTATATTTCATTGCAGCAGTTCTAATCACATTTATTCCAACACTATAGTGATTTAAATTCACATGGTGCAGAACTTAAAACCACAGGCAACTAAATTGTCCTATAAAACAAAAACATTAAAAAAAAAAATTTAAAAAATGATACAATGAAATGATTTATGCATTTGGAGCTGGTTCTTGTGGCTAGCTAACTCCATTTCTAAGCCAACAGCAGTCTCCATTCCCTAAATCTACCACAGTAACCTGCATACTGATTTCTATGCAGGGGACTTTTGTTGGTTTTTCTGTTAAAATCCTTAATTGCTCCAAACTTCTGCAATGTCAGTTGCACGATATCTACAAACAAACAGGTCTCCAAGGCACAGACACCAACTCAACTAAACAAAAGTATACAAGCAAATCTTATACATTCAATCTCTAACGTGCACATTGTTAAATTGTCTAGTGTCATTTGGTAAAGACTCTATAATTACCTTCTGGTATGTTGAAATTCAAGTGGTCTGAGAGGACGTAAAATGTCTGAATCTAATCCTTGCCTTCTATTTCAGGCTGTATAAAAGCTACCCATCAAACACATATTTCGTGGTGTTTCAGGTTTTTAGTCCCCTGCTCCAGTCCCCACCTGGATTCAATGAAGTAAATACTTCAGATCCTTCCATTGGATAATTACTGGAGTGATTAATAGGTTTCAGCTGAAACAAGAACCCAAACTGATGCAGTGAGTTGCTTCTCATCTCTTAAACAACCAACTTTGCTAGGGAACATAAAGAATAAATGATGTCAGGAATCATCAGGCTTATGAAAGAGTGGTTCAGGAACATCATTTTGGACTGTCCAGACCTGAACCACAATGAGAATTTTTGCTGGAGCAAATTTTACCCGGTGTTCTGACTCACCAATACAAGGTCTTGGTGAAAATTATCTATGCAAGTATGAAAAAAAGTGTCATAATGGATGCTGCAGCAGAAATAAAATGAAATATTGCCCGTGGAGTGTTTTTGTTTTTTTTTTTTTTTTTTTTTTTGATGGGTTGTATGTTTACAGTTTCCAGCTAGTTTAATTTTTCTGGATTTCAACGCCTGCAGTTTAACCAGTGTGATTACTAACTGGCAAAAATTGTGTTCATGAGTGTAAACTGATGTAAATTGTCTGCAAACAATGCCTTTTATTTCATTTTTATATTTACAGCCAAAACAACTTCCATCTCAGGGGTCATCAATTCTGGTCCTCGAGGGCCAGTATCCTGCATGTTTTAGACGGATCCCTCTTCCAACACACCTGATTCAAATGATAAGCCTAACATCAAGCTCTGCAGAAGCCTGATAACGACTGTCAGGTGTGCTGAAGAGGGAAACATCTAAAACATGCAGGATACTGGTCCTCGAGGACCAGGATTGGACACCCCTGCACTATCTTGATTTATGATATTAGCAGATTTGACCTTAAACCTTCCATGGTTAGGTTGAGATGGTGAAAATACCTTGCTAGGGTTAAAAAATGCTGGGTTTGTAGTGGAGAAAAGTAAAATCTGACAATGTATTTAATAATATCTAAACTCTAGCCAAAGCACTTTCATTGCCTCATTGTAAACACCAACAGGATGCAGAATGCAAAATCAGAATGTAAACTTCAGTCTCTTGTGGCAATGTTAAATTATGTTGAGATTATGTCCGTCTGTGATTTGCAGAAAAATATACTGTCAACATTTTGTTCAGGCAACTATGTTGGCTGAAAACTAAAGATGTGAAGCCTTAAAACACCTCTTTCCTTCTGCAAGATAAGCAGTGAACAGCAAAGACTATCGAGAGAGAAACCACACATACATGTTCATCCAAAAAGGCTCTTTAATTGATCTAAGTGATTAATTACAGGGTGAGGGAACCAGGTAATATAGATACTAGAATAGCTTTCAATTACCTCATTTAAATTTGATCATTAAACAGTTAGAGGGGATGGGGAAAAGAGGGATAATGAAGGAATATAAAAGAGTGGAAAAGA
Organism: Apogon hyalosoma; assembly: GCA_037367295.1. Classification (NCBI taxonomy): domain Eukaryota; kingdom Metazoa; phylum Chordata; class Actinopteri; order Kurtiformes; family Apogonidae; genus Apogon; species Apogon hyalosoma. Next base: position 21,382,778 of record JAPQRP010000013.1, read on the forward strand.
GAAAGTGATGAAAATCTTAATATAGGCCAACTGATGGAGTTAATACAATAAAAACAAATATTCCAGTAAATTAGCAACAGCTTTACAAAAAGAAATTTAGAATGTGCCAGTGTGTGTGATTAGAAAATTGTAAGTAAGAGTAACTATAAATTCCTATCATAATATAGAATACATGAATATGACACAGACCAGCCTCAAATAACACATTTCTCTATATCGATATATTTATTAATACATAATTTATTTATTGTGAGGCCCTGTGTGATGTTGTGCTGTACTGCAGCCTCATACCGAGACCCAGTGAGGAACAGGAGTCCATGGTTTAAGACACCTAGTGCTGGTCGAAGCTGTCCCGATACTTTTCCATCATACAGATCGTGTTCATTTGGACTGCTTTCACAAAGTCCGATTCATCACTAAATGACGACATGAAGGGTTTAGCTCCAAAACATTATAAATATTTAAAGAAGTTACCTGAAATGCATTACCAGATGTCTCAAAATGATTATTTAATCCTTAAAAACAGCTGTTGAGTGTCTGGAGTCAAAATGTTTGTGTTACTTTCATTTTGGCGTTAAACTCTTCACGTGTACATTGCAGATGTCTTCATTAATCTTGCTACAGTTGCTGCTTGTTTTTGGTGGCTGTATTTAAAGAGTCAATCCCTTCTTAATCCTTTATTTCTTTACAGCTGTAAACACTTCATCTACTTAACGACAACCAAGAAAGGTCCCCACCAATCCACGAAAAAATATACACAACACACACAGCATGAAATCTGGTTACAGTTTAACCATGCGCCAACAACGTGGACTGTTGTAGTGCACATTAAAGCACAGAAAACACACAAGCATTGCCGTAGGAAAGTAGCAAGATTAAAACCTGCCAGCTCCATCAAGCTTTCTTGAGGATAAATTGGTAACAGTGCAGTCTTATCATCTCACTGTACTATAGAGTACATCAAATCTGCTCTTAACAACTGCAGAATGTGTCAGTGTAAACCCAAACTGTGATCTTTGACCGCACACTGTCACATAGCAAACAAACTTCAAGTTTAAGCTTCTCCCTGGTACTTTAAACAAACCACTAATAATCCTCCACAGTGGTATTTGAAGTCCTGTGTAGTGTACCTCCAGTATGACTCCTTCATAATGTGGACCTCAGACCTCAGACTCCAGACTGGAGACCCGTCTCCATGGGCGAAGCATGCAAGGGCTTCCTGCTGGCTGGCCCCCTGCTCCCTGTGCTAACTTGGCCTCCGATCCAGTGCGAGACCCCTGATAAACTCCATAGGCCCCATACACGCTATCCTGGTACAGCAGAGCCCGCTGACCTCCACATTGACCACCACCACAGGCCAGCAGCTGGCACATAGGGTTGGCGCTTGGGTGGCTACAGGAGGTCTGGCTGTGGTGCTGCAGGTCCAGGGGGCCATGGTAAAGCGGCAGCCCAGGGTACGAGTTCAGGTAGTGGGCGTATTGTCTGCTGAGCAAACTGGTTGCTCTCCTCACCATTCCCCGCCCTAAACCGCTCCCATGGCGCACTGCTTCGCCGTACGTCGGCAAGTGGGCAGAGTGGGAGTACCGCAGCCTCTGGCCCTTGCGCCCATTGGGCTTTCTCTGGTCCTCCCTTATGTGGAGGTAGGTCTGGTTCCGTGGGAGGCACAGGTTGTTTCGAAGGTGGGAGGGGTTGTAGGCCTTCGCAGCTGTGGTCGGCGTAAGAATGCATGGGAACAGGTCTGGCAGCGTGGAAGGTGATTGGCTAGAAATAGAAAGGGATGACTGGGATTCATCCATCTGATTGATTTGCTCACTGCCCCAGGTGGCTTTAAGGAAGGAGGGGCGGCGGTTCCTGCGTCTCCCCCTGATAACAAGGTCCTCTGGGGGCCAGGAGCTGTAGTTATCCATGCGAGGACAGAGCACCTCCCTTTGGTAGATGTTCTCAACACTAGGGGCTGAGACATGGTTGTCCTGGAGGTGGTTGCTTTTGAGCTCACTTAGACAAACTGGAGCTTGGTCGCTCTTTTCCTGGTCCCTGTGTTTTCTTCGCTCTACGTCCCCATCCTCACACTGGAAACTCTTGGACCTCCTTTTCCGCCTTGAAAAGTCTTGACCATGCTGATTTTGAGCAGATGTAATGGGGTGAGATGTGTAGATATCAGGTAGTTGGAGATCAGTGTAAGGGATGAAAGGCGAGTGAGAATGACTGTCTACGTAAACCCTTCCAGTGGTCTGGTAATGATGGGGGTGCTGATGAGGGAGCGGCTCACTGACAGCCAGATGGGGGCTGCTGAGGCTGGACACGGGAAGTGGTCGGTCGTAGAGACAGGATGCAGAGCGGGTTGGGAGGGTGTAGCGCAGAGGCGTGGGTCTGGTCATGCCTCTCTGTTGTTTTAGTGTAACAGCTGCCAGTGGTGGGGTGAGGGAGCGCTGGGGAAGAGACGAATGATTCTCTGTTACATAGGCGAATCCTCCCGGTACCGCCTCTGTGGTGACCTGTGGTACACGAACGGGCAAGCTGCTGCCATGACGACTCAACTGTTCAATGGTCTTGGTGGCGTTGTCCAGGGAGCATTCAACATTAGCGGTAGAGACCAGGTCCTTGGCAGTGCGAAGCATCTTCAGCATGTTTGCTTGAGCGTAGTTGGAGGTCAGGTCAGGTTTGGCCAGGCCGGATGAACGGCCAGGATCTTCCACACCATTGAAGCAACTGTAAATACCCTGAGAGAAGAAAGAACAGAAGGGATGAGGAGGAATGCAATAACAAAGACAAGGGGGAGAGAAGTGTAGAGCGTGAATTAACTCCTTACATTTAATTAAATATTAAAGAGTAAAGGGAAGCTTTCACAGCTAACTTATTTAGTCAAAAAGTTTGTTTCATCCGAACCGTAATTGGAAGTTTGACACCTCACCTCAACTGTGATCTAGATAAAACAACTGGCTCGACAAAGAGACGATCTCACTCCAGATGCAGCTGAACCTTGAAAACACTAATTTAAATTAATTATAAGATATTAACTCAGTAGAAAATCTACATTGTGACAGGTTGTTTTGAGTCTCATAGGTGTTATTAAACAGGTAGGGGGAATAAATATGCAACTGACTGTAATTACCATTGCCGTTAACACTGTCAAACAAAACTGTTATACACTGTGGCTCATGAAAGACGCTTAGAAAAAGGGCTCAAGTTTAACATAGTACTATGAACTGTTGTCAGGTCATCTATCTTTACATTTAGTTGTGCAAGGGAATAATGTGCTACAATGGCATACCAGAGGAGCAAGGCAGAAATGTCAATAGAAAAATATAGCAAAATAATAAATGAGACCTTGACAAATAACAGAAAAAATGCAAACATATGTATTTGGTGAATCTGATCTTTGTAGTATTGTACTTGACGTTGGTGCTGCTGGTAGTAAAGCCATAATTATGTTACGGTGAAAGTGTAATGAATGTGCCAATTCATTTTTCCTCATTCATATAGAAAAGACTAACCAGCAAAACAACATTAGATACACAACTATCTGAAAACTAATCAAAGTATAGGGAGCCACAGGTGATGAGGACAGGATATGTGTAGATATGCCTTTCAAATGTCTTTAGTGCACAATCAATCAGTCAAATTTTATTTGTATAGCTTCACATCATAACAAAAGTTGTCTAATGACAATTTACAATTAGAGCTGGTCTAAAGCAGACTCTTAAGCAAAAGTGACATTGCAAGGTTTAAGTAAAAGTAACTGGTTCAAATGCATTCAGTTTAACAAAAACACAAGCCTTGGTTTGGAATTTCAGGTGTGACAATGCCTTAAATCAACAGTAAACCCAAACTATTTAACTTAACTGAACCTAGTGGGCCTAAGGCTAAAACAACAGATATAATTTTAAGAAGAATTTGTGCATCTCAAAGTGTGTCTCCACCACCTAACTGACAAAAACACCTCTGGCAATGAAATAAAAAAAGTGATTCTGTTAATATCTCATTCCATGACTGAGGCAAGACTTAGTCACAAATTCATTATGCATTCTCCCGGGACTCAAAGAAAAACAGTTTAAGAGAGGATTGCCCCAATAAACACACACGGACACACACATATCCAAAGTCCCCTGCAGAACAACTCGTCTCTAACCGCACGGACAAACACGGAGCCAAATCCCAGGACTGTGCTATGCGTACAGTTGGCTGAGAGATCCTGAAAGAGCCAAATTTAATTTGGCCCTTGGGGCCGCCCCATACGGATTAATGATCAGATAGTCATTTAGCCGTTAATCTGATAAAACCCAGATCCAGGCACAATGGTGTAATTACACAGCTGAGGAGCACAGAGGATGGAGTCCATAGACATTTCCCTGGCTGTAACTTTAGCCAGAGCTTTTCCTCTCAATCACTGCATTCCCAAACAACTGCATCAACAAACTGGGACTTATATAGACTAATTACAGTCAATTAGCAACAAAAGCTAAATGCTGAATAAACACCAAAATTAAAGTTCTTTATTTCTTCTGATCACTTCTTTCTACCTCCATCATTAATAATAATTTAGTGCTTCTTAAATCTAATATTCATACTACACCCTTGAATACCATACAGTTACATGCAAATTAACATCCATTTGCACTAATTCATCATAGCTTAAAAGCTACTTCACTTAAAGCAGTTCATTGAACGAAAAAGCACCAAACAAATAATTTACAGTTAAAATAATCAGCCTTTTAATCACTGAGCCAGGTTGTTATTCAACTAATCCAATTAACAGCCAGTCAGTTAGAAACAAATAATCAGTGCAATTTCTCAACATTACTCAAAAGTAAAACCAACCCTGGAACCATCAACAACACACAATAATTTAAACAAGTAATGTTCATGCAAACCTTACCCTACTAATGCCCAACAGGAAGTCGAGTTTGTGCGACTTGTGGAGAGAATGTCGTAGTTTCCAGTAGAGCAGGTGCTCCCACGCGAACACCAGCAGGCTGAGGCCCATGGCCACGAGCAGCATGTAAAAAACTCCTGCCATGTTGTCGATGTCCAGCTTGCTGCTCATCACCTCATTCTTCTCATTCTGGCAGATCCCAGACAACCACACTGTCTCCAAGCGCTGGGTGTCTCCTGGGAGGACAGATCAAACAAAAGGAAAGATTTAGGAAGTAAAAGAAAGTATAAAGGAGAAAGTGAGAGGAAATCAGACAATTCTGCATTACCATTTTTTTTCCCTCGATTTTTTGTTTATTTTCTTTGACACTTCTGTTGCTGCTTGTTAGTTCGGTCTTTTTTTCCCAGTACATGAAGTTAGAGAGCTGATGTTCAGCCCGCAATTCAGGCTGTTTGATGAATCAGACATGTACTCTTTTTATGCACAATTTCCTAACTGTAGATAATACAAGTTAAGAGAAACGAAGATAAAGTCATCACATTTAATATTCAATTGACTCTGTAATGTCTCATAGACATAAAAAGATGCTTTGTAGTGTCCCTTGTGATACTCAGCCAGACTTGAGCAGCCCCGAGGTTCACTTCCACCGCAGCTTTGTTTTGGGAAAGTGAAAGATTTGTCGAGACCTGACTTATCAAGAAATTTCAACAATTTGGCCATAAAATAATCCAATGTTACTTCTGGGAATGTTAGACATTAACATTCTGCTGCACTGCTCTAAAACAAAGGTATTATGTACATATTTATAAATGCCTTTCCATCGCTTAATTTGACTTGGACAAGTAGCTCGGTGATATAGTGATATCATGGTAAGAACAGTCAAGTACTGAATTACACAATGACACAGAGATACAGTTATGGAAAAAATTATTAGACCACCCATGTTTTATTCAATTTCTTGTTCATTTTAATGCCTGGTACAACTAAAGGTACATTTGTTTGGACAAATATAATGATAACAACAAA